>LQNS02278140.1:2786428-2838791 GCA_001587735.2 Parhyale hawaiensis | reverse complement strand
AATACACAATGTACGACGGCTACAGTCCAAAAACATGAGACAGATCGACCTCAAAAAGCAACAGAGCAGGAAACAATACACAATGTACGACGGCTACAGTCCAAAAACATGAGACAGATCGACCTCAAAAAGCAACAGGGCAGGAAACAATACACAATGTACGACGGCTACAGTCCAAAAACATGAGACAGATTGACCTCAAAAAGCAACAGAGCATGAAACAATACACAAAATACGACGGCTGCAGTCCAAAAACATTACACCAACATCCTCGGAGGCACAAAGAAACATGGCACTAAGGATAGATCACTAGGATGTCGGGCTCGGCCAACGCAGAGATGCACTCGCGCCTGCCACTCCGATGGGATTCCTGGCAACGATTTATTGCTCTAATGGCTGCCATGTGTCAGGTGCGAAGAGGAGTCCAGTTTGGGGATGATACTGAGTCTGCGACGAAGATTAACTTTCCAAAATCTATACCTTGTTTCGAAGATTAACTTCCAAAAAGATGTATCATGGCTCAAAGATTAACTTCCTTAATCTATACTTTGCTTCGAATATTAACTCCGAAAATCTGTATTTTGGTTCAAAGACTAACTTCCTAAAATCTATACTTTGGTTCGAAGATTAATTTCCCAGAATCTGAGACTTAGTTAGAAGATTAATTTCTCAAAATTTTTATCTTGCTACGAACAATTTCTGAAAATCTATATTTTATTATAAATATTTATTTCTCAGATCCTTATCTTGCTTCAATGGTTAATTCCCCAAAATCTGTATTTTTGCACGATGATGAACTTTCTACTATCGGTAACTTACTAGGAAGATAAAAGCGATTTCACAATATTCATATACTACCTAGCAAGAGTTTAACTTTCAACAATCGATATCATCTCCAGAGTATTAATCGACAGTGATAAATGAATAGAATACATAAGTCACATGTTATACTGCGTCTGTGCCTAAGTATATAATTACGAACTTAATAACGAAGGCCATAACTACATGAGGTGTCCCAAGTTTCTATTAGGAAAGTATCAATTTTTATACGTGAAAATGATGACGGTATTCAATGATTCTGTCGGTATCAAAAGAGTTTAAAAATTAATTGGAGAACTGTCTGTAAGTTCACGCCCTAGCTACCACTCCCTCCCCCCTCCCCCATTCCCCATAAAAAATATCTGACCCCCTCAACGGCCAGGTAGATCTCAAGGTACAATTACAAATAGTGCTATTGCTACAAAAATTAATTATAATGTAGGCGGTAGAGGATTACGGCCATAGAGAAAAACCCTTCTTTCTTCGTGTGACCTATACGCAATATCTAAAATGTGCTAGTTCAAGGAGCCAGGCAAAATTATCTAAATTCTGTCTTACATTGAAGGTAAACACTACATCATCATGTGTTGACTGTTTTGCTGCTTCAAGCGAAGCAGTTCCCTCAATAAAGCAAAGCAAAATTTTGCTTGGCGCTTGAGATTTAATGGTTGCGGGTAAGAAGGCATTCCGCTTACGGTTATACAATGTTTTACACATATTTATGATACAATCAGAAAACACAAAAAATTCCACCATTATATATAGAATGGTGGCACACCAACTACAAATATATTAATATCTTATGTACAACGGGATGAGGGACTCTATAAAGACATGGCAGAATAAACTAAATTCACTTTAGTTTTCGGTTGCAGTGACGTTATTATGACGTCTCATAATTCACGGACGAGGCGACTTTACTACGGAGACTTCGCACCTTCTGCAAATGTAGCGAAGCAGTTGGGTGTCCCTAGCGTAGCTCTCGTAGCATCATTGTACTGCGAGTCACGTACCGTACTCGTTACCCAGTAAGTAAGTACGCCGTGAAGGAACCCTCGACACCTAACAGACACCAGAAATATGGCGGGGCTTATCTAATAATAGTAAAAAAGAATGTTTCAAATAACAGCTAATGGGCCTAGTATAAGGATCCAGCGGTTTTCAGTCAGTTATGAGACCAGAATTGGTAACAATTTCACAGTCCTAGAATAATGTAGTCAGAGGTACAATTGTGTAGAAATGACCAAGTAACCAAATAATTCCGACAATAATTGAGGAAAGGTACCAAAATATCTAACGAAGAAACCGAAAAACCTAGCGNCAGCGGTTTTTAGTCAATTATGCGACCAGAATTGGTAACAATTTCACAGTCCTAGAATAATGTAGTCAGAGGTACAATTGTGTAGAAATGACCAAGTAACCAAATAATTCCGACAATAATTGAGGAAAGGTACCAAAATATCTAACTAAGAAACCGAAAAACCTAGCGAGCATCGACAATTAACGATGCGATTGAGACAGTTGGGTATTGAGTAATGACCACAGAGCAACCGAGTAATTGAGACAATTGGGCAACCTGCGTGCAGTGAAAACAGATGAGGCAGGCAGGAGCAGACAAGCAGGCGTTTAGTAAGCACGTCGGTCGAGCAGTTCCGCCCATGCGTGTCGGCAGGCTAACCTTGCATGCCGACGACGCAGAGGCGAGAGAGGAGTGGCGACCCCGCGACAATCTGCTTAACTCAAGTCTACTCCCTAAATCCACGGGTCACGGAGTTCCTCCTAAGCCGAGCCCACGCTACTGTCACTTCCGGTACAGTTTGAGTTAGGTTAGTGAAGTACAGGTTTTATCGGCTTGGTTCAGCTAGGATAGGTAAGTATCTAATCTAACTCATATGCACACATACCTATTGCTCATGAATCTCAGGTATGTCCTACACCAAGGATTATGAGACTAACAGGTTAACCCAGGGGGCGGAGCCAAGCTGTGGTGCATCATGGGTAATGCGGCATGTGACGTCCTAAAGTTCAAGTACGGTAATTCGCAGCTGATTTACATTGTTTCTCCATCATTTCATTTGGGCCTCCAGAGTGTATTACATCCTTTACATGTCCTACAATCTATATAGTTGTACAAAAGATATATATCAAAGCATCTCAGCTCTTTGAAGTATAAAATTTTACGATTATTTAGGTTATTTCCGTAAGAGGCACGCACCCGGTCGGAGAGTGTCGGTAAAATGTTGGCCTAAGCTGTGCCGTCGTGTACGCCTCATCAACGTATCGGCCTCTCCTAATCGTAAAAACTACAGCATCATTGGAAAAATTATAGATTTAACATTCGCCAGTTTCAACACCATCAATCCGTAAGACAGTATAAGTACGTGGAATACGGTTAGGTATTGTTTGCAAGTTAGATAACGCGAGTAGTACGCCACCGTGCTGTTATACTGCTGTAACGCGCGCAGCGTATAGCAGCTGATGTTTTTTTTTAATTTTACCGTGCAACTGTATGGCTTTTACGTATCATATATAGACTTTTGCTTAAATATTAATTCACCGGAAGGAAAGTAACTTGTTTTTTTTTCTTGTCCTTTGATGTTTCTCTTACCAATCTTTTTAAAAAGTTCTTCTATCTCAGCGTTCAACCACTCGCATCTGAGCCAATTTTTGTTCCAGCGGTTTGAAATTATAGAGGATAGCAGATCACTAGTTGAAGACGAATACGAATTGAAAACATTGCAGTTTTCACTAAATACATATTTTTCTGCAACAATAATGATTGAAGGATATGTAGGACACTCTGGAAGCCCAAATAAAATGACGACGAAACAATGCAAAATATCACCTGCTAAACGTAGGTACTAGGTTTATATGACGTCTTCGCTTCGTACGACCGCCACGCGCAAGCGCCGCCGGCGCGGCAGTGCGCTAACCTGTTCCTGTTAATCATCCTTGGTACTATACTATACCGGTACCGTACCGACTTTGCCCCTAGTGTACCTTGGTACACCACAGTCTTTGGACGCAGTCACAATCCGTTACGCATCCGAATGTTTCGTTGCTTCCTTGTATACAAAAAAGTGCACTTTTTATAGTTCTAATTCACTTCAACATTTTAAAGAACATCTGATAACTCAACTACTGACAAGAGGAAATCATCAGCCGATACGACGGTTAACACCTTAGCAAATTACCAGTACACACAGGCGTGTTTGCGAAGACGCAACACAACGTTCGAACACTTTGCGCTGTGTACGATAAATAAAACACTGTAGTGTGAACACGCTTAGGTTACTATTTAGATTTAGTCATCGATGGTAAGGTGATTAAACTAGTGCCAATATAGTTCGCTAGCTGCTTGTCTGCAGCTCAGAGGAAGCTTGTATCAGGCAGCCTTGCGTTTATGTAGGTAAATGCATGAACTTTTTTGATTACGTTTGTTATAACTTTACTTTGTACTCATTATGCTATTCCACAAACAAACGTTATAGGTATATAGAAAGAATTAAATTATAGCTACATACAATAGAAACACACCAGTGGATTTCTTCGAACCGATTAGTCTTTAAGCAGCCCAAAAGTGCAAAACGTCACATGTCGGGGTCTGGGAACATCTTGAGTTCTCTAACCAAAATTAGTCTGATCTCTCGAACATCCGATGATGTCATTTGCTCGCGTAGCAATTAGGCCTAGTGCCATTCGTAACAAGGCTACGGAGTCGCATGTCAAAGTCCGACTCCGACTTCCAAATCCAGCTAGTTTTTAACCCCGACTCCTCGAAACCCAAAAACATGCAGTCCTACAACTCTAATTCTTTTTTTTTAACAAAATAAGTCCATTTTCTACGATTCCGGCTAGTTTATAAAGTTGTCTTCGATAGCTAAACAACTTTCATACAAAGTTATCTATTGAGCATGCCACTAGACACTTCGTTACCATGGGTACCGTCTGTCGGCCGATAGGACGATGGATTGAACTTTGAAGCCATTTTAAAATTGTTTAGCGTCAGTGCCTGATCTGACAGCGTCGGTGTCGTACATCTAAGACGAACTCTAAAAATGATTCAGTACTAAACTGGCCACCGTAAGTAAGCAAATATGCACATAAATAACAAATACAAAACATGCATCAACGTATGTGGAGAGGAGCACTTAGGGAAAACTTCACGTAAGCGACTGAGTTGAACGCGCCGTTGAGAATACTATTAACGGCATCAACATCCGTCGCTGATGATGCTTAGCAAGTTAAATTGCATTTAGCTCAGTAATGACCAATTACAATTTTTGTTTCTCGTAAGAATAGCATTGCTTGATACCTCCCCTCTGGGAGAAATGAATGTAGGTACTCTCTTTCTATATGACAGCTTCTGAGCATTGGGTACGATACGATACTTAAACATGCATCATTTAAATCATTCAGACAAAAATTCAAATTCACTTGAAGAACCATTGTCAACCAAAACTATATTCTGTTGGGAATTAATTCTAGAAACTTTTGCGCACGGGATTATTTTTCACAAGTTGCGCTTGATGCCACAAATTATTACGCAAGTTGTTGTTACTCGTCCGAAACAACTTCCCAAGCAACGTTTGACGCTACATGGATAATTTTACAAGTTCGGTAGGGCAGGAACAAATGATGAAAAGAGTACTGTTCGAGATGTGTTGTACTTCACACTACGTAGTAGTTTGACATTCGGACTGCCAACAAGAGTCACGGTCAATCAATGCATGTTAAGCTGTTCAAGTTCGTTGAGTAAGCGCATTGTCATTCAAAAGAGAACAATAACCATAAACGCTGGGCATTTCAACAACGCAACAACTGACGGCCAACAACTGACTATATACATAAGTGATATTTTAAGCTTCTCAAACTGCAAAGACATGTGTGCTTGAAATGCTACGGCTGTAAATCTATCACTTACAGGCCTGCAGAATTGACCCCTTGGTATTTTTATTCTAAAACTGCTCATAATACCGGATTTTTAGTTTTATTTACACAAATTAAAATTAATCTTTACACCACTAAATCTCACGTAGCTAATAAATAACAGCTGCCAATGAGAATAACATTATTTCGTTACACAAATGGATGACTCTGTACACATATAAGTATTTACGGAACATCTAGTTTACGGATTTACAACGTCACCCCTGGTAGAAAGACAATATACACAGTATACTCAGTACATCTTTAGAGGAAGACGCTCAACAATTTTCACTGATAGCATGGTCGTAAAGGATGAGCATAATCTATTTAAAACCTTTATTTATAATTAAGAGCGTTGGAGACAAATTCTTAAGACTAACGCTTAGCCCAAGCTTTCAACACATAAAAATAGCACTTGGCAACAACCTGCATTGAATAACACATTGTATATATATTTTTTATTCGTCAGCCCATGCAACAAATACATTTATGACTTAGCCTGGGTATGGCGTATAGACTTACATTGCGGATCACAGCATTCGCTGCCGCAGTGCGACTAACGACCTTAACCTCTTAATCGTCCCAGAACCATAAAAGGTTCTCGGCGCGATAAAAGGTTAAGACAGCCAGGCGCGGCGGTGACATACCTACAGGCCGCTGAGGCTCGTTAGTGGATGCAGAAAATATTGCAAGAAACTCGATCGGTAAAAAGTTGCCCGTACGTAAGTGGTCTGCAAGAGCAAACACGGAGTTGCTTGGAGACTGTACAAAGCTGTCTCGTGATGGTAAAAAATCGATTATGACTAAATGTCTATAGCAAGAAAGTGAATAGAGTAACAAGAAAAAAATGATGAACACCAAATTTACAACAACGTTCACCTCATAAACTCTTGATCCTGTTAGACCCAGTGTGACATTAGTATCACTGCTATAAAGGTATAGATGAAAGGCCAACTTAGCTTGACCAACACACCCAACTCGGAAACCCCCACGCACTGGTTCGTGCTGCAGATAGATGCCCACTGACCCCAGATGAGAGCACGGTTGCAGTTGATCACTGATTGTCAAGAACTACGGCGTTGGAGACGAAAGGCTCCTCTGCGACGACTTCCGATTATCCCCGTTGCTGCCTAGGGTCAGTGCCCCCGAAATAGCACTGGACATCAAATGCTGACTCAGTATGACAAGAGCTGCAAGAAGTCATCAGCCTAGTCAGCAGACTCGAACCTGTGCCGTCCAAAGCAGACAACCAACACTCTAACGTCCTTCAACATACTCATTTATGTATACCTACAGATTTTGGCAGGACATAAAAGTCTGTGCATTGCAAAGCAGCATTGTAGAACAATAACGCACTGTCGTAACGTACTTACGTAGAATGAAAGCAGGATGAAATTAATGAGAGGAGTGGAACCGATTCATTCGTTTGATATACAATGTTTTGATTGCCGATGCAGGATTGCCACGTTATTCGTAGTAACAGCGTGCTTGCGAGTGCCGCTCCTGGATTCCTATACATATAGCAATACCATTATGATCAACCAATTTTATTTGCCTTAGCCATTACAATTTGCATGGGTACAGGTTGTGTCGAGACAAATGAAGGACTACGGAATGAAAGTGTCCACCCATTACGGAAACGTAAGTCAAGGAAGACGTGGATCTCAAGCGCGGGGCATCACCGCCCTTGAGAGGAGCAGGGATGTCAGGTAAGCAGAGGACACACGCAGCAAAAAAGACCACACGTACTGCCTGGTAAAAGTTAGAATATACAGGAGACGACGGCTATACGGCAAGGTCTGGATGAGCTTTCACACAAGTATATGAACAGTATATAATACAATAACTTTACACATATATATACGGTACAGTATATACATACTTATAGGCTGTATATATATATATATATATATATATATATATATATATATATATATATATGTTGTACATACGCACATACGTACCTATATCTGGTAGGGGTGAACCGATACCACTTTTGCTACCGATTCTAATACCTGGCTATTGGCCGATACAGATTCCTAAAAATCACCGATACTTTGCCGATACACCGATACTTTTTAAAAAAATTGGGCAATATCAGAGTGAATGCTTATGAAAAGACTGTAAATTTTTTATTGTCTACAAACTATTCGTAATTTGTAAAATACCCAATATTTATGAATTTCTAGAGAATGCCCATGTCAATGTAACCTAAAATAGTACTTCAAGGCTTCTAAAGGATATAGTGTGGTGTTTCATTGAAGGGAAAGGGTTTACAGGGAGTGTAAATAGGAATGGCTCACTCCTACCCAGATAGTCTTAATAAAGTCAAGGTAGCTCTAATTATTTAATTTATACTCTCGAACATGAAATTCGCCACTCTGTATTAGATTTCAGTCAATAAATGAAGATGACCGAAAACTCGATCATGTTGAGTTTAATCGTAGCGGCTTTACTTTTTAAGCTGCCCCAAAGGCCTTATGTTTTACCCGTCTGAATTGAGTTTGTACCATACCTAACTCTTACAGCAATTACTCTTGAGAGTGCTGAAAACTCAGTAAGTCCACTGCACAGGCCTATTGCTAACATGTTACCTGCTACAAACATCCTCTCAGGAACACAGAACAGGCAGGCAGCAGGTCATTCGGTTAAGTTAGATGGCTTGCCCATCCTACATAGGATAATATGTTATACGGTAGCGCGCCTTGGCTAAACTCTTCAGAACATCATTCTCTTTTTTTTTTACCTACTATATTGCTTCCTCCTATATATTCTTCCCTTACCGTAGCTCTTCCTCTTTTTCTCGACTCGCGGTTCCCATGCGCGTTAATCCTGTTTGTGAGCAGCCTAGTAATGCATGAATTTCACATGTTTTCTGATGTACTACCTGCCCCTGTCTTTCCGTGAGGCGATGTAGCTTTTGCTGGTCAGTGCGTCTTGCTAAAACTCATACTAATAAAAACACTGCCTCCAAGGTTTGCTGTACGATTGCAAACGTCAGATCCAAAGCTTGTGCTTGAAGTTCCTGGCTAGTTGAATTTAATAAAATCAGTTCATTTTGATTTTGACGACACATGCCAACTGATGACATCTGTAATACCTGGAAATCGATTCAAAGTGGTACAAAATGAAAAGTTACTCTCTAGAACAAAGTTTTAGTCAAATTCAGGTTAGCTAACTGGATTAGATTATGTTGCTGGAAGGGAGCCAACCGAACAAGCCTAACTCCTGCGAAGAAAATCGTTAAACCTATAAGCATAAAACAACACCCAACTAATCAGCGAGTCGGAAAAAGGAAGAAGAGCAGAACAAGGATTATCACTAAATGTAAAGGCGGGTTCCGAAGGAAATCGAATGAGTTTGCAAATTTTTAGAAGTCAAACATCGACGGAAAACTAACCGTATTCACGCATTGATGCAGAATTTTGAGGATGGACCACGCTGCAATTTGTATCGAGACTCGATGGTCTAATGCGCGTAATTTTTGTTAGCACACTGTCCGTAGCATTAAAGTTGTGGTCAAATACACTCTCATAGTCGAGCCAGCTTTTTTATTTATCAGATAGTTTGTAAAGTGAGAGGGTCTCGTCGTATTTATTTTCGATTTCTTTGAACTTGTACCGAATAAATTGATGGCTTCTGAACGAAGCTCGCTGTCGTTTCAACTAAGACTATAACCGTCGAGGGAGCGGAGAGGCAACATTGGCTCAAAATATTGCGTTTGTTTGCTCAAGTTCTCTCAGTTTCTGCCTATCGAGTGAGTCCGCCGTAAGAAAACTAGGAAGGGGAGTGGGAAAAGGAGCACAGATGATGCTTAAGTAACCGGTATATAATGGTATAGGCCTAATGGTAGGCTATATTATAATGGCCATCACTGTAGAGTAAGACGCATTCAAGTTTCCAAAAGGAGGGAAGAAAGAACACATCATACAAATAACAAGAACATAGCGTTACTTTAGATAATGGCATCTGAAGATACCGTTGATAATGAAAGATTTGATTAGCATAATGATATTTGCCTGTAGAACGCGCTTCCAATGTTCAGAAAAGAATTTCGTAGGTATGCTAGTGGCAAAAACGTGATACAGGGAAACTTGTTGACGAATAACACTTTTCAACAAAATATTGCTATCAATACATAGGTATAATAATGCATAGGCAAAACGTTATGCTCAATTCAGGCAGTAAGAGTAAAAATAATAAGTCTTTTATGGCATCTTGTACGCACGCGCTTTATTCTTCCAAGTTTTTGCAACATGATTTTTCAAACACATCAAAGCTGAAAAGAGTCGCTTTGATCGTTTTCTCACTGGACTCGAGAGGTCTGAGAGACGAGGGACAAGTTATATATTTGCCTAATATGCCAGGACTGAACTTCAAACGGGATGTTATCGACTTTTTAGTGGAAACAAACCCGACGGAACGAATATACACAGAGGAAATAAACGTTTCGGGCGCTACCTTCATTACTAGCCGGACGAGTCAAACTAAAGGTTACATTCGAACGTTACGATGCGGCAAACATGAGGAATACTAAATCATTTTGAAGCTCACCACGCGAATCACAGAGCAACAATTAAGTTCTGTTTTTTCCTGTTCCTCAAATCGAAGAGCTTCTCTATATACCTATAAGTCTCTATTGGACGTTGATTATATCGGGTGTTTTTTTTATGCGGACAAATTTCAAGTATAGGTATAAAAACTCAAAATAAATTGATTTTCACGAATGATAGAATGCCCAAAAGCTCCTTAGTTTTCGAGTTATTATCACTTAAAGAAATTTAAAGCTTTCAGTAGTATACTACGTGCGCGCCAATGTTAGCGCTAAATTTGATCGTTCAGCACGTTTTCCGACCACATTCTTGCCCACGCGCTTACGCTGAATCGATATTGATGATTATTTGGGTGAATGATATGGGATTATTAAGCTTGAGCTCAATGATAATTATTGTGAATGTTAAAAACCCCACCGCGAGTAAAATACGCGTCATTTGTGAAAAGAATCAGCTTGGAGAAGTTGGGATCCCTTGTTCGCTGCTACATGAAGCACTCTGAAAATTGTACACTAGGTCCAAAACCTGGTGGGCAGCAATTACCCACTGCATTTTTTTAACGACACGGATGTAAACTCTGACGAAGTACCTCGTGTCTGCCACACAGTAGTGTGATTACATTAAATGCTACGAGTGACACTGCAGATATTTTTCCTAACCATGAAATACTTGCAGTTTTTATTGTAAAATAATGTAAACTGCTTTGGTGGGGTCGGAAACGTGCTGAACTATCAAAATTAGGGCTAACATTGGTGCGTACGTAGTATACTTAACGCTTTAAATTTCTTGAAGTAATTATAACTCGAAAACTAAGGAGTTTTGGGCATTTTATCATTCGTGATAATCGATTTATTTTGAGTTTTTCTAGTATATAGTTGAAATTTACCCGCATAAAAAAAAAAAAAAACGGTATAACTGCAATTAAAATTTTGCTAGAAGGTTAGGTTTTTTTTTCAGATATTCGTTCTTAACCTTCTCGTAGGAATAGCATTATAGGACTCGTCTGAACATTATCCCAGTGAGCGTTCTGTAAGAATAGCACTGATGAAACTTGATGCTTGAAGATGAGACATGAGAGACAGAAACGATCATCGGATTACACAGTGGAAAGAAGTCTTTTAATAAATTGCGCAAATTGCCTGTTCCCAGTGAATTCTTGTTGTTACAACAATCTGTCGCGCTACGGACGGCTACTCTTACCCAAAATGAAATTTAGTTTATCTTAAATCTTGGCACACGTCACCTGACCAGCAAACGGTTACTCTTGCACCAAACAGAAGAGCACTTTTGTCCTAAATTTTAGCACATGTCACCTGGCCAAACAAACCCGAATTGTAATGTAGCTTTGTCCTACATTCTAGCGCACCCTAACCGGCGAATATACAGCTACTCTTTCCAAACGAAAGTGCAGTTTTTCCTAAATCCTGGCATATCCTAACCGGGCAAGAAATTGATACTCTTACCCAAACGAAAGAGCAGTTTATTTTTTTTTTTTTTAATTTTGGCACATCTTACCTCGCCAGCAGACGAATACTATCACCCAAACTAAAAATCTGTCTCGTTCTACATCTTGGCACACCTCTCAAAAAAAAAAAAAAGCTCTCACTCAAAATAAAAATGCAGTTATATCCAAAATCGGCAACGGGAGCTGAAGACGGACGGCGCAAAATGCACCGACAAAAATGGAAACCTTGTAAGTGGATGGCGCTTTTCTCCCACTTTAGGACGACTCGCGAGCGCTTTCGGATATCGAAACGCATAAAAAAATAGAATACTGAAATTTGAGCCACAGGCTGCCGACACGAGGCGCTGATGAAGGAACGACGGGCACTGCGGGGTCGGGAAACCAAGTTAGGGAGTCATCAATTCAATGAATGACACAGCTACGGTAGTGGTAGGAAGCTGTGTCTGCACATGTGAAAAAGGCTGCTGCAGCTGAAGCTTTCAGCCACAGTAGGGTATTACATGAAGCTGTGTCAAGGCATACGGCGTGTTACTGTGCCAGACCATACGGTGTGTCACTGGGCAAGGGCATACGGTGGGTCACTGCACCAGGGCATACGGTGTGTAACTGTGCCGGGGCATACGGTGGGTCACTGCACCAGGGCATACGGCGTGTCACTGTGCCAGAGCATACGGTGTGTCACTGGGCAAGGGCATACGGTGGGTCACTGCACCAGGGCATACGGTGAGTAACTGTGCCGGGGCATACGGTGGGTCACTGCACCAAGGCATACGGTGAGTAACTGTACCGGGGCATACGGTGAGTAACTGTACCGGGGCATACGGTGGGTCACTGTAAGTTACTTATACGCGACCGGCGGCAGCCGAAGATGAAATTCGCGATATTGCTGAATTCATAGCGTAATTTCATCAAAGAGGGTAAAGTCTCGGAGAAAATTATTGAAATAACATGGAGGCAAATATAAACAGAACATCGCGCTGCACACATATCCAGAGCAGGGCATAGTATGGTGGAGTTTACGTCTTCGCTCCAGTTCCTTGGAATCGTTGCTATGGACGCGCGCCGTACGCTAACTTTCCTATTTCATTCCATCAGAGCTAATTGCATCATGGGCTATTACGTCAAGTAATCATGTACAGTTTCTTGCCTAATGCAACAGCTAAATTTGCTTAGCCTAAATCAAAGATGATTGCCAATGTAAATAATAAACAAATAAGTTGGTCAAAAAAGCCGCATCACTGGCTTATTTTACGCCGGTTTCGCGCCAGTGGTAGAACAGCGCGCTAACAGGCGCCAGAGCCCAGCTTTGCAAATGCCCATAAGCAGTGCGATCACAGAATTTCGTACGTAATTATGATAGAGAATGCATACAACCTCTCCAGAATATATACATATCGTAACAGGATAACTTTCGCGGTTAATTTGCTTAATTTTGTTATCAAAAGCTCGATAGCATTGTCCTGGTCCAATCCATGTTACTAGAGTTCATACCCATATTAACATGGTCCATATTATTATGAAGATTCATATCCATGTGCTGATCCATATCCATATTGGCAAGCCCATACCATACTGAAGCTACTAATTTTTTTTTTTTTTAAATAATGATTGCGGGTTATTTTAGGGGTGTCAGCTACTGCCGTAAGCGAATGCAACAATGCAGTTATTTTCAAAAGTATTTTGAGAATAATCAGTAAATCGGTTTCTAAAATAAGAAAAATTTAATCTTAATTACAATCAATTATTAGACTAAGACTAATGACATAAAATAAATAGAGGGTTAACGAAATTTACTACAAGTTTATTGTTTCGGGAACGCTTTTTTCCATCTTCAGAAATTAAAATATTGAAGGAGAAATCTAAAAAAGATAATCTTATTTCAGTTACACAAGCAGAGGACAGAGGTTATCGGTGGGGGTGTAAAATGCACACGACTGGGGTAAGCTTGGAAGGTCCTAATGTTAATGCTTGTACAGTCGGATGATTTAGAAGCAGCCGTTATGGTACAGTCATTGTGCGGGGGGGGGGACAAGAACTTCTACAGTCGAAGGAAGAAAAAAGTAAGTTGTGGACCGTCCAAGAGAGGTACAGCTGTAGTCATTATAATGAGGTAGGGATTTGTTTTATAGAGTTTAAAAATTTCAAAGATTTGAGTTCTATCTGGGTAGGAAAAGTCGACGATAGAGAAGTCTTTCCTGCTAAAAGGGTGATTGTTTTGCATGAAGACGGGGCTGAATGGTTAGGTTTAGCAAGTGATAAACTTATTCTACTGGTATACGGTTATACCTAAATGTAGGTCAATGCGGGCTTTGTAATGCTATCCAGAACTGCTAACATAGGTACGAAGCGTGGCGGCTTCGGCACTGAAATTTATGGACAAAACCAGACAGAAGAGATATCAGAGGTTTGTCTTTGAATTTAAAATGGGATCCTATAGTAAATGTGTTTTTGTCGGAGAACCTGAAGTTTATATGCGGATAAGCTTCGGAGAGGAAATTTTTCAGTGAGTTGACTGCATCTACGGTGGTTTTGCTTTAGTATGAGAGTGGAAAAAAATCTAATTGCGAACCGTAGATTTAGTAATACCGGGATCAAATATTTGGTCCATAAATAATTTGAAGTGGTGATTTAAAAGGTGGCGAAGACAACCGTTGTTTTTGAAAAATGTTCAATGTTTTGATAGCGTTAGTTTTCACTTCATCGTAGCAGTGACTGAAGAAGCTAGTCCCATAGCCTGAAAATGTTGGTTTCCTGTAAACTTCAGTGGTCAGTTTTGAGTCCTGATTTGTAACAAGGGGATCTACAAATGCTATTGAATCGTTTCATTACTTTTCAGCAGCGAACTTTATGTTAAAATGCTCTTTACTATAAGCACATTTTTCCTAAAGTACGCAAAACCAATATTCCTTTACGATGAATTTTAGCCGCTTGTAATACCTCATCCTTCCCAATAGTAAAATTCTTCGTTAAATTATTTGAACCTTTAACAACTAACCTGTGCACATTGTGCAACTCTTATGGATTTACAGACAGCATCAATAACTTTTAACTGCCACCCAACGCGTAGGTACTTATCTATCAATTATCCATAGACCTGCGGTTTCCAACTTTTTCTAAGCCTGGAAAAAATAATAATTCATGTGATGATAAAGAATTAAATTTACGTAAAATTGGTGAACAAATTTAAATGTCCAATCTTATTTTATTCAAGAATTCACACCCACTGGAAGATCATCTCGCATCCTCAGAGTACGATTTAGCCAAGGTTGAGAACCCCTGCCCTATACATTGCTTGTAACGGCTGCCAATTGCACAATTTTGACTCGATTGCTTTCGTTCACACGTCAATTTCTTTATTAGCATAATCTCGGTGCATGCACGAGTTTCACTTGTCTAAATGCACTCAAATTTCTTTTAGCAGCGTAGAAATGTAGTCCGTACTCTGGCTCACTGCGCCATCTCCCCCTCCATTAGTGGTTCCGAATCTTATCTCAGTCTGGCACGCCTAGAAAACTTTTAATATGTTCTCGCACCACACGAAAAAAGTGAAAACTCATTTGATGGCAGATAAAGAATGAAATGTACGCTAAACTTGACAAATTCCTGTACCCAACTTTATTTTATCGAAGTTGCACGCCCCCTGGAAGGTTATCTCGCATCTGTAACGGGTGTGAGTACTCCCGCTTGGGAACCCCTACCATAAATGAAACAATAGATATTATACGAAGCAAACGTTTTGATAACACGGACTCATTGTACATGTTCAAACTAGGTAACTTATAGAAATTTTCAATCTGGCCAACAAAGATTCATTTTGTATTTTCAACAACAGGTTACATAAAAAGTAAATATTAGGAGTATCCATGGGATACCCGCTCGGTCCAACTCTAGCCAGCATTTTTTATGGCATCACTAAACAATACGGTATGGCTTAACGACAGAGCGATTAGTTTTAAACCCATCTACTATAAATGTTAAGAAGAGGGCACCTTCCTTATCTGAGTGAGTTTTTGGACTTTATATCTGGTGTCCCACAGGGAAGTGTTCTGTTCTGGGCCCTTTGCTATTCATCGTAGGTATATACAGCGGACCTGTTTGATCTTTTTAATAACTTACTTGTTGGTTACGATGATGACGTCACTTTGCTCGCTGTTTGCGATAAGCCTAGTGATAGATTGGAGGTTTCACAATCCGTTCAGCGTGATTTGGTTTCCTGGTGTTCTAGGTGGGGGATGAGGCTAAATGCGGGCAAGACTAAGAGCATGCTCGTGTCTAGGTCACGTACAGTGAGACCTGCTTTCCCGGCACTCATACTGGATGGTGTGTCACTTCCTGTGGTAGATGACTTGGTAATCTTGGGTGTCAATTTTGATTCAAAGTTGACGTTTGAGCCCCACATTCGTTCGGTTGCCTCACGAGCATCGCAGAAGGTTGGTGTTATGAGACGTGCTTGGAGGGTCTTTGGCTCGGTATAGCTGACACGTCACTGCTTTAATTGCTATGTCCTCCCTTTTCTGGAATACTGCTCCGTAGTCTAAGGTTCTGCTACCGATTGTCATCTGTATTTGCTTGACAGAGTGGTTCGTCGATGTGCGTTCATGCTGGATGGTGTTGCGCCTTGTGCTCTGGCGTATCGTCGCAGAGTTCGGTAGAGTCTGTTTCTGTATAAAATATTTGATTGTCCTAGCCATCCATTGTCTGATTTTCTTCCGGAGCCATTTGTTGGGGTAAAGAATACTCGGCGTATTGGTGTTCTTCATGAGTTTGCCTTGAAACAGGTACGATGCTAAACATTTATAGTAGATGGGTTTAAAACTAATCGCTCGGTCGTTAAGCCATACGGTATTTAGTGATGGCATAAAAAATATTGGCTAGAGTTGGACCGAGCGGGTATCCCATCTCATTCATTTTCTCCATCATGTATGGATGTTTGGAATGGTCTTGATGGCTCTGTCTTTGCTGGTGAGGGTATTGACAGCTTTAAACGATCTATGAATAGAGCTATTCTGTGATCTCGGATCTTCTCTTTCTTTTTCTTCTTCGCTTGCTGGGCTGGTTGCTTAGGGGTTTGCCAAGCTCATGGAGTTTCTCCGTTCCCACGTCGCCAGTCTAGAGTAATTTAATAATAATACTATAAAGACCGAGCTGATTCAGACTTATTTCTACAAAATTTAAACAGTAAGGATCCCACAATAAAGACAAACCTCTCACACTTCTTCTGACAGTGTTGTCTTTAAATTTCAATGCAGGAGCTGCCACGCGTGGTATGCGGGCAGCACTGGACAGCATTATAAAACCCATGTTGACTAACATTTAGGTATAGGCCTATCCAGTAGAACAGGTATACCATTTGCAAAACCTACTCATTCAGCCCCCCCCTCCCGTCTTCATGCAGAACAAAACAATCACAATTTTAAATTTTGTTTAGCAGGAAAGACTTTTCCTGCACCGACTTTTCGAATTAAATAGAACTCACAATTAGAGAATATCTCTACATCTATAAAACAAAACCCAGCCTCAATACAAGGACTGCAGCAGTACCTCTAATTACGGTCCACAATTGACTTTTTTTCCTTCGACTGTACAAGCTCTGATCCCACCGAACAATGACTACGATGATTGCTGCTTCCAAATCGTCCGACTGTACAATCATTAACATTAGCACCATTCAAGCTTATCCCGGTCATTCACCTTTTACACCTCCCACCGATAACTTCTGTCCGCTGCTTGTGTAAATGAAATGGAATTATTCATTTTTAGACTTCCCATTCAATATTTTAATTTCTGAAGATGGGAAATGATGTTCCCGAAACGTTAGAATTTTAGTAGATTTCGTCGAGCCTTTATTTATTTTATTTAATCAACTATTTTCGACAACAAAATTCCGTCCTAAAAATGAGTCATGGACATCTAATGGAATACATTACTTCAATCCAAGACACCGTCTTTTAATTTTATACCTGCCAAAGTAGGTACTGATAAAACAAGTTTAGACAACAGAAAAAACATTTAAATAAAAACTGCGGAAGTCACAGGAGAAAGTTACCCCAGAGCATACTGAGTAAATCCAGCGCTGCATCAAAGGTTCAGCATTCAAGCACATAAACTATTAATTTTACGGTCGAGTACAGACTCTAAGAGGGTAAGTAGCAGTCTGTGTAAAAACTCACGGTAGCAGTCACAATTAAGGCAACTTAGAAAGTTGAATCTGGTACCGACTGCATCTAATGCCAAATCCTTTACGTCATGCAAACTGTTACCAATTTCNAGTAGCAGTCTCTGTAAAAACTCACGGTAGCAGTCACAATTAAGGCAACTTAGAAAGTTGAATCTGGTACCGACTGCATCTAATGCCAAATCCTTTACGTCATGCAAACTGTTACCAATTTCGCATCCTACGGAAGGGAAGAGAATTAAATCCATGGTCCCTCTGCACTGTAGCAAAGCAATAACCAACAGAAATGGAAGCCAGATTCGCTACATTAAGACCAAAAACTACACGTAACATTTCCTGAATTTAATGCGCACGATCCATAGCTGCTCCAACTGAAGCTGAAACCAACTATTGCGCAAGAGCTTCCACCTCAAGAAGCCCTGGGGGGGTGCCTCTTGCTACGACATTTATCAACAACATATGAAATAACTTTACAGGCGACACCTGCTTTAGGAAGGACCCAAAGCTCAGCAGAGTGATCCTAAATTCTATACTTACTGTAAGCCTAGAAAGAACTCGCCAACTTTTCAGAAAAGGACCCGTAAGCGGTCCTTCTTTTCTTTGACACAACAACTGCATTTACAGAACGTTTCATGAGAGTTCGGCAACTCCGAGGCGTAATTTTTCAGTTCATATTCGTCTAATTTCGTGCTCTTGTGTAGACAAAGAGCTATAGCTCTCAAAATTGAGTCAACAATGGAGAGCACTCAGTCTGGCGAAATTATTCAGGCCCTCAGCCCCCTGGTGACAAGCGTTGGTGTTGTATAATTCCGACTATAGGGAACAGTGCGCAGTAGCATGAAGGCTAAGGTCCCTCTCTGGAACCGGTTAATCAACCAGAATGTAAAAGGTTAACAGGACAGGGTACGCAACAGTCGGGTCTGCGCGGTAGTCTTCTTACCATTAGCTCTTTTTCTCCCATAAAGGTCGTGCAATATACAGTCACATGGGCGAGGCACTTCGCAGGAGATTTGCTTATTACCTCCGCCTAGGAGGTTCATGTTTTCGTCGGGTTTGTCACCAAGAAAACTGAAAAAGTTAGGGACGGATTTTGACGAAATTTACAGGGATTGTTAGGTATGTTAAGAGAAACAGATCATTAACTTTTGGTGAAGTTCGTAGACCTGTTTGTGTGCTTGTCTGTCTCATTTTTCGCAATGCTATAACTCAAAAAATTTTGAACGTAATTTTAATGAAATTTACATGAGTTGTTAGGGATATTATGAAGAGTAAATGACAAAATTTTTGTAATAATCCGTTTGTTTGTCACTATTCTTAGTTTTATGTTTATTAGCACAATAACTCAAAAATATTGAATGGATATATATAAAACTCATAGGAGTTGTTAATAATGTTGAAATGCAGCAACGATTAAATTTTCGTGCAAATCGGTTGAGTCGTTTGTATGTTTGACTCACGTTTGTCATAAAGTTTGTTAGGAGCATAACACAAAAAGTTATGAACGGATCTTCAAAAAAATACTGAGGCTGTTAACACTATCGAGGGGTAAACATGATTAAATTTTGGTGTTGATACAAAGAAAATCATAGTCTCAGAACCAATTTTAATTTTCGTAACCGTTGCCTTGCTTGGCGGAGGTATGGGCTCTCAGAGTGCTCTACAGTACTTTATATTGTTCTCGCAGCAGGGAATATAGGTAATGGACATGCCCGGGAAAGTCTGCTGGACGTTAAGTGGTTCTTTTTCTCGTTTAATGCCAGGACCCATTTAACTAGATTTTATAAGTGCAACGAGATGCTAGGATGGGCAGCTCGCACATCGTTCATGCCACCGTATCTGTGATACCGTGTTTATACAGCAGTTGTTTCGTAACGGCGATTGCGATGCTCAACCTCACGCCCAGTTTTTCGTGCGAATGCATATGCAGCCTCGGCATAGCCTAATCGGCGTGTGAGGGCGAATCTGCGAGACTCGTTTTCAAATTAGCCCCTTTAAAACTTAAACCGACATATAAAAATACGATGTCTCGTAGGACGAGCATTATACGGAAATGCAAGGAAATGATCCTCGACTACTGAAGTTTAAATCCTCCCCTCCAATACTCATGCAAAAGACTAAATGCATGTGAAAGTGGGCTGGCCATTTCCTTTTAGCATGCAATTATGCGTAGCCTGGACGGATGCGTGCTGCGGTCTGCTGACCATTAACGCTTTTCCTTTCCCCTTAGGGGGCTTGCAAGAGTCGCAGTCGAACCATTATCTTAAGCGGCACGCAACTGTCAGATCCACCGCGTACGAGACCAAGTACAAACCGTACACTAGTTCTCTGTCCAAAGCGTCGTCATTCTCAAAAAGGTTTCAACACGTGCTTCTTCTCAAAGTGCCTTCCACATAATATCAGCAACCGCGTGTCTGTGGTGTGTCTCGTTCATAGCTCCCTTGCTGTGCGCATACTTTTTCATAGGTTAGAATTTAATGGCTATAGAACAGCTTTAGTACTTGTTTTTTTTCTGAAGAAAACGCAAAGGATATCCTATAAAAGAAATCTCTAAGGTTGACGCTTAATGGGTGCGATGAGAGGGGAAATCACGGGGTAGCATACTCGTCATAACATACCAAACTCTCTCATAATGACGTGTTAGAAGCCGACGATTGCATGCGAAAATCTAAGCATTTCCGTGATGCATGCATAACAGGACTTGGCTTCAAGTCACACCACACTCAATGTAAATTTTAGACAATATTTTATTAGTACCCCTAAGAGATTTGGCGCTTTTCTGTTAGACAACTCGCTCAAAAATTACAGAAACTCTCTCGGTTGCGTAATATATATTTTTTTCAATGCAGCAGTTGCAAGCCCTTGACAGTTGCAGTATTGTAATTCACCGTCCCCATCAAAAGGATCAGTACCGTACCTACCGAGTTTTAATTAATCAATTGTCCTGTATAATTCAACCAAAGGGTAAAATTTAGGATGGTCGTCGGACGTTCACGAAGTCTCTGTACAAAATTGCCTTCATTGTTATTATGCAGGCAAATGAACACAGACGTGCAATCTTCAGTACTTTTTCGAGGTACTTAGCGATAATAATGACGTCACAACTGATAGGTTGATTTAAATAGTTAGTCCGTAGCCATGATACCAATGCAATTTAGATGTCTACAGCCGCACTAACAAAGCACGACGTCACAATTAACGGTTTCAAACGGTCGACCTGAGGTGCGCTCTAAAGTGGTGCGTCTGCCTTCCTTTGTCTGCGGTATAGTATACATCTGAATCTCAGTACCACATCTTTATTTATCTTATACGAAGCTAGACTATGATGTTAAGGAGCTAAATGCAATTCCAGTTTAGGTTCACATTCACATCCAACCAAATCGATCAAAATAGCTAAATTTTGCTTTATCAATCTATTTTAGCTCCTTTTGAGAAAGTTCTTATAGGCCTACTTATTTTCTGCACCACATCCATCGATACAAATACGCCAGGTATCAAAACGAGGAAGCAAGGAAAGTTCATAAGTTGACCATGACTCCAAAAAGACATTTTTACTGGTCAGGAAGTGACTTCTTCAACATGGAGATCTAAGCGCCCCGGCACTGATGGGACGAGTGAGTGGGGGTGCCGTGCCCCGCGTAAATCTTATATCATAGTTTTTGTTCTGAGCGTCTCTTGGTAGCCAAGACGGGAAAAAACAACGATGACTTAGTAGCAAAGATGGAAGTAGCAAAGTTGACTTAGTAGAAAAGAATGAAAATAGAAAAGTTGACTTAGAAGCAATGTTGACGCAACAACAAATTTTCATGAAACAATAGTAGGCCTAACGGCCTGCAGTACATCATTCATGCACGTTTAATAAGACTTCTTATATACTGAGTGATAAATAAGTGTAGTAGATACACCTTTAGTTTGTTCTCATATTACTATCTATGGAGCCGTAAACTCTTGTTCTATTAGGTTATTTAAAATGGAAACATGTACAGTAACTATTGTCCCTACTCTTCCTGCCGTACTACACTACTACAGTGAACCTGCCACGGACTTGCAAGGCGGAATTAACATTGACTTAATCAATAGCAAAGATGAAAGTAGCTTGGGCGACTCAGGGCCGGGCACTCACCAGGAAGGATGAAAGTTGTAACACTGACTCAGTAGCCAAGATCAAAGTAGCAAAACTGACGTAGTACTACAGTTGACTTAGGAGCATTTAATTAGTAGCGAAAATGAAATTGACAACGGCAACTTAGTAGAAGTTTTTAGGGGGATTTTCGACTATATTAAAACCAATTGGATTAGATTACATCCCTCAGAGTGGGGGCAACGAGCAGGTCTCTAGAACACTAACCCTAGACATGTCGTACCTAGTTTGTTTTATTTCAACTTTGGACTGCCAATGATGGATCTGATGTCCCAATATTGTAGTACCAAATATATAATATAATTGTATTCACCGCTGATGCAACAAACACCCCGGGCATGTTCTTGCAAAATCTTCTCACCGAAGCGATATCATTCAGATGAAAAAAAAAACATATACTTGAAATCAGTCGTATGACCTCAAGCGGAAATACTCGTAGAAATGCACTAAAACGTAAAAAATAGATATGGCGATAGTTGAGAAAGTTGACCCGATTGAGAGAACTAATGAGATTTTTGGAATAAGCGCATCGGCATTGCTCTAAATCAGTTGGGAACGCATAGACTTTACCTGTGTACTTGGCCAGTAAACAACCGATTTTGTCACAAGATCGGATTTTATTTTTAATGGGTATAGCTTAAAAACCTGATCTGATACAGAGAAACGGGTACCTATCAATTTCGCATTTAAGTCATCGAAGTTACCTAGTACCGGTTGAAAAAAAACTCAGTCTACAAAAGTTTACTTTTTACGGTTGACCAGTGTAATAAATGTATAGCTCAGCTAAAGGGTCGCAGAGACGCAGACCGTGAATCCTAGAACAAATTGGCTAGAATGACGGCCCGTTAAGGGCTGCAAGGCGCAGAAAGCTAGAGACACACTTCTATATGCTATAGAGCCACGCTCGGCTTATATTTTTTAAAGAATCGCCCATGAAGTACGTTTGTCCTGATGGGGCTAAGATGAATTAAGAAGCACGGTGGCCAAACATATTACATGCTAAATTTCCAGCCGTTATTGACAGGACTATTCTTATGAAAAATAAAGGCTATCTTGATGATGTTATGGGTTTACTTGCTTATAGCCTGCTTGTAGCCGGGCCGATAAAAACTGCTTTTGTAGGCACTGTACTATGGAAGTACCTAAGTCAAGTAACAACACATGACACTTTCCGGTAAATGGTTAACGAAAATTTGAAACTAGTTTGACTAGCAATAGTAGAGATGATGCCCTGTCATCTGATAAATTAGATGCAGGGCATTGCAGTAAATAGCAGGAGAAATAATATTCCGTGCTGGGATAAACTAGGCATCGGGCGTTTGACACCAAATAGCAATTCCTCAGCGCCTGAATCCCATTGCTTTCACAAATTAACTCGCAATTATTCACTGTAATTTGGAAGACACACTCGCAAATACATCAGGAAGCTGCCACGGTGTGGACGACCTGGCACTTGGCTATTTATGGCGACCTGCATCACTCAACTGCAGTAAATCTTGTCACAGTAATATTGCTCTGAGGTCATATACCGTAACGGCACATTGTACGAGAAGTGCATCGTAAGCTACTTGGTGATGGTACATTACAGGAGGATGGGAGAATTTCATCGTAGGTACTTCGCGTAACCCATTATTGCACGCTATTCATTTTTTTGGAAAATTTTAATTGTACGATTCCTACGAGACATAAATAAATGAGAATATGAATAAAAACGAATACTTTTTAAAGATAAAGAAGAAAGCCAATTCTAGATAAATAAAGAGATAAGAAATGAATGGAAGTTTATTTTTTTTCGATGTGAATGGGCTAAGATACCATGGCAGATTGGTTGTCAGAATATCTTACTCTAAGTTATTCACGCTTGTAGTAAACATTCATTTTCGCAAGAACTGCTTTATCAGTAAGCCCTGCAAATGGATATAGTGGGTTTGAATGAGCTAATACAGTACTGTTGAAGCATCCCTACTTGCTACATTTGGTGAGAAGTAAAGAGAGGAAAAACAGAGGGCAATAAGAAAAAAGAAATGAGAAACAGGAGAAGAAGAAGGGCAAGACATGTAACAAATATCGAAGACGGAATTTTCGACTCGGACTCCTGGAATCAGCGGGTATCCGATTCCGACTCCTGGTAGCTTAGGATACCGAGTTTTTAGCAAACTAGACTGCCAAAAAGTGAAACTGCTAAGCTTCTTCTGACTCCCCTATCTAACCTTATAGGTATCGAGCATGTACCCTATTCTGATAGTGAAAAACCAAGTACTCTAATTCTCCACAGTCTAACATGCTCAGTCGGTCACATCTCGACTATATAGGTAGTCTTCGCGGAAACCCATTGCTCGCAGCACGGCACAATCTCTCGCAACAAGAGTATGACAGACACAGGGCCAAATCCCATACTGGCACAACCTTGATTGAGCCCCCACAGTCGTTGTGGACACACACGGTACTGCCACCTAGACATCCTCGTTTGCACCTCCCAGCAGCGTTCTGGAAATAGAGCTATTTCTATGAAAATATATGCTTAATTACAAATATTCCAATTATAAAATAGCTAAATATTTCCAAGGTATAAAGAGTGCTACTCCAATAAATAAATATTCACCTGTGTGAATAGTGCTAGCGCCCTGATGATTTACAGATAAACTGTTGAACTGATTTTAGTTCATACAGAAAACCTAAAATTGATAAAGAGCGACCCCTGATAATTAACAGGAGAGGTCTTGAGTAAACTTATGTACAGAATCATTAAAAGAACACGTGCTTGTAAGCACGATAACAGCGGTCATCTAAAGGATATTGAACAAATTATTCTAAACTCTTCATGTATCTTTAATAATATTCTGCTTATTAATGTTTTATACGGTGGAGTTACTTTTAGCTATGAGTCACCATTTATTAGTTCGTAGGTACATTTCACCCACCCGGGGTGACACTCCTGTGACGTCACTTGGCTTGTATTACGACACTATTTATATATATTTTTTTGTCGTGCGTGACACCAATTAGTGAAGTAAGACAAAGGGCGTTAAGTTTATCCTATAAATTTACCCGCCAAGGACGACAAGCCCGTGACGCTATTGAGTTTGTGTGACGATCATATATATGTATTGTTTATTTCTCTATAACTGGTGCATGAAACCAATCAGGACAGTGAAACAAGTGACGTTCAATTGATCGTGGCAGTTCACCTGCCAAAAGTGACAAGCTAGAGTGACGTTGTGGAGTTGGTCTAACGACAGCGGCGAGTTCTGCAACAAACGTTGGCGACATGTCAGCAGCAAGGGGCAGATGTGCACAAATACAGTCTCTTCCTCTCTCATTCTCTGACAGTTCTCTACAGCCCTGACTGCTGGCGTCATTCGAAGAACAGCTCAACAAAAATAACCTTAGCAAGTGCTCGGCGAAGTTCTTTCATCCTGAGTATCAGCGGCCTGCACGCTAAATTAAGAATTAAACAGTTTGATCTGCCGGGCCGTGGAAAAAATGTGAGGGGAAACTGAGATAGACGAGGCGAAGAGAGGCAGCTATATGGCCGGCTGCAACTGCAATAATACAGGAAACAAGCAAGCACACGAGGCAGCTCCTAGCACAACAGCTAAAGTTTGGCACAAAGCAACGGTCTCAACCTTGATTATTAATGTGTAATATCGAGAAGCAACAATGCACGCGATCGCAACGGCCAACAGTGTGGGGATCCCGGCATAGGCACGGAAGATGTGTTAGGAATGAGAATTGCACGCAATGGTAGAAAATATTTAGGTTTTAAGAGCTCAACATCGCGCAACGGCCAGAACTGCGCAGCCTATTTAACATTTGTGATTAGAATTTGCAGTATTGGAATCCTGTAAGGCCTTAGGCCGATAGCTCTTTACCGTCTACATTAAAGGTCAATTTTTACAGGACCGGCACTATTTGAGAGCTAACTCTGAGATCCACCTGGTCAGTAAAGGAATAGCGCCGCAATAAGAGTTCCCATAAACTAAAGCATTTTCACGAAGCGCGTCGCGTATAAAGTGTCAAGATGCAAGATACTTTCGTAAAGCCGGGGAAAAAAGCCAAACTTGACGCTAAAATTGAATGATCATTACAATTTTGTGCTTGCTAGAGCTTCACTAGAAAAGGGTCATTGTCTAAAAACTAGCTAAAGAAGGGATATGTAGCACTTCAAGAAAATGAGGAACTCACGTACGCACAGAAGGCCACAGCGCATGGGAACAGCAATCCGATGTAAAATGAAGAGCATAAAATAAACTAAATGTATATATGAGTAACGTTCAGGGCGCTAGCATAATCATCACTACAGTAAAAAAAAAAATCGCAAGTAGTCACGTCAGAACAACTTTTGTGGTCGCTACTCCCCACGACAATGCATCGACGAAGATGTAGGCTAGGCCTAAGTCGTCAATATGAGAGTTACACTGCAGGCACCTATGACTTTACGTACATTTTTTCCCTTCTACAAAATGCGGAAGACAATTGTTTTTGCCGAGCCTTCGGAAGGATTGGCTCTAATGCCATTAGAGGCAAAAAGCAGTTGTACTGCCGGCAGAATGTAGAGTAAATGACTCCTCAGTAACTCATTTGCAAGTTTATTTGTTTGTTTGTTGTCTTTAAGAATCGTAATACAAACTGTTCGTGAGAGCGGTTGCTTCAACTAGTCTTTTCAGGCTAAAGCAGTTGCACTGCTGGAGGAGCTTAGAGTAAATACCTCCACGTAGAATGTACGACAAGTCCATTTTGTTTTCTCTTTAAATCATAGAAGCGATTTATGAAAAAGGAGGCTACTCATAACTACAGATAACAGGCTAAAAGCTGTTGTACGCAAGCAAACAACGTTGTAGAGTGATTGCCGACTCAACGAAATTGAAATAATGTTAAAGTCCCATTGTTTTTAAATGAATCGCAAGAGTTGTTGCTAGAAACGCTAACTTGAAGTATTCGAATATGCGTAGGTATCACTGCCGTGAGGACAACATCATTTGCCGCTGACATTCATATCTTGTTGCACTTCGTTCTCTGTATTTTTTATTCTGTTGCACCAGGCACTGTATATGTAGCCGTAGCCTATATAAAAGTTTAATGACATCCAAGATCAGCAATGTCAAACTAGCCATCCATAATTAGCTATACTACGTACAATTAATTTTACAAATGACTACTAAAATGTGGCCAGAGTGCATGCATCATAACTCAGTAAATATTAACAATACGTCACATATTTTACAATATCAGTGTACCCACACACCTTTTACCAACTGCTAACAATAGTTTACGATTAGCATTAGAGCTGGCTGCCGGTATATCCATCCATTATTAACCTAACAAATTTCGGGAGGCAGAAGCCGAATTACGCTGTTAGTTTCTGTGACGGTCCCGATTTTTGGCAGGGTATTCAATTAAAGGCTTACAGTAGGTATGTCACGCGAGCTACAATTTCAGTGAAACCATGAATAACTTCAAAAATAACGAAACCATCGTGTGTCCTACAATTTCGAACTACCCAAATATCATAACTCCACATAATACTCTAACAAAGTGGCACAAGAAACAAAGTCAAAGTAAAGGTGCTCAGCATCGGAGGTCCCAGTGGTACCATATCGAAGGCAACCAAGTCTGGCGCAGGAGAAGGCGGTGTCCCCAGCACCGCAGTCATAAACTTCTCTAACTTGCCTGTGAATATTAACGAAACCGGTTCACGATAATGCACGCCTTGCCACCGTAGTTTTGTAACTTGCATTGATGATTTTTGTGCGCTGAGCTGAGGCTGTTCTTACATGTACTTGTGTTTTTTTTATACTATTTAAAGCAGTTAACTTATGCGGCAGGAATTACTGTTGACAATGTGTAGCTTGCATCGTCTTGTTAGTTGAATTTTGCATCTTATGTATATTGATAATTTTTCTACGAATCTATAAAGTTGTGTTTACAAGTACTGATGCTTTGCAATACGATTTTAAGCAGTTCCTACTACTGTAGAATGACTGGTTTGGGGCGTATTGGGGTTGCTAATTAAGTGCCTCATTTGGGATTTAATTACCCGTTCCTGCTCAACGCATTGGCGTGGAGTTTTCATAATGATAACAATGGTTGTGCAGAACTTGTGGTAACTACCTAATGCTATTAAAAACATAGGAATTTGGAGAATATTTTGTGTAACAACCAAGATAAGAGCATATTGTAAGAAGCAAATGAATTTGAGAATTAAGTTGTAAATCAAGTAAGCTGGATGAATATTTTGAAAATCAAATGAGCTGGCAGATATTCTACAAATAAAATAAGATAAGATAACTTTTTAGAAGTTAAACAAACAATCTAGGTTAATACATATAGTACGAAACAAATGAGATAAGAAAATAATTCAAAAAAGAAACAAGCGATTTGGACAATTTGCTTATTTAACAAGTTGGCAGAGTATTTCGTAAAGTAAACAACCAAAGAAGGGAACTCTTTTTTATGTTTTGATGGCAGAACTAAATACGATATTATAATGAGTATGAATGGCTTTCTAGTAGAGTGCATAAGAAAATTTAACAAGAGCTAACGCTACGCATCATGGCATAATATATATTGTGCTTCAGTACTTGGTAAATAGCTTGCGTCCGCTTGGTTCATTATACTGTATATAATAAATTCTACGCAATGATCAAAATATATTACACTACAGTAACAGTTTCAACACGTCGGGAAAAATTCCACGAATTTTTGGTTTCGGGAGAGCAGCTCTTAATAACTTTCCATTTCGCTGCAGCAAAGTTCAGCGGCAGCCACATGGCGAGCGCATTCTCCCGACCACATCGCAAAGATCCCCCACACCGACGCATGGAACACGGAACGGGACGATGGGCGGTGGAGCACGTGAAGGTCATCGCGATCCAGTGCGCCTCACCGCGAAGTGCTCTCCAGTTGCTGCGCGCTACCAGCCTACTACTACACGGAGGGAACCAAGCCAGTCCCTAACAGTATTTTCGGCAGCTCCAGAAGCTGAAGCCCTAAGTTAGCTTCACGGGTGGCCAAAAATTTCAATACGGTAGTAGAGCAGTAGTTCTCAAGTTGGGCTCGCTGTCCTATAAAGGACCGTGAAGCGGTTTCAGGCAGACCGCAAAGGCGTTAATTAAGAAATGCGAGAGTGTATTCTTCCAGGAGATTGAGGTTGCCATTTTTTCAGTAAATAGCAGTTTACCAAGAATGTTTTGCTTCAAAAGCGACTCTGCTTATTGTCGTTAACTTGAAAGGGTAAATGAGCTATCTAAACTATCCCAAAAAATTGACCGCCACGTAAAAAAACTTAAAATGATGTTGAGAACTTCTGCTCAAGAAAACGGCAAGATAAGATTGGGATCCCGGTGGCACTGTCATGTAAGACCGTTATATAATGGTTACTAACTGTATCAAAATAAATGTTTAGCCCGCTCAGGTAGGCATGGCGAATCCTCTGCCACCGCCCAAACGTCACCTTCAGTAGAGTTCCCGAAGCACTCTCAGGACCCCGTCTCCGAGGAAGACCTCGCTTTGGCCTGACAACAGTTCGTCAGTCTTACCACAGTTCGTCAGTGCCCTCAAGGAAGACCCAGAGCGCAACCTCTTCGCGCACTGCAAATATTCCTCGAGACCGCAGGGACGCTGCCAATGTCTCGTGGGTGTCTCTGATCCAGCAACGTTCTCGCTGCAGTCTGCCGTGACAGTATCGACAACTTCAGTTTCCATCGAAATGAGGCTTAGCTGGTGAGGTCTACATGATGCTGGTATCATGGCTACGAAAATATATGATACTACCAATTGTGACGTCATCGCTGTTGCCCAATTTCTCGCGAAAATAGCTACTGAAAAAAAATGCCCGTCTGTGTTCGCTTGTCTACACTGCTGCTGTTGCCAAAGCCACCAGCCCCTAACGGGCGCATCGCACCGGCGCAGGGATGCGCGATGTGCGACTTGAAACCCGGAAGAAAAACAGCCCGGCGTAGTAAACAAAAGGTAGTAGGTCAAAACAGTCGCTTCCGTTGGTAACGGCTGACTTAGTGTCTTTTACTGCCGCGAACATGGGCAGAACATGCGCGTCTATCAAATGTCATCGCAGTACAATGACTGGAGTCAAACCTGGATTTTCAGTTGATGTGAGGTTGAAATGAATTTCCGTAGAATGTTAGCGTTAACTAGATGGTACCACAGCACACTGAAGTTAGTTTAAGTATCTGCTGACGTGAAAACAGTCGCGATAACTCTGTCAACTAAACATTGGCGTGCGTCAGTCAGATATTATCACAGTATCAAGACGCAAGTCATCAGCGGATCATTCGTTGGCGTGATATCATTTCGAAAAATTTACTTTGGGCAAATCATTGCGCCAACGGCATATCGGTGGATGTCGGACATATATTCTGAAACAATATTTCATGGAATTTCATTGGAAATAGTAAATTATATACATACCTACCTCTTCAAGCCACAATGACCATCAATATATGAACTGAATGACTGAGAATGATATATGACCTCAAATTTACGATGAAATATCACCGCACTTCAAGATCTCTACATTTCTACTCCTGCATTCCTGCAGGAATGTCTGTTTCTAACGTCGTTTGTGTAGTACGCCTCTCCCTATGGAGCGCGGAGCGACAGCAAAACTTGGAAAACAAGTCCACCTTGGCGGCAGCGCCACAAACATTGTATATGCACCAATTAACAGAGCTTGTGTAACCAGCCAGCAGAACTGCAGCGGTTACAACCAGTTTGCACACACGGGCGCCATACTGCCATGCACTAGCTGGAANAATTACGTTTCATAATTTTTTGTTTCTTTTTCGTTTTCTATTGACGTGAGATTTTAGATGGGTGACTGAACTCTTTCAGTCACCCATCTAAAATCTCACGTCAATAGAAAACGAAAAAAAAGAAAAAAATTATGAAACGTAATTGTTGTAGGGAATCTTTCAAGGATTCCAAAACTGTCTTTGTTTTTATTCTAGCATAAAAATTGAGGCAGTTCTATTCTTTTAAATATATATATATTATATATATACATATATATAAAAAACTAAGGCCTAAATGGAAAAAGTTACACAAATTAAAAGTGTTTTTTTTTTTACTTTTACATATTATGTGAAAATTTCAGTAAAATCGGACCACTAATAGAGAAAATTCCAAAATTTGTAAACGACAGCCTTAATTATCTGTTGACGCGAATACAGTCGCGATGACTCTGTCAACTAAACATTGGCGTGCGTCAGCCAGATATTATCACAGTATCAAGACGCAAGTCATCAGCGGATTATTCGTTGGCGTGATATCATTTCGAAAAATTTACTTTGGGCAAATCATTGCGCCAACGGCATATCGGTGGATGTCGGACCTATATTCTGAAACAATTTTTCATGGAATTTCATTGGAAATAGTAAATTGTATACATACCTACCCCTTCAAGCCACAATGACCATCAATATATGAACTGAATGACTGATAATGATATATGACCTCAAATTTGCGGTGAAAAATCACCGCACTTCAAGATCTCTACATTTCTACTCCAGCATTCTTGCAGGAATGTCTGTTTCAAACGTCGTTTGTGTAGTACACCTCTCCCTATAGAGCGAGGAGCGGCATCTTAACTTGGAAAACAAGTCCACCTTGGCGGCAGCGCCACAAACATTGTATATGCACCAATTAACAGAGCTTGTGTAACCAGCCAGCAGAACTGCAGCGGTTACAACCAGTTTGCACACACGGGCGCCATACTGCCATGCACTAGCTGGAATTCCAGCCATCAAGTCCACACCCTCCTTATAGGAGTCCAGCTCTGGCAGGCTCTCTGCGCCCACCTTCTCCGGAATTTATTTGACACTTTGTTACTCAATTCAACTCTCTTGAGTCTCCTGGAAAGTTTATCTTCACAGGCATTTTCACCAAAACTACAGGGTGACTTACGACCCCAAAAGGCATTGTTATGCAGTAGATACGCCCGTTTCGACAAAGACAGGCAGAACAATGCATTTATACTAATTTACATTTCGTTTCTGCTTAATTACATACTATACATACATTTCATGAGACACAGAGAATTTTTCCTTTCTGCTATGTGACCTAAGACTATTCTTGCAGTTTTCATCTAATAAACTGAAGGGAAACAAATAGCTAATACAGTAGTTTTCCACAATCATTTGGGCTACTGGCATGTAGACTAAAACGTCCACTGCATGGAGTAGGTACCAGCAATCCGTGCCCCGGCTAGTGCTGAAATTATAGCAATAGGTACATGCAAAACTGGAGCAGCACTCCGAGAACACAAACCTCCAAAAGCAACGCAATGCCAAAGACTAAAGAGCAAACGCACGGACAAATTGACAAACTGACTGAGAGATCATTGCCTCAAAATTTTATTATCTATTTCTCACGGCATTCTTAAGAGTTCTCGCAAATCTTGTGAAAATCCGTCCACATCTTTTTGAGTCATGTTGCTAACAAACAGACACACACAGACGGACGGACTGACTACCACCGAAATTTAATCAGCTGTTTCTCGTGACATTCCTAAACAGTAGGTACCTGTAAGTTCCACCGACTTCCACCAACAGCATCCATAACTTTTTGAGTTACGTTGCTAACAGACATATAGACAAACGCCCAGAAAACATAATCTCATTGGCGGAGGTAATTATTACTTGTTAAGTAAAACTATTAAAGTATATTGAAAAGACAGAATCTTATTTTCAGACCAAGATAATATGACAAGATTTCTTTTTGCACACACTGCAGATGACATCCCATTAACTAATGTCATAATTAAATATCAGTATGCCCATTACAGCCGGTCCTCTAGTGGAACAGTATCACATTTTTATGGATTTATTATCCAATATCAATCTTTACAATGGGGTAGCAGAATATTATTTTATATAGCTACTTCATAGACCCATCGAGTGAAACTGCAGTGCGTTAATGTATAGGCTAGGCATATTAATAAATATGTACAGTTAGATACTGTATAATAGCCGGGCTTGCAGCGATACTGCAGACAATTCTTTTATAGACCTCTTCTTAAATATCAAAGGTTTAGGTACCTTACAGCCGGATCGACCTTCACTACTACCGCAAACATTTATAGCTGGAAACCACAGTTGTTACTTACTGACCTTCACTAACGGACGCATGCTTACCACGTAATCTATGCGCATCTAAATTGGGTAGACGGGTGCAAAAAATGCGTACAAGCGACTTTTTATCTCAAGATGGAAGAGGAGCGCCGAATGTAATCGATAGCTGCAATGGAATATCAAGAGTCACCACCTATAGCGTGCAGTACATGAGTGAGTATATATCAGAGGTAAAGAAACAGTTTCGAGGAATGGCAAATGCATTTCATATGCACTTTGAAATGGGTGTTAAGTTTCGCATCAATTGAAGATCAACACCTTTCCTGGACCAGTGTAAGGATCTTCAAATGATTAATAGAATACTAAAAATAATAATAGTAAAGTTTATTGTAGAAGATCCTCCAAAGCTACACTAGATCGGGAGAGGATGAGTACACGTAGTACGTTGAAGCAGCGATATTCACTGAGGATAAAGAGTCCTAAAATCTATTGGAAGAATGATAAAGTCATTTCATTCTACTTTTTACATACTAATAAGTTCATGATATAACCGAAACGTTGTCATAGAATATCATGCATCACCACGGCGCATAACTGAGTATTGTAATAAAAGTTATATTACAACATACTCATACATACCAAAGCTAAAAATCAGTCTGAAAGAATGATAAACGCAGGTAGAGCACAAAGGGCATATAGTCACAAATTCAGCATGGCATCAAGACATTATAGTCCAAATCCTGCTAGATATATGGTATAGGTCAATTACTGCGCGTATAGCTTGTTTTTGAACCAGTCTTTTTCAAATTCGTGTCACCGAAGTGATGTCGCTAGTTACATCATCATGAACCAATAGCAGCGTTCAGATAACTCACGTGACAATACACCAAGGAGTGGGCTTCCAATCAAGACCGCCGCTTGTCACGTATCGATGTGATGTCACTAACGTAGCGGAAATGAGAGTCTCTTATTGGTCAGCTTAGCAGGGAAATTTCGTCTTCGAAACAAAACTACCTGCTTTTCTTCCGTCGTGAAGAATACTCACCGATTGCCGAACTTAATTGTACTATGCCACACATTTCTTTGCACCGTAACACAAGCACTTTCAAAGTGACTAACAAAAACATAAAACTTAGAATTTATTATAGTACGCTTTCATATAAAGATGCAGACTCACAAAAAAGTGCTACAAGCGACTACTGCAACGTGTTGCGTCAGGTTCCTATCCTACCTACCTTTACTCCACCTTCTTTTCGAACCCGCTTCTCCAGATCGCGGTCGTTTGCAGTGGTAGCAAAACACTAGGTGATTTTTCATTGGTAAACCAGCGTTTGTTTTCGACGATACCGGCGGAAACTCTACAAAACAAAGGTTTTGTATTTCTTGTGTTCCTCGACCCGTAGGATGGTCACGATATGTGATGTTTATTTCTGAGTCAGATCGCGCTTGTAATCTATGTGCGTTCTGCTCCAGGGTCCGCATCGTGATATACCGCACGTGAAAAATGATGGCGATGAATTTGTGATACCTACTTCTTTATGGATCATACTTTAATTTCTAAATCCTTATGAAGGATCCACTACAAAAGGCGACTCAAATTATATACACAAAAAAAGAGTTCTCTCGATTTCAATTCAGCTGAGCAGCCCAATCCTTCCTTCCCTTAGGTAAAAAGCAAAACAAACGAGTTTTTATTAGCAAGTAGACAAGCATCAGTGAATTTAAATTTCAGCCGCACATCCTATACACGCACCAATACTTCAGTCAATCGATATTTTTTTTTTTCGGTACAGTGAAGAGTTGTTTTATAACAGGAAAAATTAAGATGGATGAATCATTGCCGAAGTTTTACTGCACCCTGAAAAATATCTTTCGAATCGTGAAGTCAGCGCAAGTAAAGTTTTGACGAGGGAAGAAAGTAAAGGTCAGGATCCATGAGACTGGAAAAAGCAGCTGTAGGTATAGTTAGTGCTTGGATTTCAACGTCGGAGGAGCAAGATGTGCATTCAATATGAAGATTCCATACTTTGGCAATCATCTGCCGCCTGGTCTAATATATGCCTATCGGTTTTTCTTAGAATGATACAGGATCTCCACAATATCTAATTTGGCTTATTTTTCGCATATCTGTTTACTTCATAATGCGACCCGAAAAATGCACGTATAAAAATTTACAAACACACTTTGGCATTCGTTAACATTATAAATTGTTTTTATACTTGTTATGGTCCCACTTTTATGTAGATTACCTACCTGCGATCCTATGGGAAGGATAAAGTATGGAACCCTTCTCTCAATGCTACTCCAACCACGAACCATTTAAGTTTGGTGCTTATGAGTTAATCGCAATCAAAATCTTTGTCTTGGCACCAAGCACACGTTCTTAGTTTTTCTTTCACAAAACACATAGATTTAGTAGCAAAAGAAGAGCAAACTTCTAACGAAGTATAACATGCACCGACTAAACACAAAATTAGAGGTTACCGGCAACTGACTGTACCAAACTACAGTACTTGGGTTGCATAGAAAATATCTCCATAGTTGGTCCTAGGCCACAGAAATAAAATGAGTTATATTACGCTTGGGATTGACACTGATTGCTGCATTTGTCACTTAAAATGAACTTCAAGATAACTATCTTCAGTACTATCTACAGAGAGAGGTAGTCACGCTCAAGGTGCAACACAGTGACCTCTAGCTCAGCGGAGCGGCAATACACCTTACCACGCAGGGTCTGAAAGCACACTGCCGTAAGTGCCGTTGGTCAATGGTCATTAAGTATCACTGGATATACCTTCGCGAATTATGTAAACATTATCTGCACATTTATATAGAGCGTAACGAAACGATATGAATTATTATTTGATCCTACCTGAAACGATATCAGGATTACAAGACGTATTTTACTAAAGAATTTTCACCTTTAACTTAAACTGTATGCTATGCTCAGCTAACTTAAGTTAATAAAATAAGTTTAGAAAGGTTACCGAAGGCGGCCTCTTGATCGTCAAACAGCATCTGAAGTTCAGGTTCTAATAACGAACACAACGGCTCGTGTTTCATATTTTTCCTCTGAATATTACAACTTCTCAATGCTTTTAGTGATAATATTCACAACAAACTTAATGGTGGTGGAAGTAGCTGTTGTCAAGGGCGGAAGCTGCGTTACTGCTAACGCTGATGATTTCGCATTTCTTGCACCTCATCACAGCTCTCTCCACAAGCTAGTTTCCCTCTGTGATGATGAAGCTCAGAAGCTTGATACTGTGTACAACACGGATAAGACTGAGTTTGTTGCTCTATCCTCGCAGTAGCAGGCAGTGCAGGATTCTGCACACATTGTTAAGCGGCGTGAAGTTAGCCTATGCACATAGCTTCGTGTCTTTGGGGCATCTCATTGACGAAAAACTTGATGATGGTGCAGATAGATATTGCACGGCAATTTAGGCACTTAACTGCGACACAGATAATTAGATATTCTGGCAGTTTTGTAGCTGCTTCTTGAATGCCAAGGTTCAACTATTCAAAACTTATTGCTAGCCAATACACTGCAACTCTCTTTGGGCAACAGGCCATCAGTAAGTTGAGTGTTGCCTATAATGTTACTGGTATTTCAGCGGTTGGTGGGTGTTTCCAGATAGCCTACCCAGGAGCTGGTGGTGCTTCTGCGTCAAAAGATGTACAATGTCTAAATATACTTACTCGTACTTGTGCATATAGCCTGCTGATGAGAGTGAAAATTCTGCCTCGTTGCTATACGGTACTCTGACCCAAATTATCAGAGTCCGGCGGTCAAGCAGCGGTGGGTTAGGATATTTGTGTGTGGGCGATGACTAACATGATCGGAATTAACTCTGGCTGCTGTGCCTCTTTTATGCTGCTACTCAAACTTTCGTTGTTGTTCTCGCAGACGTGAGCTGATTTACAGTACGTGTCACACCTTATAATTTTTTTTTTTTCTAAATAATCTAAGTTTCAAGACTCAATACCAAAGTGATACTGAATGCAAGGAAAGTTTCTACTAAAGTCAGTATAGTGATGCATTATCGAGGGTATTAATATAGTAAACGAGGAGTTATTTGACTTTACGTATCTTGACGCTTTATTGCAGGTGTAACAAGCTACCGAGTCAGCCAGCGAAAGACGGTAACAAAGAGTGATGTACGGAGAATACGTAGGAAAGTTGTAAGAAATCCCGGAGCAACCAGTATTGCCTTATTCGAAATTACTGGGATTGGAGCGGTGTCGAAAAGTACAGGGTGCAGGGTTCTCAAGAGGTGGCCAAAAATGTGAAACCCATCTCCAGACTACTGAACAGGTCCCACAAGAAGAAACTCATCACTTATGCAAAGGAAAACACGAAAACCGAATTCCGCAATGTCCTCTCCACGGAAGGGGCTCGCGCTACTGGACCCTGCCAAGCTATGGCTACTTTTTGGAGAACCATGTCCTACCCGAATTTGGTGTCGGTGAGTAGTGTTCTGGACAGAGATCATCAGTGGCGAGATTAGGACCATTTCGAGTGCCCGAAGGTGTTAAAATCACCAGTAAGACCTACTGCCGGTCTCTGGAAGAGCATTTGTGGCCATGGTTGGAAGACCTGCCAGTTGCACGCCGACGTCGCTGATAATGCGATATTGCATTCAGCCAAGGCCACCACTGCGTTTTTGAGTAGTCTAGGTCTCAATGAGACACATCTCATGACATGGCCCGCTGCTTCTCCTGACTTCAATCCCATCGAACGTCTGTGGTCCATCTTGAAGAGGGATCGAAGGGAATGAGGGAGGTGCTCAGTATTCATTGAAGGAGACTCTGTGGCAGAAGATTCAGAGTGCTTCTATATCGATAATTTCTGCTGAGAATAAAGGCTGACTGATTCAATGGACGATAGACTTTATCAAAACATTGACAGCATGTCGACAATCAATGTACATAGAAAATCCTCGCAAAATGTACTCCTGACATATGTATGTATGGATGTAATGTTCCAAATTTGTCTCTGTTTCATTGTTTGGTAAAGGAATGTAGCCCGTTTCCTTCACGTGTACTGTAACTCAACATTTTAGACATCTGCAATAAAGCGTGACACGTTAGAATCTGATAAAAATACATAAAGTCACATAACTCGGCGTTTACTGCATCAATCTGCTTAAAAATGTATCATTACACTGACTTTTGTGGACACCTTGTATTGAATATCACTTTAGTGCTGTGTCTCTAAACACAAATCACAAAAAGTGTGACACGTACTTTAACTTATATCTTTTCTCTCTGTTTTCTTACTCTGTTTCCTATTACAAAGACAACATAAATGATGAAGGAATTTTTGTGTTGAATTGTGTTCAAACTAAAATTTCAAGTATAGGCTTTTATAAATTGAAAATGTTATTCTTATTCCAGCATTTATGAAAGCCACCGCGACACTACGCTGCTGTTCTCAAAGTGCAAATTCTTAGGTTAACATTTTACAGCACATTCCACAGTGTGTTACTTTTCTGATAATGTAATGTGCATTGATTTTAATTATACAGTATATGGATGAGTAAGGCTCCCTATACATATATTGATGAGAACCTAACAAAATTCGTTTAAAATTACGTTTCAGTTATTTTGTGTAATATGTACACTATTTGAAACTAAGTGTATCGTAATAGGATAGAAAATACTCAGAAGTATTCAAAATATTTTGGTTTGCTTAGAATCCCGCCTACTGATGATTTTGGCTGCAGAAAAATTAGTAGCGCAGAGCACATACTCCTGCGATAGATATTTGGAATCTGCGATTTGCCCAGTTAGAGCGAGATCACTAATCCACTTAGCGTTAACTTGTCCGGCCCGAATGTACCTGAGCGTTTAATCTTCCACTCGAGTTTTAGGCTTTAATTGGAAACAGGTTACACCTGAGACTCCTAAAAATTTATTCCTGCAGATTGCGTTAGAGTTTACTGCATTTACTCGTCCCGTCGATAGTACATACCCTAACAAAAGTCATTGCTGCCGCAGAAGCTGAATTACAGCCAAACATCTGTTAGGCCGGGCGAACGCTGACGTAATAGTTACACAGCCGCACAATTCCATATCCGATTACGTTGCGGCGAACGAGGCTTCGGCTTGCACGTGTAAGGCTCTACCACTAATATGAATATCTAAACTGAATAATTTCTTGCAGTTTGTAAGTTATAGTGAGCGGCAGTGGTAACCTAAGTGACCTAACCTGTCCTACTGTAGCCAAACGTATTCTTAATTAACTAACCGAACCTATTTTAACCTGAAGTAACCTAATCTACCACGCACAGACTATTAAATAAGTCGCACAATGCATTTGCTCCTAATTTGAAATAAATCAGATTTTTTTTAAATTCACACTTCTGTGCTTTTCAACGGCCAAAGCAACACAGTCTGACATTGAGTAGTACGACGTATGGGGAACAAAAGCCTGGCAACTGAACCGGCGTTAAAATGGTTCCCGAGGCACTCACGCAGAGATCGAACGCTCTATTACGGGTAGTCTATTATTTGCATAAAAAAAAGTACACACCTACTCAATTTGCTATGTAGATTTACCTCTTTCAAAGTAGACATAAGCTTACGTTATCGATATTTTTGTGTGTGTCACCTATTATTGACGTCTACTGTATATTGCTGCTATCACATGTACGCCGTGCCGACATGGCCTATACTCGATAGTGTGTGCTAGGTTGTGTTAGAATAGAATAGGTTTATATCTAAAAAATTTGGTACATAGAAAAAAAGTTCAAAATCAAGTTAGGCGAGCGATCTCTGATTTTGCTGTGACTGTAGTTATGAAAAATATGAAATGTCAGTTTTAGACTCCGTGCATGTATGGTGAGGTTAGGTTAGTTAAGAATACGTTAGGTTGGGTTAGGATATGTTGGGTTAGGTTACCTTAGATTAGGTTAACATATGGCGACCTTGACTAGGCGCCAAAGTTAAGGTTGATTTGCCCGATACTTCAGGCAGGTGACCGGTCGTTGACCTCTTCAGTTGAGTCCCAGGCGTTAACGAACTGAAATTGATTGTCCTCGAGGCTGGCAGAAAACTCAGTTTTGCTCTTTAAATTGGCGTTCTCAGCCAGCTTGCCATAATCCGGGTGCAGCTAACACATGGTGCTCGGTTCGAAGCTTAGAAAACCAAAGCTTCTGTCTCAAATTTCGGACCAGTGAAGCCTCGAAAGCTTAATTTTGGTGTCCAATCGAACACTCCCTTAACCAAGAATACGTTAGGTGAGGTAAGGTTCGGTTTAACTAGAAGAGATGCCTTCCTTTACTAACAAACTCGCATATTATGCCTACGTCTCAGGTAGGCCACATAATACACCGACACCTCGCTATCTCTGTATTTTTTGCTCCCGTCTCAAGAGCATCGCCTTTCATAGTCAAACTTCAGGTGTTGGCTGAGCGAGTCTCATAAATCGACCCATTTGTGTCATGGCTATCGGACGCTTAGCAGTTTACTGATACAATATTGTTCTTTGGCTCAGCAAAGTCCAAGTTCGGGTATGTAGGACCTCACAGTCTGCAGCTGGTAGCCACTTAGAAAAGGCGGTTAAATGGCAAATTTAGCATTAGTTCAGACAGGCAGTAGATACTTCAAAAACCTTTAATCCTATTACATTATATCTTTTTCGTAAATGTGCTAGCCAACAGTGTTAAAACTGTTCAAGTTTAGCGTACACTCCATTGTTGGGGAAAATTGCGTCTATGACGTAGAATAGATAGGCGCCAGTAGACGAACCAACTGACCCATTCTCAGAGAGCCGCCGGGGCTTGCGCTCCGGCCATATGTGCTATCATCGTTAATTGAAAATCACAGAGGCGTCTGAGGGGGAAAGGAGGAGATGAAGACGAAGGAGAAGAAAAAATATACTCATTACAGTTGATATACACGCAATACATTTATAATTTGAATTAAAAAATATTAATAATAACATATAGAATGTTCCCAAGAGCTGCAGCTCACAAAAAAAAAAACGAAATAGTGTGGTGATATTGTAGAAAAGTGTAGTGTTTTTATTATATAGTCCTTGAGTCTATAATATGGTCGTTCATATGTACACAAAATGCTTAGAATTCTTTTTCTATGATATAATGTATAAAATGTGTCAGTGAGCGGTAATACACTGGAAACATAATATGCTGACACATAATATTTTCTTTCACGTCGACAAGTTCATTTACCATTATTACTAACACGTCCATACAGGCTGCTGCTCCGTGGAAAGCGCGCCATACACATTAAAAATTTTCAAATTTATTGTATTTCTAGGTGGATATTCTAAGATTATGATAATGTTGATAGAATGATGTTACGACCACTGCAGAACACTTCCTTGAATTATTTAGATAAATGTAATAACCATAGAATCATGTTAAGGCCGTTTCAGCAGAAAATTTCATAAATTGTTTTTAGATTCCATAGTAACCATAAAATCATGTTACTATTTCTTTAATTAGCAGATTGTTTATTAGAATGTTAAAATAAGAGAAAAATCACAAAGAATATGTTACCAGTCCTTCAAAAGACAATTTAGGATTTTTTTTACGTTTGGGTACTGACCATAAAGTACTGTTACGAGTACCTACTATTCTTTCAGAGGAGCATTTATAAGCAATGTTTTAAGATCAAAGTATTAACCATGAAATCATGTTGCCTTCTTTTGAACATAATATTTATGACTGTTTTAGATTAAGTAATTAAAATAAAATCAACGTATAACTTATAAGATCTGGTTTTAGACTAAGTACTAACCATAAAAGCATGTTGCTGCCCCTACAAATGAAAATATTCGGTTTTATATATATTGCTGCGATCAAACTGAATCTCGCGCTTCAGTTGTTTCCTGCACTAATGGTATATTGTGTCAATGGGGCTGGGCGCGGCACTTTTGCCGCATTTTCTACTGCCCATTTGAGCAAAGCGAAAGCGAGAGTTGTATCGGCGACAGAGCTGCGCTCTACTCGTAGGTCTTTGCCTCGCCATCAATGCATTTTTTGGGGTTCAGTGCCTCCCAGACTTGGGGTTTTTCTACAGTGCCAGGAAAAGAATCTTTACACTTCCATGGCAAGACACGAGAAATGTGAGTTAGTATTTCGTTTGCCCTACCCGACATAATAAAGCGAGAAGATGTTAGTGGTGATGCATTCCCTCGGCCCACTCATAGCAAACGTCCATCACCAGCTGAGGGTTGTGTGCTGATGCAGTGAGGTTGATAGTGGGTCGCTCTTGCCGACGTGTTATTTTACTTTCTTATAAGTTTGAAGTCATAAAACTTTACACCTACTGTACACAATGGGTCAAAAATGCTTCAAGTGAAGGAGTAAACCCTTGCGTTAACTATGCTAGAAAAGGGAGACTGAAACGTAGGACGCAAAGAGCATGGATTTCTTTCCGGCAAGCCGACTTTGAAGACCCAGGTCCTTCTGCAGGCGATCGTGAATTGTCCTTGTTGCGACGTTCTGGAGGAGCTCAGGGTGTTTGTTTTAGAGTTCAATGGGAGTTTTGGATAACCTCACGCTTCAGAAGCTCATTTGTACTCAATGTAGTTTTCTTAGGTGAGCCAGAGTCTGACTTCTTCTGTGGTACCGTCCCTGTTGGTAGTTTTGTCCCCGACCGCTTCAGCTGATAGGTTGTCTCTCTTGACATCTCCAGATCTTTGGTTACGGCATAATTAACGCAAGGGTTTACTCCTTCATTTTAGCATTTTTGACCCATTGTGTACAGTAGGTGTAAAGTTATATGACTTCAAACTTATATAAGAAGGAAAAAATAACACGTCGGCCGAAGCTACCCACTATCAACCTCACTGCAGCAGCACACAACCCTCGCTCAGGGTTGGTTGGGTGATGGACGTTTGCTATGAGTGGGCGGAGGGAATGCATCATCACTAACTTCTTCTCGCTTTATTATGTCGGGTAGGGCAAACGAAATACAAACTCACATTTCTCGTGTAAAGTTTTTTCTTTCCAGTGAAGTGTGAAGATTTTTTTGGCGGCAGTGTATGTTGAGGGCCGTGGGTCTCAAGCTATTTCGGCCCTGCAACCCCAATTTGGCAGTTGGACGCTAATCAATTCCTCCGTCAGTTTCCAGGTAAAAAAAAACAATTATGATGTTTCTGACTCTTCTATTATTATTTTTTTTAGTTACAAAGCCTTATGGGCACTAAAGACAGAAACAGTAGTGGGCGGATGCGGTCCCTTCAGGGCCGCTGATCATAACACCTCCAACAGAGGGCGTAGTTCTGTGAGATCACAAATCTAACAAACGTCTAAGAAAATAAATCTCAAGAAATAGAAATTCGTCATAGAAGCCGAATTCAGTTCTATTGTGACACCATTTCGCGGCCTCTTAACTATGAAGACATTTTGGCATTGCCGTGTGACAACAACTCAAGTGATCGTACGTCCGGTAGCCGGTTTCTACCAGCTGCATTTAATCAAAATAGAATAAAATGCACTGTGCCTCAGCACTATATTTAGTTATCAAAAACGGAGATTATTCATTAGTCAACACCCGTTAAGATATACCGTATTATGTAGCTGTACATTTTGCACTTTGAAAGTAAATAATCCTAATAATGCTGTGTGCTAAGAAACGTGTTGTTTTTTGAATATTTTAATACCCTGAGAATTTGTTTATTCAGTAAAGCTGAAAGGCGAACCCATAACAGTCGATAATGTTTAGAAATAAAATTTATTGATAAAATGTATAACTTATTAATTAACTGAGTAATTTAGGCGACACCGCCTACTTGTGACGAATTTATGAACAAATTAATTATTCCGCAGCCAGGCTCTCAGAAATGCGCTCCGAGGCTTTATAGGATTAGAATATCCTGAATCTTATTATGATTTTCATATGAGATTAGCCAAGGTTCCTATTGTTAAATTTAGCTACTACAACAAAGACAATAGTTCATTAATTATCCATGTAATTAACTAGACTACCCTTGACTTCGAAATTGACGTCGAGAAATTATGATGACACCGCTTCATAGATCATAGCTTCATTATTAATATACAGTTATGATACGATGGATGCTCCAGTTCATTTCGGTTGATCAGCACCACAGTTACTGTTCCTCCTTGAGGCCGAGACCCCACCGACACAACAAGCGATGCAAAGCGATTTTGCGGGTGATATGTCGCCTGTGAGCGAAAGTGTGTCGCGTGATTTGGGTTGCGCCGGTAGGGACAGTAGATTGCTGTACCCGATGGTACGTTTTTTTCGTGCAACAAATTGGCAAAATCATTATGACGCTTGTTGCTTCGATGGATAAAAAAAGAGAAGAACTAACTTGCATTAGTAGGTATTCAAGTAATATTAAATAGAAATTTTTATCAAATGAAAGCTTGGAGCAACTTTTCATGTCCGCAGACGTTTCTATGAAAGGATGATTAATTTGTGCTCTTCAGAAATGTAGTGCAAATTGGCGGTGCACTCGCTGGATTCATCAGCACTGCACTTTACGGTAATATTCTGTAACCTTTGGCTCTTCAGTAGTGGTAGCAGTTTCTGACCTTTAGAACTGCAAGAACGGAATTATTTTTCAAACTTTAGAACTGCAGGAGCGGCATTATTTTTCAACCTTTAGAACTGCAGGAATGGTTTTATTTTTCAACCTTGAGAACTGCAGGAATGGTTTTATTTTTCAACCTTGAGAACTGCAGGAACGGAATTATTTTTCAACCTTTAGAACTGCAGCAACGGTAATATTTTCTAACCTTTAGAACTGTAGTAACTGTAATTTTTTTTAACCTTTAAAACTATAGTAACGGTGATATTTTCTAACCATTAGAAATACAGTAACGGTAATATTTACTAACCTTCAGAACTGCAGCAACAGTAGTATTTGTTATTCATTAGCACTCCAGCATATGTTAGTTTTTTTACCTTCGCCATGAAGGTTATGTTTTCGTCGTGCTTGGCTGTCTGTTACTATGCTTGTCTGTCTGTTATTATGTTCCTCAGTCAGTCACTAAGATAACTCAGAAAGCTATTGAGGGATTTTAACGATACGTACAGGGATTGTTAAGTATATTAAGAGGAACAGATCATTAACTTTTGGTGAAGATCCGTCCATCGGTTTGTTTCTTTGTGTCATTTTTTCTGAATGTCATTACTGAAAAAGTTATGGACGAATTTTTGTGAAATTTACATGAGTTGTTAGATATTTTACGGAGAGTGAATCACCAAATTTTTGTATTGATCTGTTCGTTCGTTCGTTTCTAGGTGTGTTTAATTTAATGCTTGTTAGAGCAATAACTAAAAAAAGTGTGTCTGCAGTGTCTGTTCGAGGCTCAGTCAAATATGTGTCTTGGAGCCCTTGGCATTGTGTCTGTCATACTCTTGTCATTTCAGAATGTGCTTTGCTGTGGGCTGTGGAAATCTGAAAGGGCTCCCGACGACATTAGTGGCACCTACTCAACTATCCTTGTTACTCGCTCGACATTGGCTGAAGCTCAAGCGCAATAATTTCATGAAAATATATTCCAAATTGCCATTTTTCATAATTTTGCAATAACCCACAGTTTTAAATTTCGTAATTTGGAGAGCTCTAACAATTCAAGAGGCCTGTCATCGCTTCAAGCTACTGGATGCCCCCGTGAAAATTTTATTATCGTTGTTTGTTGTATTTTCGCCACCTACCGCGTACCTTTGAAGCCCTTGAGTAGGAGGTTTTTGCCGCTCAGGTACATTTACATGCTGTAGTTGGAGTCGACGCAGCGGACAATGTTTCAAAATTGAAAAAAACATTTGCTTGTTTGAAAATTATTTTTAAAGTTTAGGATAACTTGGTATCACAGCTACATTTGTCTGTGATAACCTGGCTAAATTTTCGAACAAACTTAACGTCTTCAGATTCGACCATCTTCGACCCTCCCACCTGATGAGCCGAGGTACGGCAATACGTACGCGTCATGGGTAACCAAATTTCTTACTGTGCTTCTCTTAGTTTTCTTCAGTATTAGAAATAATGCCATATCAAGAAATCTATAATATTAATAGCGTTGTTCCTTCGTTCGTTCCTTCGTTCCTTCCTTCGTGTGTTACGCCTGAATTCACTGTTCAGCTCGCACTTGGCCTTTCATGCGAAATCCGGTATCTGTGCTACAGCTAACGCGAGAGGCAAATATATTGGCGATTTTCGTCCTTCATTCTTCATTGTTTTGAGCTTTATTGAGTTCGGGAAGCTGGCGTATCTGTGATACGGCTGGTGACTAATCTCTCGGCCACAGGCCAGGCCTTTTTAGTTGTTTTTACGCCCGAAAATTTTAAGATAAATCTTGGGGAACCTGTAGGCTACCGTGGTTTGCTGCCAAAGGAATTCCACGGGTCCAGTTAGACAGAGAGACTTATAAATATAATCGACGGGCCACTTAGACATGAGTAGCTTCAGTAATTATTAGCAAAAAGGCTGGTCGTAGAAGATATCATACATGGAATCTCGGTGTTGTTTGTGATGTTGACGGGGAATTGCCATGGTACAATACGAAGGTTTCACTGATCTATCTGAAGCGCCTTAAGCCAGACCGTGAAAGCTCCACGGGGGCTGCTAGCTTATACGCCTATAAATACTCCACGGGTCCAATGATACGCGGAGGTCAGCAGTTCTGTGCAGCTGGGCAAGGTCTTTTTAATAATTTTTATGCCCTTGGGCTCTTCTGAATGAACGGGTTAGGACCTGGAAAATGCCCATATGGGGGTGGGCACTAAGTGTGATAGCAAAATTCAAGGGGGGGGCAGCGAGACACAAAAGCTAGGCCCTAAACAGTGCATTTTTTCCAAGACCTCATTTCCAGTGAAGAGTGCGTGTAACTTTTTGGGGAAGGAGTGTGTCCCCACGATCCTCCCAAGGCTACTCCGCTGCAGGGAATTATGGATATTATTATCAACCAAGAGGATGGACATAATGTATTACGTATCGAGTCCCAGTGTTGAAGAACAAGTGTGGTGTCTCCATGCTAAAATATAAAAGTTTCACGGGTCTGTCTGAAAGGCCTTGCAAAGCCGTGAAAGTTTCACGGGTCCAGCTAGTTATTATTATTATTTAATGCAGTGTTTCACCGTTTAGGACACAGCACGCTGATTTAAGATTGAGTAAAGTACTCAATTATTAGCGGCACCCAACTGGAGATCCTCCGTCACAAGTCAACTATCCTTATTTCCCTCCAGCATTGGCCTAGGCTTTGGCACAAGTGCGGTAACTCCATCAAGTTGTCAGTTTAGGAGACAGCTTTAATCTGCCCAGCTGACCGAGGACATAATGAGGTAACTCGGGCAGTGGTCCTGCAGTCCTGTTGCTCTGAAGTTCCAGACTTATGGCACAGTCTTATCTAGGCCATACTGCAGAGGTGATGGTCCTGCTGCTCTGAAGTTGCAAACATATTTCACAATCTTCTTATTTAAACCATAAAGCAGAGGCGAAGAGTCCTGCGCAGTTCTGAAGTTGCAGACCTCTTGTAAAGCCCACTTGGACCGTAAATATTACCTAATTTGTCCGGAACCTTTGTTTCGAGATTTTGAGCAGTCCCCTTGGAAAGAGTTTCGGGAGGCAACTGCAAACTGATCAGGCGTACTTTACTGAGCAGGGCTCAGTTTTCAGCGGTCTCAATCGTTATTGGCTTGTGGCTACCACCTAAAACGGCATCTAACGTGCCGTTACCTACACTTAGAACTAAAAATTTCGACAAAATAAATTTAACCGTATTAGAAAGTCTCAATTCAAACTGGGTCGATAACGTCTTTAGTTCACTGTGACAAACAAGCAATACCGGAACTGCTTCGGTACTGCACTGTTTCAGCTAAAGATTTGCTATCACAAATCTGCTGAGGAATAAAGAGACATCAGCGCATTACCGTAGTGCTCGAGAGGAAGACTCCCTTCTATGAAGAGGGGAGCAATATCCTTTTCAAATTTTCATTGGAGAGTATGTCGTATACGACGAAGGCCGGCATCGGCTCTGATTGTGGTTTGAGCACGATGGTGCAAATCTTTTACAAGAACAAGAAATGTGGTACGACAATAACGGTCTTAAACTTAACTCAAATAAAACGCAGTGCTTTGTATTTGGTCCTTTGCAACACAAAAGGCAACTGCATCCTATCTGGATTACCTTTAATAACTCTATCATCAACTCTAGCGATGTCGTCATATCGCTTGGGGTGTGGATGAATAAACAGTTAACGTTTGGCGTCCACAGTCACTAGTATGAAGGTCTGTAAACGGTATAACTGTAGTATTTCTCCACAATATTAAGCAGCTGTTACATCATAAATCATGCCTTCTTCTTATCCAACCGCTTATTCTCTCTCACTTCAACAAGGTACTGTAGCATAATCTGGGAATATCTTAAAATCAGATGTACAAAAATCCTAGAACTTTGCGGCAAAATTGTTCTCAACGGAAAATTCACTAAGAGCGCTCATACCAGTCCACTGTTAAAAAAAAAAAGTTCCAGTTACTACGAGTTAACACGGAATTAAAGCTAGATGAAAGTCAATACGTATTTCGTTCACTATGTGGTGCTTTGGAAAATGCCGCAGTGGTGCAGCTTACTCCCAAATGTGAAATCAATGAACGTTCTCTTCGGCGAGAGCATCTTCAAGTATGCTACAGCCTCACCGAGACCGGTTCACGAGTACTTTCCACTTTTTGAACAAAGCTTTGGAATTCTCTTCCTGATCCAATACATGATGCGACTGCATATAATCAGTTCACCAGGATGGGTGTTGTCGCACTTCGAGAGATCCCAATAATTGTGTTGAAATTTTGTAGGTAAACACGACCGACACTCTCTCACCCATAGCAGAAATATTAGTCCACATCTTCTACATTGATATTTTATTTTTTTTCTGATACTTCTAAAAGACCATTATTCACGGATAAATTTTTATCTCTCACATATAACGGAGTCGCAGTCTGAAAATTGAAATGAATTCGTTACGTGCAGCATTTATATTTACCGCCGACAAGAAGGTTATATTTTTTTCGTCGGGTTTGTCTGTCTGTTATTCTGTCTGTCATAAAAATAACTAAAAAGTTGGGGACGAATTTTGATGAAATTCACAGGGATTGTCTATTATGTCAGAAGAACTGATAATTAACTTTTAGTGCAGATTCAGTCATCTGTTTGTTTGACTACCTTATTTTTATCAATGCCATAACTCAAAACGTTATTGACGGATGTTCATGACATTTGCATGAGTTGTTAAGTTTATTACGAAGAGTATATGACCAAATTTTCGTGATGATCTGATATTTCGTTCGTGCGTTTGTCGCTGTGTTTGATTTTATGCTTGGTAGTACAATAACTCAATAAGTTCTGAATGGATCTTTATGAAATTTACAAATGTTAGTAATGTCAAAGGCATAAATGATTAAATTTTGGTGCAGATAGGTTGGTTCGTTTGCATGTTTGACGTATGTTTGTCATAATGTTTGTTAGCAGCATAAGTCATAAAGTTATGAACGGATCTTTAAGAAAACTACATAAACTGTTAATACTATCAGAAGGCACAAATAATATATTTTGGAGTTGATACATAGAAAATCATGGTTTCAGAACGAATTCAAATTTTTCGTTACCGTTGCCTCGCTTTTCGGAGGTATGCGCTCTCAGAGTGCTCTAGCTCTAACTGTAACATGCCTATTTTTAAATTCTTTGTTATGATATATAGGATGAAAAGTGTTTCACCACATAAAACACGCACCGTGTTTCTAGCCGTGATGTACCCATTTTTAGTACCAAATTTCTTTTTCTTCACCTTATATAGGATAAAAAATATTAGACCAGAATGTCTGTCAAGAATTGTAGTACTTATGTTGTGTCTAAAGAGTTACCACTGACTGTCCACAAGTGTAAATCCAGAAACCAATTGTAAATCTCATCCCATGCATATGATAGCTTTCAGAATGTTACTCTTAAGAATGAATGCTGTGCCCCTAATTTCTTGGAAACTGCATCCATTTGAGTAAATATATGTGATTTCTCTTCCCGTCTTTCTTTCTTTGTGAGCTTCTCACTTGGGGTGCGTAGTGAGCAAGGAATTTACCCTCACCTCGATCTTCTGGCGTAGGAGTGTGTTCCCAACAGAGGCCAGAGTTCGGTCCATCTCTGATATCCAGAGCCTTATCTCTGCTGCCGCTGACAGAGACAGATTAGCCGAGGATTTCTGTGCCCCGACCGAAGTAAATAAGTTGACAATCCCTGAGGATTTTTGCCAGCAATGGAGTCGAAAAATAAGTGCCAGCATTTAATTTCCTATCAGAAATATATCTAATGTATCATCAGTGACTCTCATTCTGGACCAGTTTCTATTTTTAGCCAGAGCATTACCTAACTGAAAGTTCAGCAAACATGTATATTATCTCCATGGAGTTTTTTGAAACATATATAAGTTGCGGCAATTCGATCCTTAATACAAAATCAACGTTAAGAAAAAAAACCTTGGGAATTTCTACTAACATTACTATACCAGTAATACCAATGAACCAAGAATATCGCATCCCATAATTATCACCCGCGAACGAAGTGAAAGAGTTGATAATGTTTTTGAATGTTTCTACCATAAACTGGTAGAAGGAGTTGAGCTATGTTCACAATTGTTTTCAGGGAGTATGGTGGGTTGACCTATATGTGACCCATGCCAAAAAAACTAGGCCTAGCTGGCCATCAAAAATGACGGCGTCGAATTTGCCCCCATGCACCGCGGCAGATTGTCTTGCATCTCACGGCGTTCTATTTTTTCCCCTATATTATTATTAAGAAATGTTAAAGGGGCGCTTTGCCCTAATCTTGTTGGACACGCATCCGTATGAGAAACTATAGGATTAGCTGGCCATCGAAAATGGCTTCGTTGAATTCGTCCCCACCGTGAGTGATGGTCTTTCGGTCTTTCGCCACGAGGGGTTCTAGTTGTGGTCTAGGTTTAATGCGAGTATTGTATACTCTGGATGAACCTCGATCTCAGTTGTTATTTTATTTTATTTTTTTTTGCTGTTTCTTTACTCCCCCAATTACACATCGATTTCCTTAAAATGATTAGTGTCTGATAGCAACATAACTAACAATGAATTATGGACGCATCTTTAATGAATTTAGAGGAACTATCACAACTATCATATATGATGATCTGTCAATCCTTTTGTCTGTTTATCATTCCGTTATTGAGCTTTGCGTTGGTTGGCAGAATTCTGCGTTTTTGGCGTGCAGCTCTAATTTTTAATTCAATAGTTAATTGCACATGTCTCTTTAATTCGATAGAATTATGCTGAAGAGCTTATCGCATTGGTGATTGATTGGCCCCGAACTCGTCAGTCCACGAGGCGTTTTGTACCTCGATCTGTTTATGCATGGAATTCATTGCTCGAATCTGTGTTCGGCCGTGTGGATCTATGAATACGATGTCGTTATTTCTTCGAGATTGTTCAGTGGGCTGTCTCGCTTATCAAATAATGCTTCTTACCATACATTAAATTTGATTTGTTCCTTGATTACAAATGTAGTCTAATGATTAAGAAATTATCTAATTCGTACAATAAATTAACTATTTCCGATTACTAAGCTCGCATGTAGTATCAATGAGAGTTTAATATAGAAAGATGAACCAAGAACAGCTCGTAATTGGTGTCGGATCAGAGGGGAAGCGCTTTTCTACAGCACAACGAGCTCCTGCTGTAATTAATACGCGTTCAAAGGGCAAGTTCCAAATTTCAGGGGAATGAGGGGACGCAGGTAAAAAATCAATTTCGCGGCAAATTTAAACCGAATATGTAAATGCTCTAGATTCTGCTTCATAGTATAGCACCGCTTAAGACGACCTGACGCATGAAGCTACCGATTCTAATAGAACAGAATCGAATGGTATGTGTTATACTTACACAAAGTAGCGCCGTTTATTACCTCCGTCATCAAGGAGGTTATGCTTTCGTCGTGCTTTTTTTTTGGTATTCTCTTTGTCTGTCAGGTAAGACAAGTAGGAAAGTTATGGACGAATCATTACGAAATTCACAAGGATTGTTGAGTATGTTTGAAGGAACTGATGATTAACTTTTGCTAAAGCTTTGCTCAACTGTTTTCCTTGGTAATGTAGCTCAAACAGATGGGAACAGACTTTCATGAAATTTGTTCAAATTCTTAGAAATGTTAAGAAAAGCAATGACTAAATTTTTGTTAT
>LQNS02278140.1:2763835-2774231 GCA_001587735.2 Parhyale hawaiensis | reverse complement strand
AAAAAAGCTACAAAAGATTGCAATATTGCACAATGTTTATCGATAACAACCTCGATTGACATTGAAATTCGACAGGCTCAGGATCTTCGAACGTTTTCCTGCCACAGAGCTGACGAAGCCCCTCCGAAATCACCCCAACTTCCTGGGTTTTAAAAGTATGTTTGGGAAAGGATTGTGGACGGGAAATATACGTAATGCTCTGTAATCAATGTCTGAATTTTTCGCCTGGGACTTTTCAGAAGTAATAAATCGATAGACGGGGAAAGAAAGTTACAGCTGCTGTTCATTTTAGGATATTTGGATATTAACAGATTTTAATCGTATATACGGTATATAGGGTGTTCAAAATTTATCGTTTCAATTTTTCCTTACATTTATGAAAATAAATCGAATTATGCAAATCAAATGAAAATAAATATGTTGTTTCACTATTATGTTTCCCGAATATTTATAATTCTATATGCCTTCCGTCGGCATCGAGAACCTGCTGCAACGTTGGAGAACGTTTTGCAAGAGTCACTAATGATAGCTTGGGAATTTTTACCCATTACTTCAAGAGTGTTGCATTCAAAGCCTCCACATTTATGTGATGGGAAGCTAAGTCCTTGCTCACCGTTATGGACCACATGCTAAAATCAAGGGGATTAAGGTCTGGAAATGCAAGAGGCCAAGCTTCCTTGGAAATAAATTCTGGTACATTGCTTGTTAACCACTTATGATTTTTTTTTTTTGTTACGTGCGCTGGCACTGCGGCTTAATGATGTTCAGTAGGTAAATGATATTAGCAAATAGTTAAGCTTACAAAACATCAGTATTTCTGAGTATTAAGTAAAAATGTTTATAAATATATAAGTTCTAACGATAGCTATTGAATACCCAGTACAAGTATGCCACACGTTCCGTGTGGTCTGTAGGCTACAGACACCGTTTGACTGAATCTGTCGTTGTGCAAAGGCCAAATTACATTAAATATTTAGGCGCTCGCCCATTGATGGCATCTAAAATAAGTCAAAATACTACACCGTGACCGACGATGGTAACTCATATGGCAGTCGAAATACAGCACCGTGATTGCTTGACTCCGACTGGACTTACATAATCGTTGCTTTAAACTCATCTCCAAGGAGATATCCAGACTCTCATTCAGGGAGCGGGTTGGCTAAAACAACCTGCATGTGCATTATCTCAATACAAAACTAATACACATTTGTGCTCATTTTTCAACCAACCCGCTCGTTTGTTGCGTCGATGATAACTCAGATTATTCAAAACACAGGTCGCCATGCATCGCCGAATTATCAGAGGTGTTTCCTTGGCTGCACAAAACAAAGGGATAAAATGGCCAGCCAAGTCTCCTCATTTCCAAAGGCTGTCGTCCGAGGTTATGCCGAGGCCCAAACTTCAGACAGCAAAGAAGCTTTGGGGCTACGACGGCAAGTCGATTTTTGATGTCCGGGCTTGCGCTCTCAAAATTATAAAGAAAGAAAGTAAGAAAGTTTATTTGGAGAAGAAGACAGGAAAAGTCGCCGTCCGGAGAGCAATAAAGAACGTTATAGCGGCACGGACTCCTGAAGCATATAAGAAATAATTTCTTTGTAAGCGCAAGGGGCTTGTGAAAATCGCAGCAGCAGCACCTGCTTTTGTTTTGACAGGTAAAATAATATTGAACTAGAGAGCACTCTGAGAGCGTATATCTCCGCCAAGCAAGGCAATTCGGGAACGAAAAATTCAAATTGGTTCTGAAATCATGGTTTTCATTGTATCAATATCAACATCTAATCCTTTGTGTCTTTTGATAGTATTAACAGTTTGTGTAATTTTCTTGAAGATCCGTGTATAACTTTTTGAGTTATGCTGCTAACAAACATTTTGCCAAACATTAGTCAAATATACAAACGGACCTATCGATCACCATCAAAAATTTAATCCTTTATATCTTTTAGCATTACTAACAAATCCTGTAAATTTCATAAAGATCCATCCATAACTTTTTGAGTTATTGTGCTAACAAGCTTAATATCAAGCACCGCGACAAGCATACGAACGAACAAACAGATCATCTCAAAAATTTGGCCATTTACTCTACGTAATATACCTAACAACTCATGTGAATTTAATGAAATTTCGTCTATAACTTTTTGAGTTATCGTACTAAGAAAACATGCAGACAAACAAACAGATGAACGGATTTTCACCAAAAGTTTATCATCTGTTACTGTTAACAGGCGTAACAATCCCTGTAAATTTCGTAAAGATTCGTTCATAACTTCTTGAGTTATCTTAGTGACAGACAAAGGGACAGACAGACAAACACGACTAAAGCATAACCTCCTATTACCGGAGGTAATTATTATACCTATTCACTATTATTGATAGATTATTTAATTTATCATTAGTAATTTATTATTAGGGCTATTAAATAATTCCATCCTACACAGAGAGACAATTTAGTTGATGTAACCAAAAAACATAACCAAACACATTTAGTTGCGAGGACCAAAGACAAACAGTTCTTCATAACAAATGTGCACTCGGAGACCTCTCTATAGTAAGTATGTCAAATACCTCATCCTGAACCAGTACATATAAATTATTAAGATATCTATTTATGTTGGCTACATTAGGTTCGGAGAATTCTTATCTTTGGCTCTATCATATTTGCTAGTTTTTAAATAACAATAAATTGTCTTTGTGCCCTGTAGCGAAGCGAGGGCGAGGATGTGTAGGCGACAGTAAGAGCCTGTGACCGTGTGTCCGCACCCGCGTGCAGCGTCTGTTTGTGGCTCACTGTCTCCGAAATTCCTATCGCAGAAGGATGTGCTATACTTCGGGTTGTGGATATCCAAGGGGACTCTAGGTTGTTATTATTAGTCTATTTTTTAAATCGCTTTCATTTCCATTGATGCTGAGATGTTTAGGCGTAAGTATTTAAATTTCTACTACGGGAATCATTTAGCTCAATTTCAAATAGGCTAGTGCTACTCCTAATAATTTGATTTTTCAATTAGACGTTGAAGAGTTCAGCTGAAATAAAGCAACTTTTGAACTATTTATGGACTGTTATTTGTGTGTCATCAGCTTCCACTCCTTCATATGAATTTTACCTTTCATTAACACAGTGTTGTAAGCTGAAACTTATATACTGAGCCTCATTGTTGCCAGGGCCCTACCGAAGCAACAAGCGACGTGCGACACAACAAATTTGTTGCATGGAAAAGCGTAACATCCGGTGCAGCAATCTACTGTCCCCACCGACGCAACCCAGATCGCACGACACAATATCGCTCACAGGGGCCATGTCTCCCGCAAGCATCGCATTGCATCGCTTGTTGTGTCAGTGGGGCCCCGGCCTTACTGTGCATGCTCCACGGACCTCATTGGTTATCTTTGCTTGCGCTCGGTGCGCTCGGCCTACCAATCATATCCCTGAACTTTGTGTCTCTCGCTCTTCGTACTCCTATACTGATGGTCTATTCTGCCACTTTCCGTTTTATTTTCAATTTTGTTATGCTTATGCATAACTTCCTTGTTCTGCGTGGCATTTTATGCGGTGAAACCTTGTTCATTCCACTGATTGGATCACCAGTGTAGTGATGATAAGGCTTAAGCTCCGAACTGACTTTCGTGGCATCCCAGAAACGTCCTCTAACGATCAAGACGATGTAAATGTCGGAGCCGATTCATAAATTTTATTAGGATCAATCAACTAGATATAAACGCGTATTTGAGACCTCATTTATGTATAATTTATTAAGAAAGAAAACTTGATTGGCTTATACCGCTCATAAATTACCCTCCACCCCACCTTACCAGTCTCTGCATTAGTACCGATTTACATGTGGAAACTTGCTAATAAATTTCCTTGTAACCTCTTTACACTCAAAGTAGTGTATATTTTTAGTTTTTGTTTCTCGTTAGACTGCAGTGCACTCGTGGTCTTTTTCGGCCAGTATTGCTTATTACTATTAGCTTCACCTATGATTGGTATGGTGTGCATGGGTCAGCCTGCATTAAATAGAAAGGACATTGAAATATTTTATATAATGTAATACTTTATTCTTCTCAATCTGCAAATCCTTCCGCCTCAATGATCACAACTATGCCTATAGTTATCACGCGAATCCTTTCGTGTTGAAAGAAAATGAATTGGGTGTATCACATAGTCGATATAAATGGGCTGATGTCACATCTACATCCCCTTCCCAATCCCCAAATTGCCCCCCTAATGACAGCAAGTTTGCCTATGCTCAAGTTCGTACATCAGCCTCACGACAAGCCAAAGTCGTAGATATGTTCATGCGCTAATGATTCGAGTCGTGCCTGCGTCGAGGTTAATCAAAGAAGTACTGAAGGCCAGAGACATGTACCATCTGCCATGGTCTAATGAGCAGGCTTTACTTTGTCCTTAAAAGAAAGTGATGTCCCTGAGGGCTGTCGTCCATGCTACGCACCAGCTGTGGCCTCATATCGTTGCCCTCATGAGGCCCTACGGCTCGCCGCAGTTATTGGCCTCTCAGGCTCAGTTTCTCGTAACTTTGTTTCACGGGCGGAGTGAAGTTGGTCGGATCTTGGGAGCCCGCGCATCACAGTCTAACTTAACCGATATCTTCGCAGGTGGAATAAATTTCAAGGAAATGAATTCAAATGTTGCGAAGAGGCCTTATTAGCCTCAGTGCGCGTCTGCTGAAACTATGGTAACTGAATACAAGAGCGCCGTATTGTGGTACTTGAATCAAAGCATAAATCGCATCCGTTAAAGGCTTAGCTAGAATTTCTCTTGAGTTCCTAAGTTTATTGCGCAAGCTCTCGAATAGCTAGCTACATGCTGACCGTCGTCAGCTGAATTCAGAACAGCAAAAAATCATAAGATATTGTGACTAATACTTCAGAATACAAACCCTGAGCATTCAAATACTCCAACTTGTTCATAAATCACGTACGTCTACGTAAATAGATGCTGCTGACCAAACTGAAAAACACCATTTACGACGTATCATCTTGTATGCAGCAGCAGTTTTGTAGATTTCTTCATTACTGCTATGCCTTCAAAACCTCAAAACTGAAGTTCCATTTCTGCTCCTTCTTTACAACAAAGTCACATCTGTACGCTGGGTTGAAGCATACCACTTTGCATACTTTGGACAAAAGTTGTATCGAGTTGCAACCACTCTCGCTCATCCTCATTGATGCAAAGTTGGCTAATGAACCATAATTGTTTGTGGGCATCGACGTCATATGCGCTCCGGAGCTGCATGTAGGCCTGGTCGTCATCTGACAACGATAGCTTAACGCCGGGTTCACACAATCTTCTTTTGTTTGCTGTACGCAGCTCGATCAAAGTGCCCCAAAGTTTTGTTACTTTTTATAAACATTAGAAAATGCATAGGTTGCTGAGTTCTAATTCACTGTAAATTTGGAGAGAAATCCGAAATGTTAGTAGTTAAACTTAATTGTTGAGCAAATTGAATTGAAGGTTGTCATTTAGAAATATTTTGGGTGAAATCATAGTTGTGTTTGCAAGGACGCAACCGAACCTCTGAGCAATTTGTTTTGCCTACGGCGAACAGAACACTATCGTGTAAAGCAGCCTATTGACATAGATCTTGCCCTATAGAAAAAATAGCTCCATGCTGAAGCTGCAAGCGCTGCGAATACCATCAATAATAATATTCCATAGAATACATAACTCCAAGTCTAAGTTCACTGCACTATGCTAATGCAATCTCCATATTTAGAAGCTCGGTTTGGGACCAGCGACATGAGCAGCAAACTCATATTTGCTTCGTAACTTTATAGTCTCGACTGCCAACTGTTGTTGACGATTCAGACAATGTTTTTTTACGAGAAGGAAAGGTTGTCCTGCCTTAACCCATCGCTGGGTTAAGAAAAAAAAAATATTTGTTTGATGCTAGAATATTGTATCTCTGTCACTACGTCGAGCATTGGTTATAGAGGGTTGACGTGAGGTCTATAAACAGAGCTCAGCTTATATTTAGTTACTCTTAATAAATAGCATCAATTGCGTAAAATCGCTACCAGATCATGCGTGACACACACGCAAAAAATATGTGTGATTTAAAAATGCGAGGGTAAATTGTGCGTTGAGTTGCTGCACAACTGAATCTTGGCATAAAGCCGCTTCTTTGTCTGCTTCTGTTTCAAGCTACCATAACGTTCTTTCACTCCCTCTCAAACACTATGCTAGAGTTTCGTTCATTAACCGACCCTTATAGTTCTGTCCTCCAGCACGTCTTGGAGTTCGCATTGTACCTACCTCCCCTTTTAAGAGTTCGCCACTCAAGGTCTCCCCTGCATGGATATTCCATCACACTGTCTACACAAAACACTCGTAACTCAAGTCCAATTAGCGCAATTATTGGCAAATTTCAGCAAATTGTGCAAAACCAAGTCCTGGAGCTATAGAGCTATCGACCGTAGTGGCACTATTCTTTGGAATCTCGTTTACTGAGACAATACTGTATTAATTTTAAGAGAATGTTGTGGTTGGGGCCACTTGTGGCGGACTGTTCTGCAGCACTGGGTGCGGAATCATTTGGGCAGGGAGAGCTTTTGCTTTTGCAGAGACCCATTGTGGTTTGGCGCGGGCAGTTCATCCTGCCTGAGGTTGGCCATTGTTGGGAGGCTAAGCTTTCTTCCGTGCTGTCGTGTTACTGGAGCGGTCGTTACTTTCATCGAGTGACAGTAACAGCGCCAATAGCACAAGTTACTGCCTCTTTCGCACCGAACGTGACTCGTTATTAGACGATCTAGAGTAACTGTTCTAAGGAGTTCATGGTAACGGCCTTGCTGCTTACTTACATGTCTAAATGAGCATTTGTGCGTTACTGCTACGACTGAGTGCTGGTTTTCAGAAGTGCTCATTGCCGAATGATTAAAATTAGCAATGGCTGGATGTGTCCAGAATATTGCTGTCCAGAATAAATTGGGGCAATGAGCAGGGACGAGTTTTTAGTATCGAGTGTTGACTTTTATTAATGCTCAGTTATTGTTATTATTTAAGGGGGCATCCCGGTTGTTTGAAAACTTTTTTATTTGAGGGTTGATTGTTCTGAAATTTGCATAGCCTCTGTATTTTTGAAAAAAAAACACATTTTGCATCTACAACTTTTTTGATTTAGGCCTTAGTTTTCGAAATAATGGAGAATATATATAATTTTTATTTTTATTTTAAAAGAGTAGAACTCAATGAGTTTTCATACTGGGCAAAAACAATTACAGTTTTGGAATCCTTGAAACATTCCTAACAAAACATTCCTAAGAAGCGTTTTTCCGTGTATTTTAAGTACTGTTGCGCTGATTTGCAGAAGTGTTGTCATTGAAGACAGCAACACTGCATGTATATTTTGAATCATCATTGGTGTGTTTTTGTCAATGAGTGTTGATTTTTATAATTGATCAATAACATTTAAACAAAAATTTACTGGAGTAAGTGTTGGTACGTTGTGAAAATAAAATAAATACTTAAGAAATTTCATAAAAATAAACCATTTGATTTGACTAAACGTTGTTTCCTTGCCGTCACCACCCAGCATCTGTGAAAAATCAAATGAAAATTCATGCATTTTGTATAGTTTTTTGGAAATATGTCAATGATGATAATGAAAGTATGGCGCCCAACTCCGAGATCCGTATTAGGCCACGTGGATCTGCAAGCATGCAAGGCAGCTGCGAAAATATTTTTGAGTCGTTCTATGCAGCTCTAAACGCTTGTGAGAGTATCTTGTTAATTCATTTGGAATCACCGACTCTCATGCTGCTAGTTTTAATACTACGAATAAAATAACTGTATTAAGGGCGTTAATCCGTCACCCCGGCCTTTAGTTGAAATAAACAAAAGGAGTTCAAAGATGCGCCCCTTTGTATACGCAGGATATTCAAAAAATTACATTTTCAATAACATTCTTCTTGCTTGCACTTTTGGTCTCGGTACCAAAATAAGGAAGTCCAGCGTTATTTATTATTTTCATTTATATTTGCATGCCTCTGGTCCCTGCATTTTATGTCTAACTTGTCTGTCAGTAAATATTGAGGTGCATGGACACACTACAATAACTACATATGAGGTATGCGCAAGCTCTCAACTATATCATATACATTTGAATATAATTTTGTTATTCTTCTAGAGACGTGTCCAGTTATTCGTACGATCCAGTTGCATTTAAGTGATGCATTTTCGGTGTCGGGCGAACAGATGAGTTTGCCTTAGATTGCCCCTCAGCTTTGTGTAAACATTGTTGTTTGCTTTGAAAGCCATATCGTCGGCTGCACTACTCGGAGAAACTTTATCAAGCACCAATGATAACAGCGAAGGTGGAGAAAGGTGGAAGCAAACGGCTTCTCGTGATTTTTTCAGAAGCAAATTTATTTTTGTAATTTGAAGTCCTCACGTGAAGAATTGAATTATCACTTTCCTGCACAACCATCTTTGTGATATCATAAGCGCAAAATGAACGTATGCACGGAAAAGTCTCAAGCTAATGCTACCAAATGATCCAACCAAACTCATTTCGTTCCTAGGACTACATAAGAAAAAGATTGTTCTGCTTGCTGAACATAGCACAATATATCCGTAACCAGTGGAAATCAGATTGTTTCTTGTTCAGTTCCTTGATTATATCACCTAAGGAGTACTCTGCGTGTCATAATATTAGAAGGAAGAATTATCCCACTTTTTTTCACTATAAAATGTGTGTCTTAGAAGCCGATGGCTACGTTAACTAAAAAATTCTCTAGCTACGTGTAGAAATGTCGATTTTACGATGCGTTAGTCAACCATACATCAAAAAAAAAAGTCATCGTTAGTTTTAGTAACGTTGCTTACTTAATATTGACGTCCGAGTCTCGCATCCTTGCATCAAGTTGTCTGTGTAAATGCATAGTGTGGCCCCGGGCATAATTAGACACCTCACATTTGCAGTGAATTCGGGAAACGAGTAATAATAGTTCAAACCAAGATCGACGTAAAAAGTTGTGATTTTATGTACATTGTTAATCTGCTTAAAAATTAAACCGCCAAATATTATCTAAAAATCTCTTCCCCTTCAAATGCTTAGCGATCTCTTCATCTGATTTCACTGCTTGTCTTGCCTACGAAAATGCCCGACAGGCACCCCTTGATCCAGCGATGAGTGCTTTAGAACCCATTTATCGCACATTTAAAAAAATAGATCTACCTAAAACTTTGTGCTGAAGCTCCCCTACTTATGTCCGTCTGGGTGTTTCGTCTTCCCGTTCACACTTGTTTGGTATGTCAAAATTTTCCCGCCTGAGGTTAAGTCTCGTGGAGATAACAATGTTCTTTCCTCTTTTTCTGAAAGTATTTGGTGTAGTAGATATTTCAAGATGCGAACTTTACTCTCACATTGAAACGTTTTTTCGCATTTACTTCTGAAATATTTTTGTCCATCTTTAATGATTTTACGCTAAAGCAGGACGTTCGTCGATATGGGACCGTTCTTGTCCACCCTTCCTGTAATCTTTGATCCATTATAATTATATTCGTCGTCGAAGTCGACCCTATATTGTGAAGCGAGCGCTTTCCTCTGTCCTCTCTAATTATCAGGAAGCCTAGGAAGAGTCTTCCGTTCTTGTCAGCCCATTTACGGTGCCGGTATAGTATATGGCTTACATAAGATTCAGGTGTAGTAAGCTGTGTGTCTATAAGTTAGGTTCTGCACCTATTCTAGCTGAACTGAACCTAACGCAACCTAACCTGACACTTGCTTTTGGGTATACCGCGTACTTTGAAGAAAACCAATTCACTCTTAAAAACCGCACGTACGGACGTTCTTTCTTACCTGGTATTATCTCACAGGACCTCTGGAGCTCGAAAATTCTGCCCCAGGTACTCTCCGTTACTCAAACAAAACGTCACAATCTGGTCTGTCTTTCATCTACTTGCCGCCCTCACAGCAACGAGCTGTCAACACATCTCACCTCGCCAAGGGGCCCCTGAGCCCGCAGGTCGATCTCGATATCTCGTGTTTGGTATTTGCTATCGAGATGGCGCTTTGTCAATCTTCACTCCTTGGGCGATGGGAGGAAGTAGGGTAGCTTGCGGTCAGATTTCCTGCCAATAGAAATACCGGAATGCCGGTGCCGGCCCCGAAAATAGCCTATCTGAAAACCAGTGCTATCGCGGGCATTGCAGCGGTCGATAGCCCTCAGTATCGTGCCTTCACTTTCAAGTGGTCGACAATGGGGTAATAAATATCGCTACTCTTCTCTTGGCCCTCGAGCTTCAAGAGAAGGCAAGCGCTGCCAGATGAAGCGGGTCTTCAACTTCGCAGGAAACTGAACGTAAGCACAGAAGGGGCGCCGTGGACTTACTTGATCAAGAGCTTCCTCTGCTGTACATAGCAACCATATGTGTGGC
>LQNS02278140.1:2751716-2763270 GCA_001587735.2 Parhyale hawaiensis | reverse complement strand
CCGAACTAACGTTATTCCTCCGGTTCCTTTGACTTACTGAAGCGAAAAGCGTTAATACCTACTGACGTTATCCTGCGGTATCGACGGATCGGGTTTCATTTAATACACTTAATCACTTAATTGGTCTGACAATCGAACCCGCTGCTATTTTCGACACTCCGATCTTATTTGAGGGCCAATTAAAACTTCGTTTTCTCGTATGAATAACTTTGTCTGAAGTGTCTTCTATAAAAGACACTGGGCCTTAGTATTCGGCTTAGGCGACTTGCTACGTAATGTTAATCGTTATGCGGATCCGATTATATATCTTCCAGTGAGCACGGTTTGTCAGATCACGAGAGGAGGATCGACCAGGAACATCTAATTGCAAATTTTTGATACGCATAAAGATTTTGGATTTTCTTGGGGAGTACATTACGCTTGTACGTACGTTTTATACATAGTATGTAGTGAAATATCTCGACGAATTACAACTGTCCACACTGAATGAGCAGAATTATAAACGCATATAAAGTGAAGCCCGAACTTCTCGCAAGAGAGGCACCCGGGATGTAGTACTACGGCCAGTGAAATCGAATATATGAGCAAGGGATTAATAGTGAAGTCTTAGCCTTGAAAACAAAACGAATGCACTCACTGAAAACGTAAGACTTGATACTCTCCCAAAACTAGCACCGTGCCCTCCAAGGCGCGTGTTAATGGTGATTGCACAGCATGGCGTGCTGTAGGGTTTGAGAGCAACAGCGTTTTCTCAGTGTTCTGTAGTTACTTGAATTGTGTTTACGGTTAAGTTTGGGAAATCTAAAACGAATCCAGTTTGAATAAGAACAAACAATATCTTTTATTAATTGCTATCGCTATATGTATTATGTTCTTGCTAGATTCCATGATCACGAAGTTCATAATTTATAGTAACTATACGCACTGTTTAGGCCTTTAATTGAGTTCTATGATTGCATCTACCGATATTGTCATGATTTTTTTTTTATTTCAAAGCAACGCATTAAATTTTCCCCAATGACTGACACCCCAGACTGCCAGAATCCCTCATTTTGATCAAGATTAACGTCTTGATTTTATATTTTCTGTGATCGACGGCTGCTCCTGACACTAGCTGTCGCAGATTTCTTAGATTTCACAAGCAGCCGACGAACCTACATTGACTTCTGCAGACTATCTCACGCAAATTTAGTTATCAAAAATAGCTCGTTAATTTCTTCTCTGGCGACTCTGCTGGCGCCTCGTACGTAGGCGGGGCTTAAGTTTCGGCCGTCATTGTCGTTCACATTGAAATTTACCCAGGGGTGCAGTTTTGACGACTTTTCATATTCGTTTGTAATAGAAATTTGTCATTGCAACCGTATTTATATGAGTTATTAAGACCCTGACTAGTACACTGCTATTTTCTATGATAATGCACCAGGAAGAAACTCGAAAGAGCTCAGTTTCCCCAGACAAACTATGTACAAACAATGGCGATATGCTTGCAGAAATGTAGTTAACCGCATATGCAAAAAAAAAAAAAAACAGTGTAATTTTTTTCAGTGCGACTAACGGAGTTGTCGCACTTTTGTCATACTAGCCCTGCAGTTAAAATCTAAACGGAACTGCCTTTCTCTAGAAGATACATCGCAATAATCATAGACGATTATTGGCTTCGTCCGTTGCCGCCCAAGCAGGCTTATGAATTTCAATTCGACGCGCGTGTGTTAAATCCAGAACACCCAAATTAAACATCGAAGTACTGAACACTGAAGGAGTTCCTCCACGCAGAACACAGGGCAGTTTGTGACTCAAGGTGTGTTAGATCATTCATCTCGATACGCTCTCTCTTGTTCGGATTTCAATTTTGAGCGTTCGATTCACCAATTTGGATCGAGATTCTGTCGTTAATCACCAACTGATAGTGCCTGAGACCGTGAATATAGAACGAAGAAAATTGATGTTCCGGGCCGAGTCAGAGCTTGTCGGCGTCAATTGTAGCATGAACGACGTGTGAGCCGAAGGTCCGCTCATTAAGTTGCTCGTGCGCTTCTATAGTGTGACCTCATGCAAGGTTAAGTCTGAGTCCTGAGCATGAAGTGGTCGTAAACCTTTCGGTGTCATTCATATCTTTGCCGAGATTCGTATTCGGCTGTATGGATATTTTTCTTAGCAGCTTTTGGTGTTGCATAATTTTCTCTGGGTTTCACTACCTATCCGTGGAGACCCGGGGGTATAGTTTTAATATAATTTATTGTGTTCCAGATAGTATGTATCATACAACAGCTCATGTCTAGTTCAACACTGCCGGATTAACGAAAACATTTGTGACGTTGCACCTTATACCATATTTCTTAACGGAAGTCGTGCCCTTTGTTTCAGTCGATTGGTAGAGTTCGTGATTCAGTGACATTATTCTGCCCCTTAGAAACGCAAAGTTTGCGATGTGACTCTTCGTTGTGTATATAGTACACTGGCTTTTGTGACTTCAACAAAGGTCCAGTTGAAATTGTCATGACTGCATGTACTTCAGAATGCTGCGCCAAGGACAGGGATGTTACTGAAGTACTGGTAGCGTTCTCAGTTCCTTCGTATAGGCTATAGGGTAGCCTATGTCTCTTACAACACTGCGTGCGCTTTCTTTCCTTAATTTGCTCGGAAATGGGTGGCAACGTACCACATGTCCGTATGCATTCTGCAGGTTCCTCTGTCCTATGGTAGTCGCAACCCGAAAGAAGGCCAGTGGCCCCAATGGCTTACGACTTCTTTCTGTTTGGATACAGATCTGCTCTCACGAGGATCGAGGAAACTTCCCGATCCAAATTCAGTTTGCGGTCATATAAACTTTTCATTTTCTTCCTTCTGTATGGGTCAAGTTGCGTTAGCAAGGTCCGTATATACGCTTCCTAGTTTCTGCTTGCAGTCTGATGGGCTAATTAGATACTTCTCTTCCTTCTATTTATAGATCGAATCTCGTCTGCGTAGAGTAGATCCGTTTCATAACTTGTGTTTGTGTCCGATGACCTGCATTTTTCCTCCTTTATGAACAAATTCGAGTTTGACAGAATTTCGTGTCTAAATTTCCGCCTCAGAAGCCTCCTTTCACGTTGCTCATATAGCCAGTTCTCTTTATCATCTGAGCCATTTCGTCGGCGCAAGCCGCACGGCGTTCAAAGACACCTACCTTATCAAACTTCAATCACAGCTTGATCGTGAGCGAATCCCTTAATCGTCTACTCTACTGCCACATAAGACCACGCCATCTACAACCTCCTCCATCAAGGGAAGAGACCTCATTAGTCAACAACATTTATAATTTACTGAGGCGATGACCGAGATGGCGACACCGACAGAGGAAGATAGTTCAGGATTATCACAGAATACACAAATAGCTCTATAAGGACCTGCGCACACATACATACATACATACATACATCTGATACCTGGTGTGGTGGGTGCAATGCTGTCAGGCGCTCATGACTTTGATGCTCTGTCTCGATTTTACCCAATAGAAGCGTCCTTGTTCTGGTCATGTCTTGAGCTTGTATGTACTGCCAAGACTCGTACCTGCTACACCAGTGCGTGAATATGCTTTACTACTAGTAGTAGTAGTAGTAGTAGTAGTAATAGAAGTACGGTACTAGTATAAGTAAGTTGAATTTCTAGCGGTTTAGTGGTTAGCCATAGATCACGGCTGCGGACGTTTTAGAAGTATTTCTATCTTTGTGGAAGAATACTTTGCACTTAACAGCGTATTTCCCGTAAATAAATCTCATTTTCTGCGATCGTGTACATATTAAATCTGCGTGTATTTTTGTGGTTTTAGTTATTTTGCTGTGTATCATGCTTTAAATAAATACAGTGTCGGTGTTCTGGTTCTGTCTTGAGTTTGGCTTTTTTATGCTTTCTTTCCAAAAAGACATGATACTGATTCAAGTTGAAAAATTCCTAAGTTTCACTGTAATTTGACGACTTAATAAGGTTCATAGATATTTTTCACTCTCTTTATAGTACACACTTGGAATAATTTTCTGCGGAATGTGTCGCAGCACTGGCAGTAAATGCGTTCAAAAATTGTCTGAACGTGAACAAGGGCTGTGAGCAGCACCCTTCGCAGCTTCGGATCCTTTCTCTGTAGCGTTCAACTCTAACGTCTTCATTCTGCAAAGGAAGCCATGTTCTAACAGTTATCCTCAATAACCAGTTTAACGTAACCTAGCTGTCACTACCCCAACTGATCTGCTACCACTGATCGTGGTTATTGGCGCAGTCATCACATTGACTGCAATTTTCCGGTAGACCTCCGTGAACTTTTTATGTATTGGCATAACGGCAATAACTGAAATCGGGTTAGAGTTTGGCTTTGGATTTTTTCTGGGAATGGGCCTCATGGTCCCCTGTCAACTCTTTACTCTAACCAGTCTAATTCTTTTACTTGGAGGTTTTCTTCTGCGAAGTTCAGCTTCAGTTAAGTCTCAGCCTACTGCACGCGCCTTTAATAAAACCTGCCTCCTTTGGTTTGATTTATTCAATGTTTCAGTTACAATGTAGCCGAGTCGCATACAAAATTTGTTGGGACACCTTTTCTCTAAATCGCTGCCACTCAGTTTTAAACGCACTATGAGAACGGCTTTCGAAACCCATCGCTAGGGACGACCTGTTCACTCTGCGACTTCAAACTCTTACGGTACTGCGCAACAGATGTTGGCCTGCATCCCTGCCAAACGGCAAGCCACCAGTATGACCAGACCTACACACTTCATATCAGGCAATTTTAATATTTCATTACAGAAAATAAAACCCTAGTACTGCAAAAATATTACGCTCACGAATATATGAAACTGAAGTGAATAATAATCTTATCTTTTTCAACAAAAGACAGCGTCTTCTTGGTGTCTTTTGATGGCAAGATATTTTTCATAACTTATAAGAAACGTTATCAAAATTAAGTTTGTTGTTCCTGGATATTTACATCGCATGCTGCCGATTGCGCAGGAGCGTTATTAAGCGTGCTCCTCTAATCAGCACGAGTGAATCTATTGATTAGGACGAATCGGTGATTTCTTATCATTGGAGTTAAATATAACAAAAGGCAATGCTGACTGCTTATGCATCAGAGTCCTGATCACATCAAGCTACCCTTATGACATCAAAGATAGAGTTGCATGATTACAGGGTAATTTAACTCAGAATTCTTTTCGTGTTCTTCTATGGAGCTGTTGAAGCGCTGATAGGGTGTACCTGTTGATCACTGTTAATTACGGCCTAGAAAGTTTCTATTCTTCAGCTTAGTACTTTGATCCTGACATTACACATTTAATTAACTTGAATAGGTCGATTCAGAGGACAACTGCAGACCCTGTTCTGCTGAGCTGCCTCAGTTTTATTTATTTATGCATTTTGGTGCATACAGAGAATAAACGCGCTATTTAGGCAAAAAACTGGACCTTATCCATTTTGTGGACCAAAAAAATAGTGTTTTATAATAACTACCTGCATCCTGTATGGACAGTGCGTCTTTGCCAGCTGCAATCGTTTGGTCTCCATACCCTACCAAAAATCCGGCCCCCGCAGAAGCTGAAACCTTAATTCACCTTCTGCGCGGCGGCCCCAAATTTTGTTTGGGCCGGTGTTATACTGGGCGTCCAAATGCGCTGACGTTTTCATGTAAAGTACAGAAATGCCACAGCTTTCCGAGTTCTTGTTCAGTTTAATGTTGAAGAAATGTCCGGACCTATGCTGACACTTGCTTCGCCCGTTGGTGTGTCGGCTAACATTTTATTAACTCGTTTGCAGATACTGTGGCAAAGACACAGGGAAGCGTTTTGATTCTGAGTACTGTACCACGTTTGTTAATAATTGGAACCCGCAATATATGAATTGCCACCCGTTTTGTATTAATGGCAACCCGCTTTGTGTCTATGGTAATGGGTGAGGTATACTCGGCGAACTGGTGCTCTTCATGAGTTTGCCTTGGAACCGCTACGATAACATACGGGACAGTATTCTCGTTCGTTTTTTCCATCGTGTGTGGATGTTTGGAATGGTCTTACTGGCTGCTTTAAACGATCTGTACACAGAGCTATTCTATGATCTTGAATCTTCCCTTTCTTTTTTCTTCGCTTGCTGGGCTGGTTGCGTGGGGGTTTGTCAACCTCATGGAGTTTCTCCATTCCCACGTCGCCAGTCTAGTACAAAGTAACGAGATGTTATTGTCTAAATCGTATCGAAATTGGTAGATGTCAATTATCATGCAAGCAGGCCGTCCATTCAGCGATTGTAAAGCTTAGGAAATTCTCCACTTGACAGTCTCTATTCTGCAAACTTCCCGCAAGCCAACCAATCTCCCAATAAATCTGGCCCTAAGGAACGTTATTTCTCTCTTACGTAAGCCAACCGTCCATCTAGTAAAGGTGACCCTAAGGAAAGTCAACAGTCACCACATTGCAAACGTCTGTAAGTCAACCAACCATCCAGTGGAGGTAGCCTCAAGAAAATTCGGCGGTCGCCTCATTTCAAATTTATCCAAAGCCAGGGCTGCTTGCATTACGCGCAGCCATAGAGATAAGCCCGCCTGTCTTCTCTATCTCTTGTAAGCTCCTAAATATTCCGCAGCTAATTAAAACAGTCGCTGCAGACATCATAAAGTCAACGTGAAGTGAAGCATTGAAGCTGTCCGTGAAGAGGCTCACTGGCGCTGTTGCTGACAGCCCCCCGCTGCCTTCTGTTTAGTCTGGCGGACTGTTGCTCGGCACCGCGCACGCGCCCCTTACTTTCCTTGAAAGCTTTCATGGAAGTTTTCCACGGAGCGGCTACACCGGGAGGAGCAGACAGCATATGAAGAAAATTAAGGTTTTTCCTAGGAGCAACAACCATGAGAGAGCCAGGCAAGCATATGAAGAACTAGAACGCTTCGTGGCATAATTGGCCACCCGATATGGGGGGGCGAAGGCTGAAACTTCTGAGTCAGCAGTTTTGGTATTTTTCACATCTAGTTCAACCCATCTGATTAGTTGCACTGCAAAAGATGCCGATGAGAGCTGAATTTTTTCTGGCAGTCTCTAGATGGAAAGACGTGCACATAAATATAGATACAAACAACTATACATGATACCTACACGCAGGACGAAAACATTATCACGTCTCTTATTTCGTTAACGGAGGATAAGGAGAATGCTCGTTAAATAACGTCAGTGTCGACGTAAGAGCTCAGAGCGCTCATTCATCGTCCATGTATGCGTTATTTATACTCGTGGTCATGCTTAACTTACAGGGTGCGTTCAGGGTGTACTAGTATCTCATAGTATAAGTCAAGAATAAGACTAAATATTAATAATGGATTAGCTAGCTGGAACCTGTGGAAATTCCACACAACCAAAGCACCGTTCTTCAGTGGTATCTCAGACCCGTTATCATCCTAATTTTCTCCTATCTCATACTGTAGAAACCTGTGGAAATTCTATGGAACAAAAGCATTGTTCGTCAATTCCGATGGCCTCCGACCCCCTGTCATGCATACGAAAGGTTAAAAATGTTCCAAGTCAGACAGTGAATCTTCTACCTAAGACCTGCGAGCCACTGAAATTTGAACCTGTCTCCTTCCCTAATTGATCCCTTCCCAGGTCGTAGCAAAGATGCCGTAATTCCCCTCTATCTCATACTTGTAAAAGCGTCACAAAGCGATTCAAGGCACAACCCACGTCATGCGTCATGACAAATGGTGGCAACGATGAGATGGTGGCCCTAATTGTTTGTTAATATCAAAGTACTAAGACTCGTTAACCTCAACCTCAAATTCGCTGTTAAAACAAAGGTCTAGAATTCGTTTCCACTTCATTCAAACGCCACGCAATTGCCACTCACCACACAAACAGCAAAGCATAGAAAAACTTCATAGTCGTGAACTTCCAGCCAAACGCTTCATGGTGATGCTCAAATGAGTAATTACTCACTTCTCTATCCAAGTGCATCACACTTACGTCGAAATTGATTGAGTGAATCTGAGAAGCAGAGCCGGGCACGATGGCTATCGCCGATTATACGATGACGATGGTGTGTAGACCANCGTGAACTTCCAGCCAAACACTTCATGGTGATGCTCAAATGAGTAATTACTCACTTCTCTATCCAAGTGCATCACACTTACGTCGAAATTGATTGAGTGAATCTGAGAAGCAGAGCCGGGCACGATGGCTATCGCCGATTATACGATGGCGATGGTGTGTAGACCATCGTCATCGGAAAAAACTACGATGTAACATCGCAAAAATCCATCGGCGATAGCGATGGTCCGATGGAAATCATATCAAACAATAGGCGATGTCCATTTTCTCCATCGGCGATAGCGATGGTCCGATAGAAATCGTATCAAACAATAGGCGATGGCCATTTTCTCCATCGGCGATGGTGTTATGAGGAAGAAATGGTCCGATGAAATGACTGAACATCCCATCGGCGATGGCATACGATGGGCATCTTCATCGGTTGTACTTCCGATGCACATGAAATAAGGTTAAAACTACAGAAAAACAGCCTTACGAGTTTGAAACATTCATTTTTTAGTAACATTAAGACAAAGAAGGGATTACAAACTTCATTTTAATACATTTCCCAAGTATAAGAATGTCAATTAATAACTTGGGCCTTACATTTCGCACCTTTTATCAGCTAGGAATAGTATTACTGGTTTGAAAATCGCACACAGGCCGAGGTTATAGGAGATGCAGCTTTTATTCGATGTTTGTGGTCTGCGATGTTTGCATTTTTAAAATGTGTTAATGCGATGGTCCATCGCCGATTGTGATGCACTACGATAGCCATCGCCGATGGTTATTTCATCGTAAGTCATCGCCGATGAAAATTGGCGATTTTTGGTTCCGATGCCGATGAAGCGATGGTATTGCCATCGATTTTGCCATCGGACCATCGTAGCATAATCGGAGATGCCGACCTCTACTGAGAAAGCACTACTCTAGGCAGAGCAATATGTTTGCATGAACGCAAGAAAGCCTGAATTTAGATTAAATATTTTCAGTAATACCGGGAACTTTTTGAACTCCCTCGTATTATTAGCGGACTCAAAACGAGTCACGTTCACTGAATACCTGGACCTTATAAGCCATTCCACTCATGACTGCTTGAGAAGCTCCAGTTTCTCACGAGCGACAGAGATGCTTCAGATTTAGTCTCTGCTGTGTGCCCCTATAGTGAGCGAGTTCTATGTCTACTCGCTGCATGGAATTCGAATTAACCGTTGTCTAGAGCTAATCTCTCTTGAATAAACAAGAGGGCCGCTGGATGAACTGCCGCAGAATGGGCCTGGAAAGCTGCTTCTGGATACCTGATGACAGACTGCAGAAGACTAGGTCTGGAAAGCTGCTTCTGGTACGAGATGACAATCTGCTGCAGAATGTCCGGGGAAGCTGCTCCTGGATACCTGAAGAGAACCTATACAACAGAATAGACCTTGAAAACTTCTCCTGGATACCAGAAGAGAGCCTACTACTGAATTAGCCTAGCAAGTTGCTCCTGGATACGAGAAGAGAGCCTGCTAAGGGAATCGTCTTCACTTACATTTGGAGCAACGCCCTCCACAACTACGAACTCCTCCTCCAGGAGTCATAAACTCTTAACGGGCAAAGCTGCCGAGGCCACCCTAATCTATTTTCTTTCATGCTGTATCTAACTTCCCATCTTCATGCTCCGCGGGTCAGCAGCAATTATTACTCGTGCTTGCACGATCAATTCCTTGAGTGAGTTGAGTTGGCATAATGGCAGTAGCTCATAGAGAGCCAGAACGTGAGTCCCGGCTACTCTCTGAGAAGAGGCCTGTTGGTCTACTGCCAGTTATCTAATCCATTCTACTACAGAATGGACCTGGAAAACTACTGCCGGATACCAGTTTGGAGAGATCTACACAGAGAACATCCGTATAGGGTTGGATTGCCCTTGCATTGTATGTGCAGATGTGTAGCTACTTAACCCTTCAACACCAAAGTTCTTAACCAGGGTGCACGCAGTTAAATTTACAAAGAGGGAGATATGGGATACCAAGGGATATGCGTGGATACTGGCTGCTAAATCATTAGAGCTGGTATGTTCAAAAAACTTGTGTGTAGTGTATAGTGTTTCCATTAGGATGCGAGAACCGGCAGAATTTGGTGGAAAGAGGTAGAATCATGGTAGCTGTCCGGAATTCACAAGCGGCAACAGAATAATTTCTTTGCTTAGCGTGTCTACTTGGATTCACATTACGCAAATATTTTATTACTTGTTTGTTTAGACACGTCTTAACACCTATCAAGAAAATATATTTAATAATTTTTGGAATTCCGTAATATTTCTGATGCTACTGCACATTTGTTATTGGAGAATACTGCTATTTTAGTTCACCCAAATATATTATTACTTATACTGTAGTGTCAGTTACACAACCCTATGCCGCCAAATGTCGAATTGATTTGTCTCTTCCGGTAATGCTGTAGAAACCGAATGCTTTTGGGTTAAACGGAAAAACAAGTGCCAGTTTGACGCGCAATGTCCAAGTGTTTCCCCCAGGCGGTATAGGATGGGCCATAGGGCTAGGTTAGTTAGGTTCGCCCATCCTAGGTTACTGGGAGCAGTAATCCCAGGGGATTTTGTAGCTCCCCTTCGTCATTAGCTAGACCTTCAGGATGTCTGTCGTAGGACCACTTTGTTTCCTGCAGCTTTCATACCGCTACTGATATTGCTTACTGATATTGCTTTCGTCTGTCAGTTCACCCTCTTCTTTCCCGACGTGCTGTTCCTATGCGCGCTGAATCTGTGTGGCAACGCCCTCGTGCATGGGTGCAACGTTTATCTTGGCATGTTGTATGCCTCGTTCTTTCTCTCTCTTGAAACAGCTTAGTACTGATTTAGGAAGGATAGGCTTAAACTATCTTATATAACCATGTTCACATGTTCTTTTCACCGAACTAATTATTTCCCTGGGAATAACAATGCTTGAAATATCAAGAAAAGTTAACGCTTGGTGATGTACAGTTCACCGTTTGCTGCCCTTGAGGAATATTTAGCTCCCTTTAAATAACGCTAATCTATAAAAACTGTTATTCAATTTTTACTATTTACAGACATAAATAGTACTACTTAATAAAACATTATGGATATGTATTTTGGGAGCAAAGGGTTGACCATTTACTTCCAAAATAGACTTCTGTTTCCCGTAGAAATAGCACTGTTGCTAGTGTCCCCAAATGAGGACAGTGGGCGTTAACTGATTAATATGGAGACACAAAAGGGTCTAACTGATTTTCAAGCATAATATATGTGCCTCTAAGTTTAATAAATAACTTTTATTAAGAACACAATGGGTTCACAAAATATGCTGACAATCTGACAAGTACAAATAAAGTAGCCAAAGTTCAACCTAGTGATTAGGCCCAGTCACAAATACTGGGGGCCACGCACAATGAGAATAAATAGATACACTCAGCCTACACCTGCAGACACGAATGGCATTGAGCAGCTCAATCTCACACAGGAGCACAGGTAATAAACAAGAGAGAAAGAACTCTTCGCTGCGTTGGTACAG
>LQNS02278140.1:2728955-2739046 GCA_001587735.2 Parhyale hawaiensis | reverse complement strand
AATAAATGAACTGCCCGTAGAGCTCTGTTTCACCGAGGTTTTATCGCTGTCATTGTCGGAAGGGCGTATATTTTGCTAGATGGTTGTGATTGTGTTCTAGTGCGTGGTCAGTATACTACTACTATCAAAAACACATAACCAAATTTTGGCAATCCTTCGGTCGTCCGACTTGTGTTTGAATATACCTTATGTTTGTCTCAGTGTCTGTCAGGATATAGCTCAAAATGCTACGGACGGATTTTCAAGAAATTACAGAAGCCACTGCTTATATCAAGATGCACGAATGACCTAATTTTGGTGATGATAAGAAGCAAATCCTGGTTTGAAGACTAATATGATTTTTAGTTAATAATGCATTGTTTTGGTGCAGATATGCGCTCTCAGAGTGCTCTAGCATTGACTGGACACTGAAATCGGGCCTCTCACAATTGGGCCTGGAGGCCGATTTACGAAAGTGCAAATAAAATGAGCTCTAATAATCATAGAGACCTCAAACAGACATTAATTTCTTTGTCGTACCATAAAGAATGCGTTGAATCTAAATTCCCAATCATATATCTTCAGTAGGCGATATATATGATACCTTCAGACACTAAGAATAATAGAAAATTCACCATAATTTCTAGGAATATTAGAATTTTTATAGAAAAATTAGCTCATAGATACTACATGCAATGTACTTTAATATCACGTTCAATTGAGTTTTTCCAACGACGGATTTGAAGCCATAACCTCAGAAATTGATGTATATAGAGCTTTCGGTAGAGCTCATTCCTATAGCTGCACGGAAAAAGTTATGAAATCCCAGTAATACCTAAAAATCTGATTGAAACTTCAGTAATACCACAGCATAAAACCACATTAGTAGCCATATACTAAAAATGCACACTTAACCATACGATAAAGATACCAATACATCATTAAAAGGCATTAAAATGACATTTTGGTGCTGATACAGTTCTGTTCTTCATAACTGGAACCATCTACAACAGCACCATGTCATTTCACATTACTACCTAGGAATACTACGCTACTTTGGGGTTGCCTACGTTACATTACTACACGGTTGCCTATGTTACATAACTTAATGGTTACATAAGCTAATCACTTTCATAATTGCGTAAGTTGAATCATTCCATGGCTGCCGAACTTCAATGACATCATGGTTGTTCCCTACTCATTAACATCCTCATCAGCTGTTTCCTTGGCATTTCACTACGAATGCCAATGTTAGATCACTTCGTGGTTGCAGATATCAAAGGATGTAATTGACAGTCGCTGTGCTTAATTACACGTCAAGCCTTAATATGTTTGTGAATTTGTGGTGTAGAGAAGTTTTAGAAGTATGTACAGGTTTGCCACTCATTGGTGAATGCATAAGAATTAAGTAAAATAGCTAAACAAATTATGAAAAAGTAATGAGTGAACATATCAAAATGCGTCTGCGGCACCGTACAGTCAGGCCCAATTGCAAGACCGAAATCTGCCTTATAGAGGCCAGTGTCCGGTCAATGTATGGGGTGGTCTATGGCTCTAGTTATGACTAGCGTTAAGTTGATACGGACCACTTCGTTATCGTTAAAATTGTTTATAATAAGGGTATTTAACATTCATAATCAAGCAATTTTTAGATTGTGTTATACTGTTTCATACTAAAAGACATAACTATAAGTTTGAAGGCCTGTTTACACGAATCTCTGCTAATTTTCGAGAATGTTACACTTTGCAGGTGGGGTTAGCATCACCTCTATTTCTCAGAGTCAGTGAAATAAGGAGTGTCTGATTATTTCATCAAGCAGATAGTGTACCGGGAGAACTCACCAGGACTAAAATAAAACTTTGCCGTCCCGCATTTCGGTAAATAACGTCACATCGACGAGTCGAAGTATTTTTGGGTAACACCTTAGACCTTCGTTAGTTTTGCTCTTAAACTTAACAAAAACATATAGATATATATAAGTAGCGTTATATTCTTGACGTGGCAGCAACCGTAAGAATAGTTGTTGCTCAGACTTTCTGTATTTGACGATAACTATTTTATCGTGTTGTGTGGGGTGAGTGCAGCTTAGGTAGCTGGCCAGTCAGGAGCGGAGATTGAATGGATTAATTTGGAAAATATGGTGATACATGAAAACTAGAGCACTCTGAGAGCACATATGTACCTCCTCCAAGCAAGGCAACGGTAACGAAAAATTAAAATTAGTTCTGAGACTATGATTTTCTTTGCATCAACATCAAAATCTAATCATTTGTACCCTTCAATAGTGTTAACAGCTTCGGTATATTTTTTGAAGATCTGTTCATGACTTCTGAGTGATGCTGTTAACAAGCATTAAGACAAACATGAGTCACACATACTAACGAACAAACCAATCTGCACCAAAATTTGATCATTTATGCCTTTTAAAAGTACTAACAACTCCTAAGTCATTGGGCTAACAAGCATAAAATCAAAAACAGCAACAAACGAACGAAAAAACTGACAGATCCTCACAAAAATTTTATCATATACTCTTCATAATATACCTTATAACTCATATAAATTTCATAAAAATCCGTTCATCACTTTTTGAGTTATAGTATTGAGAAAAATGAGGCAGACACACAAACAAACGGATAGGCGGATCTTCACCAGAAGTTAATCATCTGTTTCTCCTAACCTACCGAACAATTCTTGTAAATTTCGTCAAAATCGGTCAATAACTTTTTGTGTTATCTTGATGACAGACAGAAAGACAGACAAACATACAGACAAACCCGACGAAAACATAACCTCCTCGGCGGAGGTAAAAATGTTTGATGAAGAGCAGTGTGAACAAATCCTTAGGTCCCGATGTGGACGGATTCATGGGAGTCGACCGTAATACTCTCGGTAAACCCTATTAATAGGACGTCTCTCTTTTTCTTTTGTTCTTTTTTATTTTTTGTTCAAGTTCAAAGTGATTAGTTCCAGGTATGCGAGAGCAGCACTGGTAAATGCAGAGTACATAATGATATCGAACACCTAGAACAAAACAGCTTAAACCTACATGAAAACTACATAAGCAAGATGACCTAAATATTATGAGGGCTTCCTGAATACTACAGTTGAAGATTTGAAAATCAAATCAACGGTAAAACATATCATTAATGCAGCATTAATGAGTATTATTATAGTCTTCTTCTTTGAAACAATGGCAATCCTATTTATATTACGGGACACAAAATATTGTTCAGCGCTGTAGGTCTGATGCACACGGAGAAGAAAAACTGAACGGCCACCATATATAATTACGTCACGTGTATCAGGTAGACAAGTTATGTTAGGTTTGCTGTGCTAAATTATTTTTCTGCAATTTTGCAGAAAAGCATGCGAAAATAGATAGAAGAATGTTGTTGATATCAGATGCTTCCGTGAAGCAGAAAAGATCTCTCGCTCAAGATATCTTTCGGTGTAGTTGAAATGAGAAAATGAATACCCAACTTCCGGCAAAATATAACTGCTGTTACCATGTACGTTTGGTAGCGGATATTGCTGTAACTTTCAAATTTCTTGGAAATTATAGCATGCATATAGCATATCGTATTTTGATCCATTCATCTAAAAGAAATTACATTAGTTTTTCGCGCAGTGTGTAAGATGAAACTCTTTTGAATAGCGCCGGTAATGTATGTATTTGCTCTTGTTTATTGCGCGTAAAATTTATGTCTCTGTTTGACAGTATCGCTCTGTAGTGCAGATTGTGTTTTCTATCTTTTGCATACGATGTAATAAGAGCTTCATTTTTCATTACACATTTTTTGCTTATTTTCTATGTTGCAGGTAAATAAGCCTGCTGATGAGAGAGCTCATCTGCTTTTCAATTAGTGGTAGTGCTGGTAGTTAGTGGACATGAATTAAGGTTAGCTGATGTGCAAAACTAGCATAATTCTTGTCTTTTTTATTCTCATATGGACAATTTTGTTTCGTTGTGATAAATAAAAAGTGCCGATATTGATTCCATCTATTGCACCGGGAAATGAATACTTACCGCAAAGCTCATTTTTCATTTTATTTTTTCAAGCAAGAAAAAGGGCGTCAGATGCAAAATTACACGTGTCTGTATCGTGAAATTTCTGTAAGACTTGAAGTAAGTTTCATTTCTGCCTGCCACTGAAAGTACCAGTCTAATTTTTTTAAAGCAAAAGAGCGGCGCACGAAGGTTTCGATGGTATCTATAGACCTGGCTCCAGACTTACTAACATTTCAACAAAGTATAACTTATTGCATTGTAACATCTCTATATTCCGAAAGAAACACGGTCTGTAAGCCCAACGTTTGTAATATTGTAACTATTAATTGTTCGGCACAATAATTGCTCCAGGGCTCCAGGCTTATGGAAGAGCTCGTTGCATGTTACTTTCCCACCAAGGGAACTTGAACTTTGTAAATAAATTTACGAGTGGTAACTGTCATATACTGTGATATACAATACGGGCCGGGCTTTACAAGCCTGTAGCTACTTTGATAAATCTGGAGCCTGATTTCTAACGATAGGGTAACTGCGGGGAACAGCAAAGACAGACAATAAGACTGGTTGCAGGGAAATGAACGACTGCTCACGGGAAAGTGTTTGGCTGAATCTCGTTTATAAGGGTCTGTTGGCACCGCTTTGAGGACTCTCAGAGCCACTTAATCACGATCTGTATAAAGCCAAGTATTTACCGACAACCACACAGTATTCCAAGGAAAATGTAGCATTTCTGATATTGGCAGAATTTACGGTGTCTTCAGGCGCCCAGCAACATGTGCTACTGACGCGACTGGGGCAATTTCCGCTTCGGCCGTCTGCTATAAGCTGGCAGTGCTCGCTCCCATCATTTTCTATGACTTCTAAGAGAAAGCCAGCACAGTAAGATTTGCTACACATTTTTCATTCCATTACGACTAGAGGTATAAAATCTTTAAGGATTATACAGCTCGGCATGGATTTGGAACCCATGAAGGTTCTTCATCGGAGCTTGTGAGAGGGCAGTTCTGAAAGATTTCTTTTGTAGAACCATTGCGTAGACTGAGATTGCTGGAAGAAAGAGGGCTCATTTACCAGAGTTTGAACCTAGAAAAAACCTGGAACATCATAATCTGAACCTTGTCGTTCTATCAATAAGCGGTGGTGCTCCTGTACGACGAAGTATGGTCATGCTAATCGTAAATGTATTTAGTAACTAAATACTGTACTTCGTATTTTTACTAAGTAATATAATGGATGTAACATAATATACATATGCATGTTTGTTTTGTGCTTATTTATATATAATAGGTAACTGTGTTCGAAAAAGTGTCAGTAAAATATGTTTGCAAAATTTTACACGTAATGAAGACATTTTTATTCTAGAGACTGTCAACTGTTCGAATAAGTGAAGAATTTAAAAATAACTGGGATAATTTTTTTGAGAATACATTAGGTTTAGCAATCGTATGTTACGGGCCGTAGATCCTCCAAGAGGCACACAAGTTATCTTAAGTTAAGCTAAGCCTTCGGAACACCTTTTTTTCGTACCGACTCACAGTGCTTTCTTTAAACTTTCTCCTACTCTAGCGTAGTTGATCTTTGTTCTTTTCTATCTATTGTGTGCCGACTTACTGTACTCTTTGCAAGTTGATCTAGAGTGAGAACATCCTCGTGTAGAGGAACCAAGCTTCCCTCGACATAAAACATTGCCTCCCCTATCCCTACTTTTATAACAGCGTTTGTTTAGCAAGGCATAAATTAATGTATCATCAAATCTTTGGACATCCATTTTCTGCAAACTTGCGAAGATATTGAAATATTTAGGCGCGCTCCTGAATTCTCAAGCTTCAATCGTTCAACTTTTCTCTACAGCATAGCTAGGAGCCGTGATGATATATGACGAGTGCTTGTATTTGGTTGATAAAGGTGTTAGAAAACCCTCTCTGTAGCTAAGAAAGCTTGATAAGTTTGGTTTTAAAGTGAACTGCTGTGTTCTTTATATCAGCCTGAAGAATTTCTAAGATCAGGTCTAGACAGCGTCGAACACAGTTTACTGTGGTTTTGAACCTTTAGGCCTTTATGAGTCTTTCAGTCCTGAAATGGCCTTTTTGGGTACCTACATTGAAATGTGTTCGATCCTGTTACTACAGCAGTGCACCTTTTGGTTCAATTTGGATCCTTTATCATCTTCACAGAACTCTCTCTAACCTTTAGTTCTAATAATATAAGCAGTTGTGCAAGGACTGATGTAGGCACCACCGCCCACAGGCATCACAGCCAATTTAGAAGTAAAATAACAAATAACTAAACTAACGTTTCTTTCGATCCATTTAATTCCAGGTCAACAGGGAAAATTCAGAACAAGGCCAAGACTTTAACAAAGCTGTGTATGACATGCCCTATCCTCACTTTATGTATCCCTCGAGCGAGAATTTACATGTTCGCTTGATAATGAAATCCTCAAATGAGACAGTTTATTACTCCTGATAATGCCGCATGTAAATAATTTAATAGAACGCTGTCAATGTAGCACCTCTACTATGCATCTCTGCCCGTGTTTATTAAGTAGAAGGTAACTAACTGGTTGGTGGCATGCATTATGTATGGTCTAAACCTCACTGGAAACAAGCACTTCGGTAGATGGGGAAATGTTTCCATCATACTGTTGTTATGTATCTCATTAGCACCTTTCTGGCAATTTGTAACCACCACGTGGATCGCGTGAGCTGTGTGTGGTCCAGGTGGAATCAAAGAGCTACTATTGGTGAATGATTTATACCAAACAGTTAATGACGACTAACCTGGTGCGCCACCTGGTTTATGCACCAGTGATTTGGGTCACCATTTGGCGATACTATAATGTTCACTGAGTCAGTAATTTAAGTGAGTATTAGTGAGTTTGACGCATAAGTTGTGCAATTGTACTACCTATTTAATGTATTATATGCTATATTTTTACTGCATTACTATGTAGAGTCCCTGCGCTGTCAGAAATGACAGCGAGGAATTTTTGAAGACCCGTCTTCATTTAACATTCTTCCATTACTAATATGAATCGGGAGAGTACACAAAAAAGGCCAACTAAAATTGTCATATGAGACGAGTGCTCTTTATGTCAATTCAGCTATAGCAGCACAATTGTCCCACACCTTAGAAGAAGAACAGAAGGACTTATACATTAGCAAGTAGCAAAGCATTGCTGAAATAAAATAATGCCCCTCTCCACAGCGTATCATATGTAGATACCGAAGGATGTAGCTTCAGTACATCGAAATCCTTTTTCTCTTGAAGCAAGTTTTGGTTCAACTGCAGGATTTTTTCTGAAAAGTCCTGGCTCGGAATATTGTATTTGCGAGTGGGTGTTATTTTGCTTCATTAAACTACACCAATTAATGAGCACGATTCACTATTTGTTTTGTGTGATTTGAAGTGATTAGAATTTGGAGGATGAAATGCCGTATCATGCTAAAAATATATGAACCGGGTGTTTTTTGTGGCGACATAGTTCAACCATAGTAGAAAAACTGAAAATAAATTGATTTTCACGAATAATAAAATGCCGAAAACTCCTTAGTTTTCGAGTTATAATGATTTAGAAAAATTTAAAGCTCTAAATATGATACTACGTGCTCGCCAATATTTGCCCTAATTTTGATAGTTCAGCACGTTTCTGACCCCACCAAAGCAGTTTACATTATTTTTACAATAAAACTGTAAGTAGTTCATGGCTAGGAAGAATATGTGCAGCTTCACACTTAACATTTAACGTACCGTAAAATGGGGTGACTTCGGACGCCCGTCTGTACTAAATCATATTGGCATGTGGAATTAACTACCAAGCAATGATGTCTGGAATGTTAGTCAAACATGTCATGTCCTTTGATTCTAACCTAGAAATAAGAACATGAGTATTAAATACAGTTTATTATTATTAATAAAAACACGATGCGTGTGTGACAATAAAATCCATTGCCGCAAAGAGGCAGCCGCAAGAGGCGTGCGAAGCTGTGACAAATGGAACTATCTGTCACAGCCTGTCAGGACACTCGACAGCTCATGTCATTAATCAAGCTAAGCGCCGCGAGTGAGACCTGAAACTTGAGATTGCAAGGATCGTATTACAGTAGCTTGCCTTTGTCCTGTTGGGCAGGTAGCAGCCGTGGGATACGACTATGAACTCCGTATTACGTTGCTGTTGGTCGCACGCGTTTGAAGCACAGCGAGAAACGTTCCTACGAACCGTAACCTAAAATTAAGCATTCATGGGAACCACGACAGCGGTTGTAGCTGTCGCAATTGCCATGGCCACGATTCAAGTAGTTCCAGTTGCGGTTACAGTCGGTAGTTGTTTTTAAAAGGCCAAGTTATTGTTCGAAGCAACCCCGCCGTGTCCGGGAGCGGCACAGGGTGGTCAGGGAACCATTATCCACAGCAAAATGAATGGGTGTCCGAAATCGGCCCACCCCTGTCCGAAGCCACCCCCACCCCTGGTGTAGTTTCGGACACTTTTTAACCAGTAACATCTCTAAAATTTCCCGGTGTAGATTTTTTTGTTTCATTGCTTACGTTAGGCGCCCCATATGACTGTCGATAAAACTACTAGCTTTCCCTACAGCACAAATAATGAAGAAATGGCACTGTAAAAACCCTTCATTTTGTCCGAAGTCACCACATCTTACGGTAATCAAACTACTGTATGGCGGACACTAGGTACGTCGTCAGAGTTTACTTCTGCGTCGTTAAAAAAATGCAATGATTTGCTGCCACCCCATTTTGGACCTTATGTACAATTTTCAAAGTGCTTCATGCAGCAGCGAACATTTAGGGATCCCAACTTCTCCAAGCTGATTCTTTTCACAGATGAAGCGTATTTTACTCGCGAGTGGCTTAACCTGTAAAATTATTTTTGATCTCGATCGATAGGTTATACCGCAGTAATAGTTGGGAACGAGGGCAAAGTTAAGGATATTTAGGTGGCTGGAGTCCTTTTTGTAAGGACGTTAGAAATTCGACGCCAAAGTTTGTGTGAAGCTACAGGAAGTGCACTTTTTTATTTTAAATTGATGATTTTTTTTGCTTTTCGCTAAGTTGCATGGACGTCGTATTTGCATAGCGCTGTCCATTCGTTCCGTGTAGGTCGAGAAATTTGCAAAGTCCTCGGAAAATTCTGCCACTGCGACAGAAGTTACTCAAAGAGCATCGTTTTCTATTGCGTGCCGAAATTGCTTAAAAGTTTGGGAACTAAAAGTAATGAACAGCATAATTGGTGTAGGGGGCCTCTGATTGGGCAGCGGAGTTAAGCCTTCAAGGCTATAGACTTGTCCGCAATGTGAGGCAGGTCCTTTGGCTTCAATCCGTCAAATTGAGTTTCAGGCGTTGGCCCTTAATTGGCTGATTTCCAGAAACTCACTCCTGCTCCACCAAATGGTAATTTTATCGCGCTCAAAATACTGGCGTTGCTTCTAACACTTGCTAAACCATTCCAAGTGATAAAGTAAAAGTTCCTGTCTGAAGTTCCGGAAAAGTTTAGCCTCGAAGTAATAATTTTACTGGATAGTCGATCTCGCCCTTAAGGGCCCCACACACTACACATGTCGCCAACTCAAACTCAGTGCGCAAACCCCAACTCATGCCAATTTGCGTAGAGTGTTGTTACGCTTACGCTATAACTCAAGCCAAATTTCTAAGCATGAGTTGGAGCTGTTCAGATTTTCCTGATATTTGTGGGCGGAGCTTACAGTTTGTACTACACAAGGAGGTTTAATGTCTCTATTCAACCTCCTTGGTGTTGCCGACTGACGCGATCTAGCAGTGAAACTGAGGGATTGAGCTTGCGCAGTGTGTGGGGAAACAAGTTTGCACAAGCCACAGCTTCAACCTGCATGTGCTTGTATTGGAGTTGGCGGTATGTGTAGTGAATGGGCCTCTTTAGACATGAGCACCGCACATGCCAAATGTTAATGAAGTAACACGAGTATATAGCATTACGCACAATAAAGCGAGATAGGAAATAAAATTAGCCATTTTGCTAAAATCTAGTAAAATCACAAGCTTGTCAGGCAATGAATGAACGTTTCGGACACATTTTGTCCATCATCAGCAAAGTTTCTGAAAATAGAG
>LQNS02278140.1:2614856-2634984 GCA_001587735.2 Parhyale hawaiensis | reverse complement strand
GTATTTTACTCTGTAGTTTGGTATTTTTGATATGTGTTTGGTGATTTTACTGTGTTTTATGTGAGCATGTTTGTAAGGAGAACAAATAAAGGTGTAGAGGTGTAACTGAAAGTGAGAAACCTTTAATGGATTTTGTGAATTTCCATCTATAATTTCCACTTTTCACCTGGAGCTTTGGTACAATCTTCAAGTAGCTCAGTGTGTCGAGTCTTCTCTTTTATTGAAACGATTGCGCAGTCAAACCTGTCCCACTGATAGATGTTGTACAGTCACGGCTCCGTTTGGACCATCGTAAACCGAGAGACGTTATGCGCTTCCCGAAATGAAGTAAATTTAAATGAGGAACGTTTGTATGCGAGCGGCTACTGCGTGCAATACGAGTGGCAGCTAACACTGTTGTAGCGCAGGTAACCCTGGGGTGATGATTAGTGGCTGTCCAGATTTTGTTTGGTAGTCCATTAAGGCTTCGAGTAATCCCTTGAGTGTCTCGCAATCTTATTTGTCCCAAATTATGGCAGTCAATATTGTCATATCATGTAAATTATGCTACACAAATCGTGCAGAGCTAGATAGAATATCATCAAATTACTGAATGCAAACACTACTCTCAGATGCAATGCATATATCAGCTCGCCAGGGTTGTGCACTATACTTTTGTGCTCGAGAGCATCACACGCTGAGGAATAATTTCTAGAGCAAGCTGAAGGTCTGACCCCAGCACCCGCAATATCACGCTCGAACCATCGAGGCTAAGAAATGTTCGTTGAGAGGGAATTTCCATGGTTTGATCCTGCCAACAGGGTAAAGTTATAGACTCAGGACATCGTGGATGAGAAATCCACTTTGCAGGGAAATAACTAATGGCTGGCCCTGAATTCAAGACTAGGTCACACTTAAGCCAACGAGGCTGAGAAAATATGCTCTGGCGGAACAATTTTCAAGGTCTGACCCTGCATTCAATGCAAGGTCACGCTCAAACAACCGAGGCTGAGAAATGCTTGTCGAGCAGAAAATTGCTTTCGAGTTGCTGCTTTCATTCATCCTGGCATCCATTGCCGTGCCGTCAGGCGCTCCAATAAAGAGCCATTCCAGGAAGCTCTGAGCAGCATTTCTCCCTAACCGTTACTTCCTTTGTTGACTTTTGCGCTGCAGGGCGAATTTGCAAGCGCAACTCAGGAGTCTCGAGGCTGGCGCTTTTTCTGACTCTTCATTAATTTCTACGGACACTTTGGTCTTCTGCCTAAGATCGATCTTTGGTTGTTGATAGCCGGAGTTGTGTGGAGTAACTTAACCCTATAGCGATGCAGTGGAGGGCTGATTCTAGAAGTACGGTAACCCAACAACGGCTCATTTTCATTTATTAGGGTAGTTCGAAAAGTAATGCCTCCTATTTTCAGCTCAAGAATTTGAATAGCTTCCAAGGCGGAAGTGGCAACGTGAAAACGAGTCACCTTTTGTGCTCCATAATGGATTTTTCTTTGAGTCACCACAATACTCAGCTATTACTTACCTTTACGCCCAGTCAAGTTGATACACATGATATATGTTTCTCTATAGATTGAGACGTTTTAAATCCAAAAATTATAACAATATTAAACTTTGGAGTTCTATTTTCCCCTACCTAATACTGAAGAAAAACATTGCAAGGTACCCAACTTTTGTTTTTATCAAAATGACAACAGAAATATTGATTAACTAGAGCGCCTCGGTGGCGTAAGACCATCTCCCGCGGTAGAGGGCAAGTTCAACCAAGTCATTTTTGATGAACCAGGCTAGGGCACAGCAGCAATCGATTAGATACTTGCTCTTCAATAATAACATAGGAAAAAAATAGAACGCCCCGTTCTCCAGACGATCTGCCGCGGTGGAGAAAATTCAACGCCGTCATTTTTTATAACCAGCTAGGCCTAGTTTTTGACATGGGTCACATCTAGGGTAACCCACCAAACTCCCTACAAAAAATTATGAAGAATGCTCAACTCCTTGGCCACTTATTGGGTGGATTGACATATAAATATAGGTATATTTATATGTTCTTAAATCTTCAACGAAAACAATATCACCTCTCTTACTTCGTTTGCGGGTGATAATTAAAGCTGTTTTTTCGGTAGTAACCAAGGTTAGGCTTGGTTACTACCGAAAATCCTCTTTAGCCTAATCACCAATATTGCTGTTGCCTCACTTGAAAAATAAAATGTTGGGTATCTTGGAATTTTTTTCTTCAGTATTAGACATTGGGAGGATAGAACTTCCAAGTCAAAATCTCAAAAATAAGCATTTCCCTAAAAATGGTTGTGATTATTGGATTTAGGGCGTGTCATTCTGCAAAGAATCATATATCATATGTATCAATTTCACTGGGCGTAAGGGTAAATAATTACCCAATACTCAATGCACTTATGCCATCGATGAAAGAGAGTCTTATAGAGATCCTGCCGGTGGTCTCTCTGTTCCTTGAGAGAGCATTCATGGAACCAACCTAACGCACATTTTGCTGGATCCTAGGAATGACAACATAGTTTTCAGTGGGCTGACACCCACATCCAACTATACATGCGTTTCATTCACCGTTATCCACCGATCAGTGCGGATGAGTTGTTTTCCGGGGCGGTGGCTATGCATGGTGTCCGAAGCGCACTTTGTCACTTCACATCTCTGTCGCCACAATAAAATCGATAAGCCCATCTTCTAACTGTACTGACCTCAACTGTATCGGCTTCCTTAACGTTCACCAGTCTTCGGTTAATGCTAATTGGTCTAATATGTTTTTGCATGAAAGGATTAAATGACGCATTTCTGCTTATGACGCACGTCCATGACAAGGATTGATTTCTCACAGCATCACACCGTCAATATTTGCAACAGAGATTTGAGACTTTCAGGTCATGAGTGCATATGTTCGGTCATCATAACCATGCAATTTTCAGCCCCCTCAGATCCCTTCGGGCGGAATAAAAATAAAAAATAGGAGGCTTACTTTTGGAACGACCATCGTAGCTGGATTTGGGGAGGGACTTGAGCTTGTAGTGAAGAAGTGGAGGGCTAATTCCAGAAGTGCAGTAATCTTACATTGAGTCACTTTTAATTCTCCAATTTGATTTACAGAGTTACTGTATCTATCACCCAGGTCAATAAAAAGTACTACGGTTTTAAGCAGGAATTAAATCGCTTGGAATGAAATCTGATGAAAGAAGCCGGACGTTGTACGGTAAGCTACTCCAACGTACAATAGATCTCGGTATATGAGAGTGATCGGTTTGTTAGAGCGAGAATAAGTTGAGTGCAAGATACCTATCATACGAGTGCTCTTGTACTGCTACAGAAGACAGACGGAAGTATTTCAGGAAATATTGACATGTAATAGTACCTTGTCAACAATGGCTTTAAAATAAGTAAAAAGGTAAGAAACGACCCTTCAGTAAAAAACAAATAAAATTCCCGGTTTCTCACCTAGACTATTTAATTCTTATAGTGTACCTTAAAACTGTTACTATAGCAAAAGTTTGTTAAAAAGAATTTTGAAAAATAATAAACGTTGCTTTCATTTATATACGTATCATATACATGCCACACACGCCTCTCTAAAGTAACGTACATTCCTGCCTCAATGTGTGACTAACGAATTCAAAAGGGCATTTTAACGAATAGCTATTCAGTAACATTTTGGAACATAAATCAATGAGTGCATGAAGCAAGTACGATATACAACGAAGACTATCTGCATAATAATTATATTATATTTTTTTTGGAATACATGTGGATACATCTGTGGACATTGTACTAACAGGCCCACCGGTATTATTTACCAATACTCTTTATAGAAGCCTATGGTTATTTGTATTGACTCTATAGCGACACTCTCTATAAATATTTTAATTAATAATTTTACTGACATTAGTGTACTGCAAGCATCTAAAAAAAATGGACATCGGTAGCTTACGATTAGAGAGACTTACTCTGGTGCAAAAACGGTAGGAAAAACATGCGTAGGGTTTACGTCTATCAGCGTTATAATTTCTGTTATAAACTATGCTAGCCCTCCAAGCCAATTTAAAAATGAAACTTGGGATTTTCTAGTATAAGTAAAGTTCATAGAGACTTTAATTGAGCTAATTCTAAGTAAGTGAAGCTCAAGGTGGAAGTTATAAGTCATTTTGGGGCGGTGATGAATAAAAAGAGATACGGTTTTTAAAGGCATTTAATATGAACAAAACTTTGAGAATGTGAAAACTGTGAAGTTCAGGAGAATGGGGGAAGAAGCTAGGAACCTAGTAGAAAAAGAAGGGGCGTCGGACTGGGAAAATTACGCAACAATTGCTATGAAATAGTTTGTGTACTTTTAAGTAAGTCTACGGATATGAAGACCAGTATTTAAGTATCTCTCATTGAATTCTGTGACAGTTTTTCGTCTTCTTGTTTAATTCCAGCATATTGGGCGTTCAAAACGTAGAAGAGCTGTGCTTCTAGCTACTAGACTGTCTAGGTCTGGACGCGCTAGGAACTGATGATTTGCAGACACTGACTGTGTTACTAACACAGGAAGGCTGATGTTGCCTTACTATTGTTTTACAGTTAATATTTACCACTCAACAAACGCATCAACTTCGAGTCAATTAGCATTCACTTACACTGAAGGGGGAAAACTTTGTGTTTAAGTCAATTTACCCAAGAAGACCTTAGCTCATGATAATTGTTATCATTATTTTTTATATAATTCGAATTTGTCGTCTCACTAGAGCGGCAAAACTGTAGGCAGAGAAATAGTCGCTTTCCATAAAGAAGCAGAATATAAGCAAGGCCCATTTCAGCTGAAGTGCCTCAAAATTTGAAAATTAAGAGTAACTTCGCTATGTTGCTAGACCTTTGACATTTTAAACCAAAAATATTCACTGTTGTCTAAAAGCGAGCGACTATAAGTAGTGCATATCATTCACACTCAACTGTTTCAATAATTTATGGACCCAAATATTTTTGCTTCACAAGTGCTTTTTAGCCTCGGATTTTTAGCTAGCTTAACTTTAGGTTGTGACAGAAAAAATGCTCATAAATCTCACTTGAGAACCTTAGCAGGAGGTCAACATTCTTAAAGTTAGTGCATAGCATTGATTTTAAGCTGTTTTTATTCGAAGCTTACTAGCAGTGGCAAGCACTCCATCAACACGCATTGCTAAGTTAATGCTGCTCTCGCAAAGTCTGAGGCGAGTTTTTGGCTTAAAGTCAGACGTATAAATTTCTACGCTCCCCCGTTTTTCTACCACTTAAGGACAAGCAAACGCATTAGAATGACTGTTACGCATTGAAGCATTAGCATTACATCTCGGTAACAAGTTTTTATCATCACTTTAAGTAATGCAAGAGCTTCATAAGACATACCGCGCCGTCATCAATCATTCCATCCCACTGTTTAATCTTAGAAATGCAGGCTGATGTGCACTTCTTTTAAGCTATGTGGTCGATCAGTTGTAATATATTAAGCATGAGTTATACCGAGCACGATTGCGCATAACTGAGACCTCTACTTTTCCGCACGTATAGTACGGAAGTTGCTCGTCATTGCACAGTCAGTGAGCAATCTACTCGATGTCCTTGGAAGCCTGGCCATATACTTAATGAATGTATTTCATATTATTATCTGTATCAATTTTGTTTCATAATGGCGTATACGAGGAAATTTTTGATACTTCAGGCATTAGAAAATTACTTTACATGGCTTTGAGAGGTTACCTAAGAGTTCAAAGGACACTCTGCAGTTGATGATAACGATCGAGATGAAGTCAACGCGACCGAACATCCTGCGACCGAGGAGTGATGTTTGCTGTTTCGCAAATTGCAGTAATATAGGGCGTTCTATTCCCGGCCTGGGAAGGAGGTCTTATTATGAGGAGATGAAGAGGCAGTCAGCACTGTGTTCCCGTTCATTGCCAACTTGAGGATGTGCCGGTGGGACTGTTCCGTCTGCAGGAGTACACTCATTTGGTTACTTGAGGAAAGTTATCTGCAGCACGAACCAGTGTATGTAGGCTCTTTAGTAGATCTATGCTGTCAAGGCAATGTTATTCTTACTGGCTAGTGCTGCAGAGAGGTGCCCGCAGAGCCCCAAAGCTGCAAGCTGTCACAGCTATCGTGCCAGACGACCGCAACTTCTGGACTTCCCCATTTTCCCTATTCTTGGTTAGGTCAGTGACCCTGTAATGGAAATTGAATGCTAGAAACGTAGCAATAATTGCATCGCTAGAACTCATCCGCTTGTCGAAGAGGCGAACGCGCAAACTTCAACATGCAAGCTCAGCACTTTATTATACCGCCATTACTGTTATATCTGATGAGTTGTAATTTATCTTCTTTCCCATAGCATAACTGCTATGTAACGTTCCAAATCGTATTAATCCTCCGTGAAAGCCAAAGTCAAGCTATGCATTGGAGGGTAACATTTTAGCAGCAAGATGATTATTTGATACAATATGATTATGTATTACCTAAAGCTATACCTTGATGTTCGTTAACTGGGCGGCACACTCATAAAATACAACGTACTGGGCTAAAAATGGTAACAAAATCCTGTACCCAGGTTACGCTAACACGAGATGCGTTGCGAAAAATCCATTGATTTTGGAAAACAGACAGCTAGAAAAACTAAGGGTGTCGCTGAGGAAGCATTTAAGATTAGGGATTAAACAGATATTTCTTAAAACTAAATCTAGTATACAAAGCTCTAGCGAAAAAATGACACTGAAGTTTACAGCTACAAATAAATATGATATGAGGAACGAAAGGCTATTATTACGAGACATAGCTCTAGTGAACGACAGCACAGGGACTTAACAACAAATATCTAGGATTAGAAAGCTGAAAGCCACTTCAAATATAATACACAGAACTGGCTTGTTTGGCCAACAAGAAGAAATTTCATTTCATCATTTTGGCCTGAAGAGTTTTGTGCGTCGCCGTAATTGTGATGTTAGCACTGATATGAAAATCCTCGTAATTGCTCCACGACGGATTAACGACAGTAGTGCAGCAGAGATAACCTAATTATGTCGGCATTTTTGTAACGCTATTATACCATAATGTGAACTAAGGCTTGTAAGTGTGTCTGTAACATTTACAATTTAGATAAATCATAGACTACACCGTACCTTGACTGCCTACTGAAATCGAGCCTTTCCCAAGCGGACCTGGAATTGTTTTATTAATGTCTTTCTCGTGTCGTAAGGAATATGTACTGTAGATAAAAAAAAACAACTTCATCGTTATATATCATCAGTGGGTTATAAATAAATATACCTTTAGAAACCAAGAATAAACATTCGTGATCATTTTTCTAAGAAATCTAGAATTTTATAGAAAAACTTTGTACAAGCACACTGCAAGTAAAATACTTTAGTATCCCACACAACTGAGTTCTTACCGTCGACTCATTGGAAGCAAAAACTCCAAAAACTGATAAATGTAGAGCTTTCGGCAGAACTCATTCTCATAGTCGCAATAAAAGAGAGATTAATGAAACCCAATCTAAGTGATGATCTGGATTAAAACCATAGTAAAAGCATAGAGTGACACCACGTTGGTAGGCTTGAAATGAGAATGCTTCATTAACCATGAAGTACAGATACAAGCCCGGCAAACCGTGATAATATTGATGAACGTATAACATGACATTGTAGCGCTGACACAGCACTTCGCTGCTGGAACCTTCTCAAGCTGCACATCGTGGCTGTCCATGTTATTTATATCACTGCCTTCATGGTGCATGGTAGATCATTTCATTGTGTTTTGAGTTAAATCACTTCATAGTCTTCTGAGTTAAGTCTTTTCAGAGGTATATACGTTGCATCACTTTATAGAACGCTATGTTGCATCGCTTCATAGCTACCCATGATACATCGCTTCATAGCTGCCCATGTTACATCGATTATATAACTGCCTATGTTGCTGCCCTTTATGACGGCCAGCGCTACATCACTGTCTTCGTGGATACCAGCTGCTTCAACTCACCCTTCTCTGCTATGTGCACTGATTTTTTCGCTTATCGCTTAGCGTGTATACCAACTATTCCAAGTACTTTCCATTAACAACTCCATTAGCTGCTTATTTGGCATTCCATTACAAATCTGAGTATAAATTTGCCAACAATTTCCTGGAGCCTCCGTGCTAAAACATGAGACTGTTTCTTTTGCTAACAATGGCAAAATCATTCTAGTTTGCTCAAAAAACAAAGGAAGTTACAAACAGTTGATTTGCAATATTACAATTCAAGCTGCTCTTACTGAAAGGCCTAACAGTCCCTATAAATGTTATGAAGTTTTGTTCATAACTTTTTGAGTTATGTTGATTGACAGAAACAAACTACCAGACATGTAAACGCCGGGATAAACGTAACTTCCTTTGCGGAAGTACTAAGGTGAACTAATGATCTTTGCAATTTATGAGGGCTATCGATTTCTAAGTGGAGGGCTGTAACAATTACTTCTGAAACAGAGTGTCGTTACAGGATGCACAAGATCGTTCACTTCGTGTCTTACATTTTCCGAAAAGTTGAAGCACGAGCCGAAGTAAGCTCCAAAATGACTTTATCACATTTCCAAAGTTTTTTTTTTTTAAATTCCCTTCACACATCAGGACCCCTTTTTCAACATAACATCAACGTTGAAAACAAGTTTTTCTTTTAATTTCTACAACTGAAAGATTCATACGTAGTGCAATGGCAGAATACGTCTGAAAGGGGAACCCCACGAAAAATCATTTCCAAGATTGGTTCATATGTCGTACGTTCACAAAATAAAATCGTTCAAACGCCAATGTAAAGACTGGAATTGAAAGTAAAAATACGAGAAAATTAGTCGGGATCAGGGCAGTTCGACGCTCCGAAATGATATCATGCAGCGCCAGTCCAGTTCAGTGTATTTTTGGATTGCACCGCCACCACTGGAACTCAGGCCCACAAAAGCTTTCATTTGAGATTTTTACGGCTGATTTTGGCAGCTGAAATTTTTTATTGGTGGGAGTATGGCAGCAGCACCAGCGGCTGCGTAGCATGCAATACGAGGTATATGAAGTCTCCTTGCTTTAAAAGTCAAACTATATTCTGAAAATTTTGATATAAGTTTACTTTGCTTTTCTGCCACTCTAAAGTATGTCTTTGCTATTGCACTAAGTTTACTTAACACTATCCTCGAGTGGGTAGAAAAGCGAAATAAATTTGTTGTTAAGATAAAAGATGGTATATCCTACTTGAAATTTTGATATAGTATTTGAGGTAGAGAAACCCCATGTATATTTTCCAATAACAAAATTTCCATGCTTTCCGTGAGTTTATTGTGCATGCCGTGCAGAAATTCGATGCGTTTCCTTCAAATCTGCAGTTTTCATCTCTTAATGATCAGCAGCTCTAAAAAAATACACTATATTTTTGTCTTCATTATGATTCTGTCCTTATTTATATATACAATATTATACAGATTAACTATAAGTTTCAACTCTACAATGCATTCATGCCTAATCAATTTGGCAAGTCTTACAAATTGGGTGTATATATTTTAGACATAATATGGTAATTCCTAAGCCGCTACCTTACATCTAAATTTCAAGATCCATGCTAAACTGAATTGGTCTTGATAAACAGAAATCAATTGTATTGTAAAAGTTACAGAAATGTGCTTACGTCTTTATGTATTCAAAACTAAAATCCAATGCGTGTTGAATGCAAAGCAAGCACACGTAAAGTTGAAAAACCCCCTAAAACGCGAGCGTAAAAAAAACTGTTGTAGGCAGCAATAACCGTTATAGGTTTTAAGCCAGTTAGGCATGGTTTAAATTTTCTTTATAGAACATTTCATAGAAAATCATTATTATTGTACAACGGTTTAACGATACTCTTCAATGAAGGGAACCAGAGAGGAAGAACAGAATCGAAAGAAATTTGCATTCATTATATCAGTGCAGCACTCTGAGCACAGACCGGCACTGGCCTTACCGCTGGAATAAATATGTCGCCAGATGTTTTTTTTGCCAATTATGATAAAAATCCTGACAATGCTAAAATCTCTGAAGTTACTGCAAATAATAGACTATATGCTTATAAAAGAAAATGTGTCGAGGCAGGTTAAGTATGATGGATTATTCTTTGGCTGAAAAAAGCAAATGAACTGCCAACACTCGTAATACCTTTTAGTATGATCAGCACATATCCAAATGATTACTAAGTTAATGATATATACGTAACATTTAGTAAAGTAATATAGCCATTGTAGAAATAAAATAGCCGTTACAGTTTTTGATGTTCTAATTTTAGTACTTTATGCAAAACTTTCGTTTTCGAGAAGGCCGTTGCATCAGCTCTAACTATATTAGAATATTTGCGATGTATATGTTTCTAGTTTTGGATACATTTCTACTTTTCACTAATTGAAACAGTATTAAATCTTGAATAAGTTCTAGGTGGTTGCTTGCGAAAAGTAATGTTCTAGCTACAAAATTGTAACTTGCGGTAAATGTCGCTGCAGGTATTATATCTATCGCTAACTACTACTATTTTCCCATCTTTCTGGCAACATCTGCATCCTCCTTCGTAAAAAAAAATGTTTCACCTCCATTGGCATACTGCTGTAAGCGCTTTGTAGCCAGGCCATGCACCATTGATAGAAACAGTGATAATCAGACGTGGCAAAATCAAGTGAATACGGGGGGTAGTGTAGGACTTTCCTTTTAAGCATTTCTAAGTATGCTTTCGCGCATTTTACAGCATGTGATTCAGTGTTGTCATATTGTAACATCAATTGGTCGTGTCTCTGTTCGCATACCGGTCATTTTCTTTCAACGCTCGGCACAAACGCATCAATTGTAGTCACTGGTGATTTTTCGTGGGGATTTTATTCTTTTTTGAGTCCTTCATAATAAATTGCACCCAGTTGCTCCCACCAAATGCAGAGCAGAAGCTTGGGTGCGAAAGAGCTTTTTTTATCGTCTACATCAAAATCATTATATATTTTTGCAGAGTTTAAATCAATTTCTGCAAGTGGTTTCCAACAGAGCATAGTCGCCGTAAGTCTCAACGAGAATTCCGTGAGCTTCAACTGCGGAATGCTTTTGAATGGAGTGAAGCAACAAAATTTCCCGCAAATACTTTCCCTTTCACACAAAATATGACATGCTTAACGCCATGAGAAACAAAATTGCTTACCTTTCCACGCAGTGACATGCTCTGAATTTCAAATTTCATTGCTTACTTATGGATGCGTTACCATCTGAAATTAAAAGCACGCAGTTCTGGGAACGTATTTTGATGGAAAACAGCGAGAACTAATCCGAGCTTCTGAAAATAGCCTAAAATAATTCAGGCTGTCTGTACTAAGCGAACACGAGCGCCTTGTAGGGAAAGTACGTTCGAGACGAGGAGATATTCCACCTAGCTCAGCCCCAAGCACTCTTCGCATTTTATTTATTAAACAGCAGTGTGTAGGAGTGTGTGCGTATATATGTACATAGGTGTACCCGAAGCAACACCAAAACAAGAGAGATTTCTGCGAATCTATTTATCTAGGAACGCTGCTTGTATCAGTCGTTCTGGGTATGGGGAGGTTTCCACGATTCCATTTATTTAGGAACGCTGAATCGCAGTCGCACTGCGTACTCGTCTCCAGCTACCACCTTTGTTTGAGTTGGCACTTACGACTAACTCGCGCTTTTGAGGGACATTTACATGGCGGCACTGCCAGTGCGGGAAACTTTTCTGTGATCGTAAGTTGAGGACGTAGAAGGTCAAACTCAGGAAAAGACCGAGAATGGACCCTAAACTTTAGACCATTTTTATCGTAAAGTTCTCAAACGATGAACTCATTGATTGGTGATCAGAGAAGATTTTTATTCTGATAAAATTTGCGGAACGTTCGGTAAGAGTTGGTCCGTTAATTCCGTAGTAATTAGAGAAGAAGCTACTCCCGGCGTAAAATACGTCCCGAAACGCGTGAAAAAGTAACTCAATTAGGTGCCTATGAATAAAGAAAGACTAATCAGGCGAGGCGGACGGGGCTGCCAAGTAATAATAACCGAGACATGAGAGCCTCGGAGCTGCACCAGCTCGGCTCACTTTACGAGGCGACCTCTAAATTAGCGAGTCTCTACAGCTGTTCTGCAGCGCCTGCCAGCAGGGATGTGTACAGACAGCTACAGCTGCCTAGCGTGTGACACATCTTGTTATGGAAGTGAGAGAAGGTGTCGGGCGCTACTGCAGTGGTCGGGTAATGGAGGCCTACCGAAGTACGAACTTTACAATAATACAAAAGCTGTATGTTTTCTTTACAGACAAAACCATTGTCTCCCATCTTGTTTTGAAAGTGAGTGGTGTCGGGTGTTACTATGCTGTAGTCAGATAAATGAGGTTTACAGTAGTAAAAACTCATATGTTTATCATATTTTTTAGAATTGTCAAATCCGTTGTGATATTTTTAACTGTATTTTTATACTTGTCAAAAGCATTGTGACAGCGTTTTATGAAAATGAGAGTTACTGCAGTGATGGGAAAATGGTGTAAAAACGGTACAAGGGCAGGGTCGTTAAACAGTCTGTGTTTTTTTAATACAGTAACTGTTCAAATTCAATGAGACCTGAGTCTTCGGAAATACAGCCTTATATGCGCCATAGCAATAACAAGATAGTGGAGGTCAAGAGACGCAAGAACACAGTGCAGAGCCGCGTACTTTACATTGTATTGCAGTTATTACAACCATTGCAGTACATAAACTATGTATATTGAAGTGGAACTATCAAGCTGAAATTGAACTTAGCTCAAAGGATGCCTCAAATTAAGGCAATTGATTTGCATTTAAGCTTTGAAATTCCATCCAAAGCAGGGAAGTCAATACTAATGATCGTCATTCCGACAAGCCAAAGCTAAAGAGATTAGCCTAATGCGATGGAAATGTCCCTGGGGGAACCGTTCCCCATCGTATATTCTATATGAGAGTAACTTTTTCTAGTCTCCTGAGACTTATTTGTCTCATAAATAGAGCCAGTACCTAAGTCTAGAGATATGTATTTATCTCTCCTCAATAATACACATCCATTCCGACCTTTCATACTTAAACCATTGTATTTGCACGTAGTAAATTGAACCCACCCATAGTAACTTTTGAGATATTAAGGATGTTATATTTTTACATTGTCATCAAATACGGTTTACCATTTCGTTGCCTGACATATGGAAAAACTTAAAGATAAATATTTTTATAATCCTGATTATTGTCGTACACAAGGACAGTTATAACCCAGTACACCTTGGCTAATAAATCTCCTAGAACGTTATCTTAACTTTGGTTATTCAATTAATGATGTCGTTCTTCTATGTTAAATCCATTTATGTATTTCAACTGAATAAAGAATTTTATTTCTAGATGCAGGAATCAATTACGCAAATACCGACTTGAAAAGAGTTAATGAAAGTTTGCTCTACCGAAATATCTGTGGGTGTTTTTTCATTTTAATATGTCAGTAGTTCAGACCTATGATTGATTTCGACATTTTACAGTCACTGATTGCGTTGTATTAAATCGCACTTTGCATATTAGTAATGCTCAATAAAATGACAAGGAAAATGTTCTATATGCAGTGACGCTGCATAGTAAATTATTTCCACTTTAATTTTTAATTCAGAAGTTTCCAAAGGTTTCTATGCTGACTGTTCCCCTGGTCTTTATAAGTAAGTGCCCAATTAAGAGGCCTTTGCTCCTCACACACTCATAGAAACACACACTTATTTATGTTATGGTATCAACATGTGCTTAATTAACAGTTATTAATGTCAGCCCGTTACCTCCTCCTACCTTCTATTTCTCTTTAGTTCTTACCAACTCATTACTCCCCACGCAAGTGCACGGCATGCATAACAATAAGGTGTTTGAAAGTACTATACCCGTAGTAGCAGCAGCAGCAGGCTAGAGTTTTATAGTACGTCCTCGAGCAGGAGTGAGAAATGGATTAGGTGGTGCTCTGCCGAGCCTTCATCTTCGGCAACGGGATGAGGTACTTCTTGCCAGGTCGTAGCGACCCAGGCGGATGCTTTGAGCATCATGCCGAGCAACAATGACCCGTCGGCCCCACATGGGCACTAGGTGGGATATGGGCAACTGCTGGGCACAAATGGGCATAATCTGGGCTCTAACTGGGAAAACCCCAAACTGGATTCTACCAGGGCTTTACCATCTGGGCCCATGCGGTCTTTCCCATCGTGGGAAATGAGTGGTGTTTTCCACATGGGTAAAAAATGGGCTTCCCAGCTGTATCCCTCACGCGGCGCGAGCGTTGGTGGGTAAACATACCTCATACCCAGGTGGGCACCAGTGGGGCTTCCCATATGGGCATCGTCTGGTATTTCCCAAATGGGTACCACTTGGGCATTCCAACGCTACCCCATATGAAATATATCATGGATCTCCCCATATCGGACCCACGTGGACACGAATGGGTTTTCTCAGTGTGGGCAAAGTATAGTAATTCCCAGATGGTTACCAAATGGTCTTCCCTGCTACATATGGAATATCTCAATATGGGCAAGATATGGTGTTTCCCACAGGGGTATCGGATGGGCTTCCCAGCAAAATCCCACACTAGCAATATAGTGGGTATTCCCATAACAGGCCCATGTGAGTCCCTGTGGGTTTTCCCATTGTGGGTGACATATAGTGATTCCCACATAGCTAACTGATGGATTTTCCAGCTGTATCCCATATTAGCAATTTAGTGGGTCGTCCCTCATCACACCCATAAGGAGTTTCCCAATATGGATAACATATGGTGTTTACTATGTGGGTAACAGATGTTCTGCCCAGCTATATCCTACATTGGCTAGTGTTTGGGATCTTGTGTTAAGATACAATTTGTCATTAAAACATGAAAATACACGGTATCTTCAAGTTACAATGTAATTTATAACATATACCGCAAAAATATTCAGCGAGCTTAAGCAGTAATCTCACGTATCATATTAATAGCTCTCCGTGGCTGAGTGGGCTAAGGCGTCAGTGTCAGGTAAGTGGTATCTGTAGGTTGTAGGTTCGATCCCGGGCTAGGTATATGATTTAGTGGTCAATTCATGGGAAACCTCTAGCAAAGTCTGGGCCTCCCACGAGATACCCAACCAAAAACTTTTTGAAAAAGTAGTAGCTAGGAAGCCGATATGGGTCTCAGCTCCTGCTTTAAAAAACGTTTTTGAATGGATCCCACGGGGAAACCCAACACTTGCCCAACCACAACCCAGTTGGGTGGGACTCATATAGGCTGCTCACATGGGCCCCGTTGGTAACATCCCTTCTCATGCCCATGTGGGTTGCACTACATGGGGCCCAGCTGCTATATGCCTGGGCAAATGTCGGGTTCCCCACATGGGATCCAGTCAAAAACGGTTTTCAAAAAAAGAGCTGGGACCCATATGGGCTTCCCACATAAGGCCCCAATGTTCTTCCCACCTGGGCCCCACGTGAAGCCCATCTCCATTCTTGCTCGGGAGCTATGGCAAGTGGCAGAAGAACGTCGAGCAGGGGCGTTGACTTGGACGCGAAGCGGGCGATGAGGCAGGCCGAAGGCAACGGCAGGAGCCTGTGTGGAGGTCTTCCGGAGATCCAGAGGTCTCACGGCCGTACTGGTGTCAAACTCGCCACGCTGTGTACGTTCATCGCGGTGCATGCGTTTAAGTAAGCTTTCTTGTTTCGTCACAACCACCAGAAGCATTACAATAAGCAACACCTAACCTAACCTTACCTAACCTTACTTAACCTTACCTAACTTTATTCAACCTTACCTAACTTTATCTAAACTTACTTTACCTTACCTAATCTAATGTGCGATACAGCAAGCAGCACAGCACACACACTTGAACGGTGCCTGCACGCACACCGATGCACGTACACAGAATAATCGCAAATGTACATAGCGCGTGGCGAGTTTGACGCCTGCGTGAGCGGGCACACTTGTTGGTTGGGTGTGTGGGCCCATTCGCGTGCTGCATTTCCAGGTCGGAGCAGGTCGCGCGTGTGGACAAGAAGGAGTGGAAAAGCGTTAGACCGCTATTTGGCAGATACTACCCGCGGAGGAAGAGGGGGGGGGGGGGGGAGAGGATGGCCACAGTGCTGATCTAATGGCACTGAAGGTGGCATGATCGAATACCATCCGTGCAGGTGAGCTCTTGCTTCGCTTGAGATGTTTCATTTGCATTCGATGTCTGGAAAGTTGTTGTGGTGATACTGACTCTATCGAGAAACGTTGAATGTGGAGGGTTCAGGAGGGCATAGGTCATTATACAAGAGCCTTCCGTTGATTGCACCATAGCTCTTGACGACCTGTGGTCGACTACAGCAGTACACTCTACTGAGGCAAACTGTCCTAAAGCTGCAGCACGAACGAGTGCATATGAATTTCCCATTAGGAGGTACGATCATTTTGACTACCTTTACCGGCATGCAAATGTACGTTTAACACAAGCGACTTCGCTGTATCCAATTATATTCAATACAACGAAGATTCGAGCGATTTACGATCATATGTTTGGAAAATTCTTGAATGTATCATTGAGAATGAGCGGCTTGTCGCCAGACCCTCCGAATGAACGGAAAAAAATTGCGATGCACCCATATGCCAAGCAGAGAGGATGGAAAAGCCTCGTCGACAAAATATTCTAATAGCTTCAACGTACGGGGAGCAAAATTGCTAAACAAGATACCTCGACATATTCGAAACGCCACTGATATGAAAGTTACCGAGTTCATCCCGATTGCACAGTGGAATTCGCTAGCCAAGATACTCTATTTGACTTGAACGACATTGGTACGAGCTCAACTTGTGAGTTGATATTCAGTTCATGTTACCGTAGCTATGCTACTGAATTCCACGGTGCGCGGGACCACTTGCAGGCAGGACGTGAGCTCATAAGTAGCGGCCCGGCATTAAAAAAAATGTTATCTCACCACCAACGAGATAATAGCAGAAAGAAAGGAAACTCTGCATTTGTTTGTAATATTCGTCTAAAAAATACAGGCAATCATCTACATGATCTGATTTACTGGATGGTTCGCAAACACCGGACAGTGACTTCGAAAATGTTTGTCTTCGGTATTCCTTATGTAGCATTTCCCTTCAGTGCCACGGATGCATTAATTGCAAATATCATAAAGTTACAAAATACTTTCATAATTTTAATGAATCAGTTGTACAACACCCCTTCCTATTCAAAACTCATTCGGACCTACCTAACATCTACGATACGAAATAAGGGTTCAGTTTTTATGATTGGGGCTCAATTTGTAAGCGACGAGATCGCGTGGTGTAACACCGGTAACCCCGACACTGTGATTACACGTCCCTACTTACCGATCACATGGGACTCATTAACAAGTACCCCAAGCACCGCTCAAATGAAATGAATAACCACGGACGGGTACGTGTTTGTTTACTTCAAAGCTTTGTACCCGTACTTTACATGGGAGACAAGGTAAGACTTATGGATGTCCAAGCTAGCCCATTATACAAGCATGTGAAGGTCTGCAAAGCTTTCGTCCGGAATGGGAATCAGCTCATTTAAATTGATGCCTAATGGGCCACATTACAGCTGGGTGTGACAGAGAGCAATGAAGTCGCATCTCTTCTCCACTTCCCTAGCTAATGTAAGGACTATGCTGTGCGCAGCAGAAATTGCGCTTACTTTTTCATCGACTGTTATGCGGTGGCATAAAAAAGTTTTTTTTTTCGTGGTCATTTTCTGGTAGTTACAGCGAGGGGTAGCGAATGCGAGGATGTGTAGGCAAGAGCACTGTGTGTGTGTATGTCTGCTTAGAACTCAGATTGTGTCTTAATAGACCTTGGCTCAGCAACTGCCAAGTTCTTTTCGCGTAAGGTTGTGCCAACAAGCAATGGAGTAAGATGCATGAATAGTTCCATACCAACAAAGTATTTTATATTGTTTTTGCCCATACTTTGAGGAAAATTTCACCAAAGACCCCGAGATTCAACTCACTTATTCTTCTCAGGACTACAGCAAGCCTTGGAGTCAATTTCTTACTGCTAAGGATGCCATCAGACAGGCAGTTAACATTCCTCTCATTTCTCTTAATTTCTCTAACTTGCAATACTTATTGTCAGATAAATACAGTTGGCGGCAAGGACGAGAATAAAATGAGCTGTTTAAGAAACAAAGTTGCTTACCTTAATGCAATTGTTGAGTGAATGAGCTTGACCTTTGGAGGCGTTGCAAAGAATGTTACAGTATGGCTTCGTTTTCAAAATGCTGTGGAAATTGATATTGTTTTAGATTGGGGAAAGCCAAGTTTATTCCGTTGGTAAGTAATTGCTATCTGGTTCGTTTCTTCACGCATAACGGTATCAGTCAACTTAACTTGTTTTAGTGTGGTTATCGTGAAGGATACGTGAAAGTGTGTGAAATTGCGTAAGAGGTAAATTTGTCAATACTGAAATTTCCTTCATAGACTATACCTTTCGGTAAATTTTGTTGGGTGGTTTATACTCTTGACACTATAGTCTAAATGATTTCGGGTGCCCTATTCCGGATGAACCCAAACGACCCTGGTCCAGGTGATAACTGATAGCTCTACTACAGCTGAACACGGATAATAATAATCAGTGGATGATCATCCCATTTTTTTATCATATTTTTTCGACCTGTTCTACATAAAAATAAAAATAATTCGCAAAAAATAATATAAGCATATCCAAGCAGAGCTGGCGATTCCATGCTTGGCAGCATAGTAAAAATTTCTTGCATATACTACTACATCGTCAATCAAGAGACAAAACGAGGTCGCTAAATTCAATACCCATCACAGAATTTAAAGGAAAAACAGACTACCTAGGCACTAAGCATTAGCAAGTTTTTTGTATCAAACAGCATCTAATAATTATCGGCCTTTGCTGATAAAAACGGTCTCATAAACCAATTGTATCCTCTATCCAGAAATCACAAAAAAAATCTCTTAATTACATCTGTGCACTCTCCTAATATAAACATTTGTTAGCAGCCAGAGCAGTTGCGCAAACCAATTAGTTCTGTCAGCACCTCAGAAAGATATTCAGAGGTAAGAATTATGAACTTTTCCCAGCAAGCGCAGCGCACATACAAGTTCCATTTATTAAATTGACTCGCCTGATTTCCTCGGTGATGCAATTGAAACTGTGTTTTCTCTTTGCTTTCCCTGACGCTCAAAGCACCATACAGACACCTTAAGTTAAAGTGCATCTCTTCGGAACAGAATCCTATAGTATGTACATTCTCGTCAAAATTACGGAAAATGCCTCCTTGCTGTTATTGTTGTTTTCCTCACTTAACTGGGAAACAATCAACTTGATAGTGGCTATGAAAATAATTATATAGTTAGAATAACGCAAATTAATGTAATGATTGATTAATAAATTTTTCTTGTTATATGCATATGTACGTAGTATATAATAGATTTAGTTATAAATTTCTTCAAATATACGTTGACACCCAGAAGACTTTCAATAAAAACTCCTTTATATATAGTTATATGAATGAAATTTGCTCCTCTGTTTTTGTACTCTGCTAGTATGAAGAATTGAACTTTTGTTGGTTATTATTTGAAAATGTCATGCACACTCTAGCTATGAAATGACTTTTTCTCAGTTATAGTATGAGGAAAATGTGTTGCTTGTTTCATGGTGATAGAAACCGCACTTACCATGCGAGTTCCTCAGTGATGATATGAGGAAAACCCTGCATTACCGTGTCTGCTTGCTTGACTTTCAGGATATTCAAATTACCATGCACACCTGCTAAAAAATAATCTGATTGTCTTTCACAGCGCCGCAGTAAGTAACAACACTTTTATTTCTCGCTTTTAGTCTCTTGAAAAGCTTCTAAGAGAATGATGGTCGGTCTCTGTCCAAGGATGATGCATGCAAACTCGACGGAAGTTTTTCATGCTCTGAGCTCTGATAAACCAGGATGACGCTCTTAGGGGATAAAGTTATTAGTCAGGGGATGACTGACGCAAAGACAATTCCTCATGTCTGTGTTCCAACTTAATTGCAAAGAGTCGAGGCATTTTTACACTAAAGGGAAGTTCGCATTAGAATCCTGCAGACAAGAAAATACATCATATTCGAGTGCGTC
>LQNS02278140.1:2581953-2603166 GCA_001587735.2 Parhyale hawaiensis | reverse complement strand
AAAGGTGATTTCAGCAGATATAATCCCACTTAAACCAGAACCGAAACCGGCAAGCCTTCCATGACTTCTAAACTGGAAGATCGATAGATTGTTATATAGTATGCCTTTAAAAGACCGTTTCGAGACAGCTACATCATTTTTTCGTAAGTTTTCTGAAGAAAATGGGAAAGGCAATCTCTCAGAAAATTATTTCTCCCAAGTTCTAGAAGAAATAAATGACTTTGATTTCAGTTTGCAAGCTTTTAAGTTCTAAGCAAAATCAAAATGGCCTGCCTTGACTTCACTGCTGTGCATATTGTATGGAAAGATGAACAATGGAAAATTATTCAATTAAGTGATGAATTTATCTATATTATACTACAAATCCGTGAACTTTGCTAAATTATTTATTTACTTATTTGTTCACAGTTTCTTCATTTTAACCCTTAAATGCATAGCGTGCCATATATGCAGCATATACCAATAGTGTTATTTCTACGGGTGTGCTATGATTAAATCAGGCATTTAAGGGTTAAGATAGGAAGAAATTCGAGCGTTGAAGTTAATTCAATTGTATTCGTGAAGCGGCAATTGAATCTGAGCTCGGCTGCACGAACGTGTAAGTTAAATTTAAAGGTGATGAGGGAGATGCAACTGGACTACGTCACATATATGTTTCCCCTTGGTTACAAGCAGGTTGATGAAACTTCCTTTAAGAAGCAAAGAAGCTAGTGATGATGATCAGTACGGGCCGGAGTTGACGGCCGAATGGTGTGTGGTCTATGATAAGCTCAATAACACCTGTTTTTTTGTTTTGCGAAAGCAAAGACGATCTTCATGATGACCCAAACGGGTCACGGGGCAGCTAGTATTGTACGAAAATTCTATGAACCTTGCTGGTTTATATTTAAGGAGGGATGTAACTTGGATACCGACCAATTCATACGTCGAGCGCACGAAAGAACTAAAATTTTGAAATTTTATTCTCTTGGCCAGTAGCAGTTGCTAAGACGATTGAAGAATAACATCAGTTCAGGTTTTAGAGCTAATAGGAATGCCAGCATTCGGCATAATATTATATGATAGGAAGAAACTCTAGCGTTGAAGATTCAATGTCAGATATAGTTATACCCTTAGTTACCAACCCTACCCCCCCCCCCCAAACCACTGATCTCGGCAGCATAAACTCGTACGTTAAACGTAAAGTTAATATGGGAAATTACAACTGGATCACGTCGTATATATATATTAATCAATGCTTTCAGGCACATTGTTGAATATTCCTTTGAGATGGAAAGAAGATGGTGATGGTGACCCAATGGGTCACGGGCCGTCTAGTACAAGTTAAACTTATTCGGATCTAATGGTAAGGTGTACGTAAGACGTAGAAATGGTGAACGCTTATCTCCTCAGTATATATTGAAGAGAGTAAAGTTTTTAGGTGCTAGTGTAATGGTGAAGGGGGAGTTTTTCCTACTGTTCGCTTACACGGAAAAATTAATGCCAATATTTAAAAAGAACTTCTTCGCCAACATGCTATTCCTCATTTATTCCATGGTACTGAAGAAACCCCAATTTTTATGCAAGACTATGGGCCTTACTACAGAGCTAAATAAAAGTAGCAAGTTTTCTCATAGAGGAAGAAGCAATAGTTGGAATGAAGTAGCACCTCAAAGTCCTTACTATAGGAGGGAGAGAAAGCTTAGAATAGAAATCCTTAAAATCTTTATGACTTATAGCGTCATCTGAAGGAATATTGGTAAGGGATCAGTAGCAACTTTTGTAAGGAATTGATTAGCTCGTGAGTTCGAAGATGCCATGAAGTCATCCACAGTAAGGGAGAGTTCACTGTATATTAAATTTTTATTAGCGTTCATTATATGTTGTAAAATACAATAATTAATAATGTTATAGGGCTTTCTAATGTATTCCCTAACTCTTGGCCAAGGTAAGATGTGCATATATATGTATATAGCTATATCTTTATGATGACTGTTATATCACAGTTAAAGATAAATGTTAAAATCTTTTCATGCAATTCATACGTATATGCTTTAAGTATATCGTCAGAAAATTCTACAAATATTCATGCAAAACATTTAAAGTAATAAATATTTCTAAATAATTTGTTGTTGCTCCGTTCCCTGAATTTTGACCACTACTGTTCATATATACATCTACTCTGCGCATCAGCTTCTGCGTCAGCATTACACGATGCATCACCACCGTACCTGCATCTGCTTGATGCGATGCAACGCTTATTGCTCATCACTTAGTACATGCACCATCATGATGTAATAGTACTGTGCATCAAGACTACTGTACGTCTATATTACGTACATCAGTGCTGCCCGTTAGAAAGTGAGACAGTCTCCCACAGTGCAACAAGCAGTACTGGGCATCAGTTCTGAGGTGGTTGTTACAAAATTGAACAGTATTGCGCACAAGCTTCTGAGGCCCCTTAACACAGGATCCTGTATGGTAAGGCTGTATGGCTCATTAGTTTTCGCATTCACTGTAGAGAAGAGAACTGTGTCACGTTTGTTCTATACTCTTGTATTGCCGTTGCAGTACCATATTATATCGTACAGTTTATCTGTCACTACCACTGTGTTTTATTTTGATCCACTGCAGTATGTTATTACTATTGTATACGTTTTACCTTCCAAGTTACACGAAGAAAAGCATCTTAGCAACAGCAGTTGCTTATTTTTTTACGAGAGACAAAGGTATAACACCTCAAGTACCGCATCCACTTCAAACCAAGTGACGTTACTCCGTATCAACTACTGCAACTCTAGTAACATCGTTGCGCTGCTGCAGGATAACATCAAGTTTTAGGTTTAAGGCATATTCTAGCAGCTCCGTACTACAAGGGAAGGGGGAAGTAGAATACAGCAGGGCCGAGAACTTGTAGAGAAAGGAGCTTATGGCATTGCGGCGTGTTGCGCGTCTTATTTATCCAGCGTATGACAGATCCGCCTGCCACACGCGGCTATGCTACTCGCCATGAAGAACTTAAGAGAGCATAATAAAGGTATATGCCAAAGCGTCACATTATGTAATTTTCTAATAAAGATACACTGTTGAAGGTCCCAAATTCACCGGCGAGGCATGACCTTTGCCTTCTACTGTAGAGCATGCGTAGTGACTTCGATAGGCAAGGCCATCTTCATCTGCCGGCAATTCCAAGAAACTCTACCCAGGGTTTAGAGTACTCGTACGCGCAGGCGGAACAATCTTATTCAATACTTGAATTGGTAGTATAGTAAGAACACGGTTGTTAATAATTTCATAAAGAAAGGCCAGGCGTCTTTAAAGCAAAGTTTTCATATAGGGAAATAAAACAATAACTTGAATATACGATTAATAGCATAATGAAAAAAATCAGAACCAAGACATTCACTAATTTTTATAGTATGTAATAAGCTGCAGTTGTTATCTAGCACCTCTGGAATTATGCTACTCAGCGCTTTAAACTGCGTGATAGCCTCTACCAGAAGAGCTCTAGCACAGTTAGCTGTCAGTTATCTCCCTAACTAACCACCTCCAACCACAGGAGGTGTGGATGGCAGCAAGGAGGTTTAATACGAAGTAGTAACAGCTGCGGAATCGTAAGCTGAACTTTCCGTCATGGCTGACTCGTTGCGCGAATGGCTGGAAGTCTACAATTGGTAGGATGGGTAGCAGCGGTGGAAAATTAAGAAAAATCCATTCCCCAGCTAACACTTAATTAGATTTTGTGGACTAGGGCTACTTTTTGAAACATTATTGTGCTCCGTGAGTAGGGCATGTGAACCGGCTTCCCAGTCTGACCTAACATTGTTATATTCAGGGGTATGCTGTCTTCGCAAGAATGTATACTGGCGTGCTTTTGCGTTCAACAGGTAAAGAGGGTAGAAATAACTCTTAACCGGTCATCTGGATCTCAGGGTCCATGCAACAAATAGTGCAGGCTCTGAAGTTGGCATTTAATGTTGACGCAAAAGTTTAATATCAGACAGACAACCCATCTTTCCCATGTTCATATAATAGTAGCAATCATATGAGCTGCGAAATATTTCTCTTTGCCCTGCTGGTTCGTTCTTAGATTTAAAATATCGAAACGTAAAAGTACATATACGGAGCCGATCAAATATCCTTGTAAACTTTATCGACGTTTTTTGCTTGACAATATTATATCTGTCAGTAATTCTTTTTTTTTTTTTCAAAGCAATGAAAAGCTGCTCCTTAACACCAAAGCTCTTCTTTGGAAGCCTGGATATGGACTGACTCGGATTGCTTGTTTAATTTTATTTTTTCCTTTTACAAACAATGGACAGCAGCTTCGTAACAAGGCACACGTGCACCTGGAGTTTTTGCTAGAGCTTTCAGTTTGCTTGTTTCAAAGAATGGGGCTTTGTTCTATTAATTGGAATATAGCAGTCACGACTGGATGAAGAGATCAAAGAACCTAGTGAAGTACAAGTGTGTGAAAGCGTGCTTTCAGCAACTAATAATTCTTTGCGTATAGAATTTTCTGTTTCATTTTTATTCTTTTAGCAGCTGCGATCGTATAATTGATTTCTTTTAGGTAGTACTTAATCCTTTTGTTGAGAGCTTTTTGTTTCGTTTGTATGCTTTAGAAGTGCGAGGGCAGTCAGCAAGTAAAATAAACATGGATGAGCCCTACTGACTAGCTTCGACCAAGCTTTGTAAAATAAAGGTCGCAAGCACCTCACGTGTACATGAGTTGTATTAGTGGAGTCGACTTTGACTAGCCAAGCAAACGTTAGAGTCCGAGGTTGAAGCTAGTGCACCTACCTGTGATACCTGTGAAGTTCTATAAACAAGGTCCAGGTGGCGTTACTGACGCAATCCATCTTGGGCAAATGTAATACTGCAGGCCGTGACCAACGGCAGTGCTAGCAGAAGGCTTTCACCAAAGTGCACGTAACCTCTTACAGCTGGTTTGTCTGGCACTTTCTATAAGTACGAGCCCAGTAAGTTTTTAAACTTGAATGATAATGGCGCTTCGAATATGACGAGGCATTTCTTGAACAGTGTTGCTCCACGGTCGGTGAAGCCGTAAGAATATTTCATTGCAGGATTGGGACTCGTAATTTGTACGTACGACCAGCACGTGCCGAATATATTCCGCTCCAATTTGCTCATTTACGTTCACAGTAATTCCTTTTCCCGAATATATATTATAGTGAAGCGCTCGAGTATCCGTTAAATTGAGTACATTTTAAGGTGAGCGAGCTTCTCGAGTTAGGCTAACCTGCCTCACATTATAAAGGTGAGCCTCGAGGCGTTCTAGGTCTTATTGTTTGCTCGAATCCAAAGAGAGGAACAGTATTCAATCCCGCTGGATCAAATTGAAGGCGGGGACCCCAAGCCTACTCGGTTAACTTGAGTCTTCCAGAAATTCAATCATTGCTTGTCCCGTAAAATGGAGTTTCCAGCAAGCTCATTAGCTGGGTGGCTTCGAATACTAGCAACACTATTGAAAGTGGCAAAGCTAACGCTGTTGTCTGAAGTGCCAGACAAATCAATCCTCCATATTCATGTTTTGTCGGCTAATCGAACGCGCGCCTGTTTACAACGCATGGATGGATTCAATTATCACTCTCGTTTCAGTTTCACGTCGCTTTATGCTGTAGACTAACATGCAATACAAATTTTGCTCTCTTTACACTTCAAAATCTGCAACACAGCATTGTTGATTTTATCATTTTCATTGCCCTAGAGAATCAAAAACTTTTATGCCATAGTTGAACTGGCATATTATATTCCAACAGTCAACGCTTAGCTTCCACTATTTCCCATTTTCACAATGGTTCTGTATTTTTTAACCCATTTTTTTGCTGACATATCATCAAAGAAGGAAAAAAAATAAAGCACTTCGTCTCAGGAGTGAATGTATTAATATGAAACTCATTTCTGTCAGCTTTGGTACACTGCTTTGTTGAGTCGTTTCAGATAGGCGCTAATCCTTATATAATAAAACGCTTCGTGATTTTATTTCTTCAGTATCAGCTCTTAAGGAAATAGGTAGGTAAAAATAGGCAAGGTTGCAGATTATGTAAATCGATGACCAGGTTGCAGAAGATGGCGAAGGCTGATCCTTATCCCTTTATCTGAAGACACTTCTTGCTGGAAACACTTCTAGAAATCAGAACAATATGTATGCAGGTTCTGGAGTCCGATTTTATAACTGTTTTTCTCTTAGGTCATGACGCATAAATTCGGCAGATGGTCAACAAAGCGCTCTGGAGGTGATAATTTTTCACGGGTAGTAGGTAATTATTTCTGCTAGCTTACAGTCTTTCACATGATGACGCAGTTTTCCCTTCATAGGCCAAAGTTTCAGCGCTTCAAATCAAGCGGATATTTGAGTTCGAAAGACTGTGTCAACGGTTCCTTTGCTATGGAGCGTTTCCATTGTACTGTATATAAGCTAACCGGACTGGCGTTACATTCAAGTGTTATGGAGTGTTTTACTCAAAATTTTAATTCAGCATATCGATATGGAAGACCTAAGGATGAGACTACGACAAAGGATCAATGAAGAAAATGAAGAAATAAGTCGGAGTTGATTCTGCACTGGCCTATAGGTATTAGGGAAACATATCGATTATTGTGGAAATTATTTCAAGCACTGGTCCACTAGTAGTCTACATTATGATTCTGCTTGTTTCTCGGTTAGTTAGTTAGTTAGATAGTTACTTTGTAAATTAGTTACTAAAATTGACCATGACGCTTTCATCAGTATAGGGGAAATTATGAGATACTTGAGGTATCCTTGATACGACCAGGGAAGGGATGGATCAATAAGAGGAGTCAAGTTCATATTTAAGCTGCAACTGCTCGCAGGTCTTACGTTGAAGATTCGCTGCCCGACTTGGGAACATTTTTCACTCCTCGTATGCATGATAGGGGTCCGAAGGTATCATAATTAAGGAACAATTCTTTTCTTCTGGAGAATTTCCACAGGTTCCTTCAGTATTAGATTGCGGAAAATTCGGATGATACGAGTCTGAGATATACCTAAAGATCACTGCTTTTATTACATGGAATTTCCACAATTCCACAGCGAAGATAAAAGAGGGTGATGTAGCCCACAGACAGTAATATACTAATTCAGTCTCCGTGTAAAAACAGAAAAAAATGCCGCCCAACAGTGCGAGGGTGGTTTCTCATTGTTGAAAAAAAAAACCGACTAAGTATAGGAAACGTCAACACTTGGGATATAGAGCTTTGATTAAGTGTTTGGGGATATCTAACCATACGGTCACGTGGTATACAAAATGGCCAGAACTCTTTCTCAAACCAATATAGTAAAGAAGCACAATCACAATGATGAATGTACAAGTGTCTATAAATAAATAAACAGATTAATAAACAAATACGACCTGGCTCTAACTTAAGTATTTTGATGGGGACTTGTGAATCGATCACGTTTCCGTTACTCGAAAGGTCAAAACGGAATGCACGTGTATCTGTGTCAGCGCTGCCCAAGGAGAAAGCTTCTCATGTGCTCCTTTCATTACAAATGCATTCCAATGTTAAGACCATTGCCAGGAAACCATCGATATCCAATGGCACTGTATACCAGTGTAACTGAACAGCCAACATATAATTTCAGTTAGTCTTTTTTTTTTTATAGAGCCCCAACATGTGTGAATTTTAGAACTATATCATATATCCAAACTAGAACGTCTCGTGACGTAAGACCATCACCCGTGGTGAGTATCAAATTTCAACTACGTAACTTTTGATGGCCAGCGGACTCTAGATTTTTGGCATTTTCACACCTAGGTCAACCCACCTGACCTGACCTAACTCCCTGCAAAAAATTACGAGCATTGCTGAACGCCTTCTTCTTCCTTTTGGGTGGACAGACAAATTTTAACGCCGTCACATTTGATGGCCAGCTAATTCTAGAGTTTTGGCATTGTCACATCTAGGACAACCCACCTGACTCCTTGCAAAAAAAAAACATTATGAACATTTCTGAAATCCTTCTCCCTCTTTTTTTTTTTGAGGGGGGAGGGAAGAGAAATATACAAACAAATATACGGTACTTAAGTCTGCAATGAAAACACTATCACCTCTTTTTCGCTTCAATAGGATTGATAACTGTTCATTTGCTTCTAACATCGGTCGCCCATAAAATAAGCAACCTTCTGTGCATACCTTGGGCACACCTAGCCTAACTAATACTGATGCCATTAAAGCAGGCGCTCTACCTTAATTATTCTACTATAGTAGGCGTTCCACTTCAAGATTCTACAGTACATATTATAGTATAGGTGCTCTGCCTCCATGTTTCTATAATGTTAGGCGATTGTTCAGACTGTAAAAGGAAATAAAATTAATGAAAGCAGTAGCCTCAACGTAACCTAACTTCGTTTCCCAATGGTAGATTAGTCATGGCTTATGGTAGAGCAAAACCGTGGGTAGAGTTCATGTAAGCACTCTAATTCTTTCCTCTGAAATGTCCAAGCTACTTGGAACCATCTCATAATAACTACGCTATATCAGTAAAGTCTGTCACCCCTTAAAAATATTATTGGTCCTCCTCCTCCTCTTCACCCTCCGGTGAGAAGAAACTCATTCTAAATATTGTTCAATGACCCAAAGATTATTAATTATTTCAGTAAAGCCTATATCCCCTAAAACTAGGCAAATAATAGTTCAGTGACCGAACTCATGAAGAACACCTAATTTTTTTGCTTTAAATTCAATTATCCGCAGAAGGAGAATTTATGACTCTAAATAGGATATACAGTTCTAACTTCTCAGTTACTTGAGTTCTGTATATGCGGTTGCTGAAAAATCAACAGTATTGTAAATGACCTCCAGTTATTTAATAATTTTATATTTACATTGACGATAGTGAAGGCTTTTAGTATTGCCCAAACCTTTACTAAAGGTACGTCAAATGATTGAATAAATGATTATCGTAGATAGTTCAGTCTTTTTAGTTTTACTAACACATTAAACATTCGCTGGAGTTCACTTTATATATTCGGTTGCTGTACAATGTCTTCTTTCACCTGTAGAAAAGAATCCTTCTCAGTTGATGTACAGAATTTAGACATGTTATTTCTTTTACAAATAGCTTCAATCGTCAGCTGAAGATAAACATAGTAAAATCCCGTAAGCAATCTATATAAAGCTAACTAACTCGTCTACCAACCAGTAACTTCTGTCATTTTTGATATTTATATAGAAGACTTATTGGATAATAAACTTGTTACTATAGATACTTCTTGTCCTTCAGTCATTACAACTTCAGTCATTACAAATATTCACTGCAATCAACCATTGGCTAACTAATGCATCTACCAGTAACTTTTGGCGTCCAAACTGATAATCATTAGAAACAATCATTCGCTTACTAACTCAGCTACCAGTATAATGTCTTCCAGATTAATTCGTCAACCAGTAACCATTGTTTTCACAACTAATCATTACAAACAATCATTCGTTAACTAACATGTCTACCTGCAACGTTTGATAGCAAGCGTTTCGGTATGTCATCACAAAATTAATATTCATTAGAAACAATCATTGGCTAATTAACTATAGTCTGCCAAAACCTTTTTTAGCGATCGTTTGCTACCGTAGCTAAATTATCGACCAGTAACTTTTGTCGTCGCAAAATTTATACTCACTGTAAACAATCAGCGACTAACTAACTCGTCCACCAGTAAAAATTATTGCTATGAACGACTGAAAGCTTATGACACGTAATTACCAAGCTTATCGTTCACTTCTCTCTATCACAAAAATAAAAGAAAGGAACAAATAAACAGTACGAGTGTCTTACCCAACACAAGGGCCGACATTTCCCCTTTGATCTCGGAGAGGCTCCAGACCAATCAAAATTTCAACCCTTAGTGCCGCCTTTAACTTTTTTAATTAAAAGTGTTTGTGGGCCTTGAAAGGTCTCGTAAAATTTTGGCACGTGCCCTCTTGGTGCGAGCAATGTAAGCAGTTCTGATTTCTTCAAATTCATGTTGTTATTTTCTCTCTGAAAATTGAGGCTCGGTCGTACAAACTTGTGAATTATGTCAGTGTTCAGCTGTCGAAACTCGGTGCTTTGTATTAAGAGGCAAATGATTGAAACAATAGTTCCTGCAGCATAACTAAATTTTTTTTGTTAAGTCCAAATTACGCAAACTGTGATATTTTCAAGTGCAAATGTCATCTTAGGTATTTTCTGCTCATCAAAACCATAGTCTGCGCATCCAGAATGAGTAACGTTCACCTGTCGCGCAAAACATAAATGACTAACTTTCTACTGAAGCATACACGTGCAAAACTTAGACTTTTTATCTCTCTAATGAATTATAAGACTTTCCAAGAATATGTAATAGCCAGATGTTGCTACTGATATACAATATGAGGGGAAAAACTAGCTCAAATTCTGGATAGAAAAACACGTACTGCCGATTTAAGTCAAAGTTTTCACTCATTTAGCTGGAGTTTTTTCAAGTTCGAAATCAGGTTATTCCTCTCATAGCATGTGGTCTACGTGCAACAGTCATATAGTTCCTACGAGCCAGCCAGATTAATTCACGCTAGAAAGCGTTAATTCAAAGATGCCTCTTACTACAAAATGTGACAAGCGCCGAGAGGTACTAGAAAAAGAAAAGAAAAACAGTCTTTGTTCTGGAAATCATAATTCCATTTGCTAGAGCAGCTATTATTCTGACTGGCTGAAATATTGTGGTGGAAATTTCGAACCGCAGTCGAAACACTTAAGGAAAAGCGTTCTTCACAGGAAAGAAAAAAACGGTTGGACTTTGTCAGCTAAAAAGCACCTTCTAAGGAGCACAATACAGTAGAGAGCTTGTGAAACGCGAAAATTGTGAAAAAAAACACCAGTCCTGTTGAGACGTTACTGGATTTTGAAATTGTGAATATTTTGTATTTGTAAATTATGTAAACCATTTTCTTCGTGCCAATCGTCGGCGAGTCGTAAATACTATTACCGGATGATAAGACATCTACATGGGAAAAATTAAAAGACTGCGAACTACAGGCGGATTGTGAAAAGACTTTGAGCTACTGAAAGTGTATTTTTGCTCGCCATGGTGCCTGCCATAAGAAATTGGACCTCCTCCTTTACTGCTCCTGCTTTCCTGCTCGCCAGATTGGGTCTTCACTGTAAATTCTGATCGCGATCTCAGATCTTCCTGGACTTGAGCGCTGATATCTTCCTCTCAGGGGCCTCTTTCCGAGACATAGTTTCATGGCAGGGGCGAGCTGGAGAGGGGGACTTTTTCTGTATTTCCGCAAGGTAACGTGGGGCTGTGTTACTCTCCAATGGGCTAAAGTTGGCAGTGTAGGTAAGTTTTGGCTGCCGTACAGTCTCGTGGACGCAAGTTTGGTAACATAGGTCGGTTTCGGCTACTTTACCTTCTAATTCGCTTAAGTAGGTAAAGTAGGTTTTGGCTGCTGCACTCCAATGCACTGAAGTAGGTAAGGTAGGATTTGACTATGTTACTCTCCAATGCACTGAAGTAGGTAAGGTAGGATTTGACTACGTTACTCTCCAATGCACTGAAGTAGGTAAGGTAGGTTTGACTGCGTTACTATCCAATGCACTGAAGTAGGTAAGGTAGGATTTGACTACGTTACTCTCCAATGCACTGAAGTAGGTAAGGTAGGTTTTGACTACGTTACTCTCCAATGCACTGAAGTAGGTAAGGTAGGTTTGACTGCGTTACTCTCCAATGCACTGAAGTAGGTAAGGTAGGTTTGACTGCGTTACTCTCCAATGCACTGAAGTAGGTAAGGTAGGTTTGACTGCGTTACTCTCCAATGCACTGAAGTAGGTAAGGTAGGTTTGACTGCGTTACTCCCCAATACCCTCTCTAGATATGTGATCCGGTGCACATAGGTCTGACTATATGCTACCCAATATGTGCACTAACTAAAGCATAGTCGGCCGATTGTCCCTATTATATGTTAGCCAGCATGCCTCACTGTGTACCATGCGCGTCATGGTAGGTGTTACTGTCTTTACACGGTAAGGCGTGCATTCATCAGTACCTTCTGAAAGGAATGCAATAAGGAAACTTTTTCTTAGAGATACGCTTCTAGTTGATTGCTTTCGTCAATTGCTGTTACTGGTGCGTACAGTCTGAAGAAATTACCAGCGTTCAAAATTGTTCACTATTCCCTGCTCAGTTTGCGTGCACATTCCATTTAAAGTACTTTATGTTTTCGTTTCGTCTCTTTCCACCTCTGCATCGATGCGTATTCAGGTGAAAAAACCGTGCGTTTTCTTTCCTTCGCTGCTGCGCCACCTTTAAGTGACTTGCAGCATAATGGGACATGCCGTGCAGAATACCACGCATTCACTTCTGTTTCTTTCTTTGCTTTCAGGTTCATTTACATGTCCGCTCCTCCATAAATATCACAGGCTCTCCTCTCTTTCCCTGCTTCCATATGCATCAGCAGTCACATTCGTTTCAGTATTACTTGAATATTTGCTGTCTTCTTTGTTTCACTTTCCTTCTGTAAGCACAATCCTTTCAAAATCCTCTAGAATTCATATATTTCGGCATTTCTCAAAAAAGTTGTGGGAGTAAGTTTCTTTCTTTGTTTGTGGTTGCTCCAGATACTTAACAATTCTATGATATCCTTCAAAAAAGCAAGAGTGTTTTTCTTTATCCCAATTTGCGTGCAACTTGAGTGCAAAAACACCTTGCAATTTTACGACATTCCGCAAAAAAGCCTCAGGGGCTCGCTGCCCTCCTTGTTTTCAGCTCCATTTACGTGCGCATTCCGTGAAGAAATTCCTCGCATTTCCGCCTATACTTTCCGGCGTCTACAGAAGTCCCTGCAATGGCTACCGGCACCTGAGACACTGCGCCCCCTCCCCCCGGCCGTATAGCAAAGCTATAACCGCGACAAGAAGTTCTTCTTTAAATTCTCGAAGCCTAAATTTCTGTTCTTTGGGTCTGTTATTTCAAAGCAGCGAACGATGGGAATTCTTTTGGCTCTGGAGCAAAGAAAAATATTCCGTCCGCAGAAATTTTTCCCACAGGATACCATCGAAAGAAATACGCGTTATTCATCGGAGTGAGAGACGTGAATATTCATAAATGAGTGGCATGTGAGAACGATAAGTTGATTCAAAGTAAAAGTTATGTTGGTTCTAGCCTCATGTATACGCAAGCTGAGACTGAAGTGAAGCTGGAAAAGTGAGTTGAATCCTAATTAGAGGTAAAAGGAAAAGTTCAGCTGCATAGGATTTAGAGCAAAGTAGGTCTCAGCCACCAATTATTTAGGCAAAGAGAGGGGATTGAAATACTATAGACTAGATTCATATCCGTAAAACTGAAGTAAGCGCTGAAAGGATATGCGTTTCAACATAGTTTACATGTTTGGATCATGGCAATAACCGAAAGATATCCAGAGTACGATAATACATAGTTGTTGGTTGGTTGCTATCTTGCTTGCTCTGTTGGTTGGTCCTTCTCTCCGTCATGCTCTTATGGGCTTAGAAAGAAAAAAATCATCTACTGAATAAGATACCCAGCCATCAACGATTAAACATAAATATAATGACGATGTAATGACGATGATATCGATAAGAGAGCCAAATAACTAGTGCAGAGAAGCAGAGCTCTTCCAAGATCTGCACGCTTAAGGAAAAGAACTGAAACAGCAAATCGGGTTTAATCTAAAAAAAAAAATAATGAAAATATAAATAAACTTTATTATGAGGTTTTCTCATATTCATGCTATTTAATTACTTAGAACTTATAGATTTATTTGGCCCGTCTATAAAAACTTTATACATATCTTAACTTATTAAGTGATAGGTAACGGATCTGATTGGTTCTATTTGTAAGCGTCGTGTAAACTATTTTTATATTAGGCTAACTTTCAGTGAGTTGGAAGTAAGATATCACGCAATACTGTAGGATAAAAAGACGTCCTTTATCGAGATGCGTGTATGTATACGTCATGCGCATACCTTTCTTTGAATAACGTCAAGTTTCTTCGGACGACATCCACTTGACGTTATGATCGCAGTTCTTCTTGTGCAAAAGGGATGCTGTATTCTGGGACGAGAAAGTTATTATTCCCCGCTAACACACGACGTAGAATCAACATTGTGAGTGTGGATCGACGTGCTAAGCCAGTTGATTTGTGTATTCTAGGTAACGTTGTTAGCTCGTCGTATCGCAACGTGCTGGGCACCTCCTTAGCACATTGTGCTTGGCGGCCCCCAGTACGTTGAGATAGAACGTGCTGTATACGTTCCTAGCCCGTTATGATGCTACATCCTAAGGACGTGCCCAGCACGTTGTGATACGACGTGCTAACAACGGTATCTGGAGCTGAACTCATAATGTCAAGTAGCTATAGAGGTTGTCACAACGTTGTCAGCACGTTGTCTTCCAACGTGTTGGTCACAACGTGCTAACGATGTTATCTGGAGTCCATATATCAACGGGCATAGTTGACAAACGACCTGATATCTAAGTAGAATCAACGTCAAATTGTTAGCTGGCTTCACAATTTATCTCCACACTGCTCGTAACCGCTTACAGTTGGGTTATCTAGCACTTTCAGTAAGTACCAGTCCAGTCCAGTAAGTTTTTGAACTGCACAGTTTCAGTATCAGTGACATCCAAAGCAAATATTTTATAATCAAATCTTCGGAAATAGTGAAATAACACAGAAACGCATTCATCGCAGAGGCAAAAGAAAGAAAACAATCACCGGCATAAGGTGTAAAGCACAACTAAGGCGCACATAAGCCCAACCGCGGAGAAGACAATCTCATGTCAAGCAGCACTGTTCGTGCAAACGAGCCCACCAGCGTCCCAACTGGGGCCTGCAGAGACTGGCCACGGTTCCCTTGCAGATCGTTCGGGCCTGCCCACGTGAGCAAAACAGCCCCGCAGACGGCCTCCAATGACCTGCTAACTTTTGCTTACAAACAAGCGACAGAATATTAAATAGTTTCTTGCACACCCCTAGTACACACCCCTAGTAGGCCCAGTATCGTGCACGGTTACTGAAAGTAGAGAAATTTTAAAAAGAAAGCAGTAAGATAAATTTCAATACAGTATATATATGTTAGGATCAAGCTAAGATTCTAACGAGGGACCTTTAATTTACTACGTGGACCCTGGACTGACTTTATCCTTACTCTTTATTTCAAATAAACCCAAGAGTAAATAATCAGCTCCCTGTCTGGATAAGTCTACAGGCTCGAGTCCTTCAATATACGCATAAAGTCTGCATTGAAAACTAATGTTTAATCATTCTGAAGATTGCATTCACTGGTCAACAAGTGTAAAAAACTTCTCTGACTAATAAAAATTTGTCCAGTGCATTTCTCTTCCTTCTGGGTCTTACGGGTTTAATTACAAGGTGCTTCTGTACAAGCTAAAGGTTTTGTTATTCAGAAAGATAATGAGAAATGTTTCCTTTTGCTAATAAGAGTAAAAGTAATGTCAGCAGAGTGACATAACAAGTGTTAGGATAGTGAAAAGAACACATTTGTGATATTTCCTTGTTATGCTAAACAATCAGGGAAAGAAGAAAAACCTATGCATTCACCACTCTCTGAGGTTTCCAAAGTAGCTTTTATTTACGTGTAATATCAATTCTAACAGGATGATTTTTGGATCAGACATAGGTGAAAGTTTTGGTGTCATTCTGTTGCACAGGGTTACGGGTATCATTTCATGTCTGGAATTGTTTTCTAAATCAGTTTTGTGACAATTGCATTTTTGGCATTCCATGTCGAATAAGGTGCATCATGCCGATAGTACACTCGACTGCTGAATGTCTGAAAGTTATAGTGAACTAAAACTATGAAGCTGTTGCTAATATCACGATTTTTCTGCTCTCGATATCGGAAAGATTTCTGCGAATGAAATTTCATTTCTGCGAAATGCGTTGACGGGGTACCTATATTTTTAACGCGGTTATGGGATCACCGCAGGCTCAAATATAGGGATCATTGAGTGAGCAAAGAGGGTAGTAGGTAAGCCATAGATAGTGCAGTAGGTAATACGTTCGTTTCAAATTCCCTGGGCACAATGCAGTGTACGGAAAGTGGAAATGGGAAGCTACATTATAAAATTTCAATCGAGCGAAACGCCGTGTCAGTGAAGGACAAGAACTTGAAAGACGCCGTGTCCAAACGTCACTGAATTCTCGGATATAAAAATAACAGCAACAAAAGGTACAGAAAAAGACAAGAGGAAACATGTTACGCACTAGGCAAAAAAAGTTAAAGCGGCTGTGCAGTGTTTCAAAAAGAAAACAAAGCACGGTGCAGTACTTCGAGAAAAGCGGGCGTACAGTACTTGAGAAGAAAAAAATACAGGTCAAACCTAACCACGGAACAGCGCATAAGAAAGCAGGAAGTCGAGATAAAAACGAAGGAACAGAATAAAACTAGATCACTATGAGAGTGCATACTTCCGCCAAGCAAGGGAAAGTTAAGAAAAAAAATTTTAAATTGGCGCTGAAGCCATGATTTTCTTTCTATAAAGACCAAAGTAAAATCATTTGTGCCTTTTGACGGTATAAACAGCTTCACTAATTTTTTCAAAGATCCGGTAGTGATTTTTTGAGTTATGCTAACATGCATTCTGACAAACATTAGTCAAGCTCACAAACAGATCAAGCGATCATCACCAAAATTTGATCATTTATGTCTTTTAACATTACTAACAACTCCAGTAGATTTGATAAATTTCCATTCCTAATTTTTGAGTTTTAATGCTAACAAGCATAAAATTTGAAAAAGCGACAAACTAAGAGATCGTCACGAAAATTTGGTCATATACTCTTCGTGATATACCTAACAACTCCTATAAATTTCATAGAAGTCCGTCTGTAACTTTTTGAGTTATTGCATTAGGAAAAATGAGGCAGACAAACGGATGAACGGATCTTCACCAAAAGTTAATCATTTGTTCCTCCTAACATACTTAACAATCCCTGTAAATTTCGTCCAAATCCATTCATAACTTTTTGAGTTACCTTGGTGACAAACAGGCACACAAGCAGAAAAACAGACAAAGAGAGAGACAAACCCGACGAAAACATAACCTCCTTCGCGGAGGTAAGAACGTTATCAGTCACAACAAGAAAAGAGGAAGGTAGCAAAATGGCAAGCAAACAAAGCCCGAGCTACAGCTAAGGTAACATATAAGCTGTACTGGAATCGGAACTGAAGTGGGACGGAAAAAATATAGATGGTCTCATTAAAATCAGGTGAATTAATGAAATTAGCCTCCTTTTTAATTCTTTGGAAAATTTCGAAAGAGGTCCAGTAGAAATTGTGCACACTACCCACCATTGTAGATAGAGTGCAATGTTTAAATCCAGAATTCTTTGACCTCACATCCAATGATATGGTGCAGTTTTAGCTGCCAGTGTTGTTGATAGCACTCTAGTACAGCGTGAAAAAACTATAGTTTGAATAGTTACGAGACTCAATAGATATAGCTTTTTAGTTAATTAACATAAAATTTCTCGTGTTTGGTCACCGTGCACCACAACTCACAATAACGTGCTAGGAATGCCAGCAAGTTCTAGTACCAGACGAACGACAAAACTCGAGATATCTATTGGGAATCCAAAATTAATAGAAAATAATAGATGATTAGTTGATGATTAGTTAGTTAAGAGTCCAAAATGATTTACGACTAGGAATGAATGACTTCCCAAGTTTTAATAGGAAACCACATGTATAGCGAAGTTAAAAGTGGGCGCTTGTAGCTCCACTTAGGAGCTTGCAGCCGTGAAGCCAGGCCGCACTACGAAAACTAGGGCCGCAGGCCGCACTTTGGAAACTAGGACAACAGATTGCACTACAGAAACTAAGACCGCAAGGCGCACTACGGAAACTAGGGCTGCAGGCCTCACTGCGGAAACTAGGGCCGCAGGTCGCACTATGGAAACTAGGGCCGCAGGCCGCACTACAGAAACTAGGGCCATAAGCCGCACTACGGAAACTAGGGCCGCAGGCCGCACTACAGAAACTAGGGCTACATGCTGTACTACGGAAACTGGGGCTGCAGGCCGCAGTACAGAGACTGAGGCCATAGGCCGCAGTACAGAGACTGAGGCCATAAGTAGCTGTACAGAGACTGAGACCATAGGCCGCAGTTCACAGACTGAGGCCATAGGCCGCAGTACACAGACTGAGGCCATAGGCCGCAGTACAGAGACTGAGGCCATAGGCAGCAGTACAGAGACCCGGGCCATAGGCCTACACAGACTGAGGCCATAGGCCGCAGTACAGAGACTGAGGCCATAGGCCGCAGTACACAGACTGAGGCCATAGGCCGCAGTACAGAGACTGAGGCCATAGGCCGCAGTACAGAGACTGAGGCCATAGGCCGCAGTACAGAGACTGAGGCCATAGGCCGCAGTACACAGACTGAGGCCATAGGCCGTAGTACACAGGCTGAGGCCATAGGCCGCAGTACAGAGACTGAGGCCATAGGCCGCAGTACACAGACTGAGGCCATAGGCCGCAGTACACAGACTGAGGCCATAGGCCGCAGTACACAGACTGAGGCCATAGGCCGCAGTACAGAGACTGAGGCCATAGGCCGCAGTACAGAGACTGAGGCCATAGGCCGCAGTACAGAGACTGTGGCCATCGGCCGCAGTACACAGACTGAGGCCATAGGCCGCAGTACGGAAACAATTTGCAAATGGCCCAAGGTCCTCGTCCGCAACTGAAGAATTTCTGCCACACTGCTTGCAGCATCGCTTTCAAAAAAACATTTTCGCACAAAATTTGTAATGTTGTTTAGCACATGCGTATCTTGGGTAAATATTACTAATGGCTGAAATAACTTAAGGTTCTCCGATCACGTAACAATAACAATCGAATTGTACCAGCGCCAGTTGTTTATTATTGTGCAGTCGGATAACTTTATGTTAGTTCAGGACGACTTATACCTGATAGTTTTCCAGCGAATATAAGCAGCTCATTCTAAGGGGAAACAAATAGAGGCAGCGTTGTTGTTGTTGTTCTTGCGGTATTACCTGCCCTAAGTTTCGTCGAAAATTACAGTCATGCCAGGATACCGATTCAGGCGATGCTTCATGACGAGTTTGCAAAACTGTTGAGTGTTGACTTTAATAGCGGCATCTTTTGACTGAATAAAATTGCTGGAACGTCTGGCTTGCTACGACAGTTTAATGCAGAGGCAGCGACCAATAAGAGAAACGTGTGTAAATCACAATCTATCAGGTTATAGTTATAACAAGCGACATGAAATAGAGATGAAAAAAATTAATTCATAGAGGTAATTTGAAATGATGAAAGTTTTTTGCTAATATATGTATTTTTTTCACCATCAGTTTTTTTAAAGCAATTTTACTATCAAAAGCAATTATTGTTAATTTTTGCATCACAGCTCTGGAATTTAGTTCATTTGAATATAGTGGTATTTTTGTAATAATTGTTATCGTTCGCCGTGGAGTATACATAGCTTAGTAATAATAGCCGTAAAATAGTTTTGTATGATGCAGCGTTTGTGCTGCAAGGATATATCACGCACGGTAACAGTAACACCTTGTGGCTACAAAAGAAGTAAATATGTTGTATAGCTCCCTGACATGATACCAGTCAGTGGTAAGCTCTAGTATGCATTGCGTTTTGCTGCCATGCGGAGTCTGTCGACACAAGGTTTGGCGACTAGTGTGAGGACAGCTAGGGAGGTCGACATGGCAAATATCCGCCTCACCTCTGCAACTCCCACTGCCATGAGGAGGAATGGTCCCTACAGTATTGCAATACTGCTGCCTTCAAGGAACTCAAGAATTCCACCATGCCTGAGGCAAAGGAAGAACAATCCGAATCCTCAAAAGAAAGACGCATACAGTTGTCTTGTGATGCATTTTTCCTTGATTGGCTCCTTGTCTTTGATGATATCGCTGACAGAAGGCGCTAATGTGGTCTTTACAAAGAGCGTGCATGACTAGCAGTGAGTCACTCGGAAGACCCTATCAGTGAGGACCTATTCCTCTTGGAAAGTATAAAAGAATGAGTGGACTTTTATGTTAGATATTATACTTTTCTTCTTAGCTCTGCAGCTGCCGACCACTCGCAGCTGAAAGGAGCATCTCTGTCNATGACTGGTAGTGAGTCACTCGGAAGACCCTATCAGTGAGGACCTATTCCTCTTGGAAAGTATAAAAGAATGAGTGGACTTTTATGTTAGATATTATACTTTTCTTCTTAGCTCTGCAGCTGCCGACCACTCGCAACTGAAAGGAGCATCTCTGTTGGCCAGTAACTTTAAAGAGCGAGCCTTCGTAGAAGATAACACAGATAGCTTGCTATTAGATAGGAGAAAGAAGAGGAGGCGGAGGAATACTTTGTACAGATAAAATTAATTGCAAAAAAAAAATAAATAGCCGTAGTCAATATCTCATTTTATTTGTTAGCAAATAACTGTAAATTCATGAATTTTTTTCAATCTTACAGGCAATTTTTCCTGATTATTATTATTACTTTTTCAATTAAGTGCATCACAAGATCGGGGCCTCACCAACCCTGGTAAACTTTGCCATATTTTCTATTTTGGAAATTATTGCTAGTAACAAAAACATTCGCATGGTAAATTTCGCCCCACTTAATGCTGATGATTAGAAGCAAAATAATATTAAAAAAACAAAATCCATACGCAGTGCAAACTTTGCTACACATTTTATTTTGAGAATTAGACTTTGTAACGCGAGCAAATAAATTGAGGCGGCCTTTGTGAAGTTGCAGCTTGTCTCGTTGCCGGTGCCCTGATGGACCCGGCACGCAATTGCACAAGTCCCACCAGCAATAATAGGCAGCTGTAAGCAAGCCAATTCTAGCCGCTAGATGGCGTCGTTCGCCCGTTGTTTGTGTGCATAAAAGCACTCCTTAATTGTCTCAGCCGTCGCTAGTGAGCTTTTCATGAACTGAGTAAGTCTACGGAATTGTATTTTGACCCGTGGAACAACCTTGAAAGACAGTCTTTTTTTGCATGCATAAACCCAGTTGACGCGGGTCTAGACGTCCAACTATGCAGCTATTTTTTAAAGCGATGTAAAGGAACAACTGCATTTGGTCACTATTATCACTTGAAAGGGTGGTAACGAGACATATTTCTGTTACTACAGTTGACAGATAATCTATCTATCTATAATATTAATAGCGTTGTTCCTACCTTCGTGTGTTACGCTCTTCAATAATAG
>LQNS02278140.1:2568007-2580475 GCA_001587735.2 Parhyale hawaiensis | reverse complement strand
TTTACTCTGTAGTTTGGTATTTTTGATATGTGTTTGGTGATTTTACTGTGTTTTATGTGAGCATGTTTGTAAGGAGAACAAATAAAGGTGTAGAGGTGTAACTGAAAGTGAGAAACCTTTAATGAATTTTGTGAATTTCCATCTATAATTTCCACTTTTCACCTGGAGCTTTGGCACAATCAAGTAGCTCAGTGTGTCGAGTCTTCTCTCTTATTGAAACGATTGCGCAGTCAAACCTGTCCCACTGATAGATGTTGTACACTCACAGCTCCATTTGGGCCATTGTAAACCGAGAGACGTTATGCGCTTCCCGAAATGAAGTAAGTTTAAATGAGGTTGATTTGTATGCGAGCGGCTACTGCGTGCGATACGAGTGCCTGGTAACACTGTTGTAGCGCAGGTAACTCTGGGTGATGATTAGTGGCTGTTCAGATTTTGTTTGGTAGTCTATTAAGGCTTTGAGTAATCCCTTGAGTGTCTCGCAATCTTGTTTTGTCCCAAATTATGGTAGTTATTATTGTCATATCATGCAACTTAAGTTAAACAAATCGTGTGGAGCTAGATGGAACATCATCAAATTATTGAATGCGAACACTACTTTCAGATGCAATGCATATATCAGCGCGCCAGGGTTGTGCACTATACTTCTGTTCTCGAGAGCATCACACGCTGAGGAATAATTTCTAGAACAAGCTGAAGGTCTGACCCCAGCACCCGCAATATCACGCTCGAACCATCGAGGCTAAGAAATGTTGGTTGAGAGGGAATTTCCATGGTTTGATCCTGCAAACAGGGTAAAGTTATAGACTCAGGACATCGTGGATGAGAAATCCACTTTGTAGGGAAATAACTAATGGCTGACCCTAAATTCAAGACGAGGTCACACTTAAGCCAACGAGGCTAAGAAAATATGCACTGGCGGAACAATTTTCAACTTAAGGTCTGACCCTGCATTCAATGCAAGGTCACGCTCAAACAACCGAGGCTGAGAAATGCTTGTCGAGCAGAAAATTGCTTTCGAGTTGCTGCTTTCATTCATCCTGGCATCCATTGCCGTGTCGTCAGGCGCTCCAATAAAGAGCCATTCCAGGAAGCTCTGAGCAGCATTTCTCCCTAACCGTTACTTCTTTGTTGACTTTTGCGCTGCAGGGCGAATTTGCAAGCGCAACTCAGGAGTCTCGAGGCTGGCGCTTTTTCTGACTCTTCATTAATTTCTACGGACACTTTGGTCTTCTTCCTAAGATCGATCTTTGGTTGTTGATAGCCGGAGCTGTGTGGAATGACTTAACCCTATAGCGATGCAGTGGAGGGCTGATTCTAGAAGTACGGTAACCCAACAACGACTCATTTTCATTTATTAGGGTAGTTGGAGGAGGCCAATTCGCTGGAGGCCAATTCGCCGCGGTGGAGAAAATTCGACGCGGTCATTTTTTATGGCCAGCTAGGCCCAGTTTTTGACATGGGTCACATCTAGGGCAACCCACCAAACTCTCTACAAAAAGTTATGAAGATTGCTCAACTGCTTGAGCCGCTTATTGTGTGGACAGCCACACAAATATATATAGGTATATTTATATATACATAAATGGACTTAAATCATCAACGAAAACAATATCACCTCTCTCACTTCGTTCGCGGGTGATAATTAAAGCTGGTTTTTCGGTAGTAACCAAGGTTAGGCTTGGTTACCACCGAAAAGCCTTCTTTAGCCTAATTACCAATATTGCTGTTGCCTTACTTGAAAAAGAAAATGTTGGGTATCTTGGAATTTTTTTCTTTAGTATTAGATATTGGGAGGATAGAACTTCCAAGTCAAAATCTCAAAAATAAGCATTTCCCTAAATGATGGTTGTGATTTTTAGATTCAGGGCGTGTCAATCTATAAAGAATCATATATCATATGTATCAACTTCACTGTGCGTAAGGGTAAATAATTACCCAATACTCAATGCACTTATGCCATCGATGAACGAGAATCTTATAAAAATCCTGTCGGTGGTGTTTCTGTTTCTTGAGTGAGCATTCGTGGAAATAATCAAACGCACATTTTGCTGGATCCTAGGGATGACAATATAGTTTTCAGGGCACTGACACCCACATCCAACTATTCATGCATTTCATTCAACGTTTTCCACTGATCGGTGCGGATGAGTTGTTTTCCGGGGCGGTGACTATGCGTGGTGTCCGAAACGCACTTTGTCTCTTCACATCTCTCTCGCCACTCTGAAATCGATAAACCCATCTTCTAACTGTACTGACATCAACTGCATCGGCTTCGTAAATGTTCGCCAGTCTTCGGTGAATGCTAATTTGTCCAATATTTTTCTGCATGAAATTATTAAATGACGCATTTCTGCTTGTGACGTACGTCCGCGACAGGGATTGATTTCCTACAGCATCACACCGTCAATATCAGCAACAGAGAGATGAAACTTTCATGTCATGAGTGCATAAGTTCGGTCATCATAATCATGCAATATTCAACCGCCTCTGATCCCTTCATGCGGAATAAAAAAATAGGAGGCATTACGCTTGGAACGATCATCGTAGCTGGATCTGGGGAGGGAATTGAGCTTGTAGTGAGAAAGTGGAGGGCTAATTCCAGAAGTGCAGTAATCTTACAATGACTCACTTTTAATTCATCAATTTGATTTATAGAGTTAGAGTGTCTATAACATAGGTCAATAAAAAGTATTACGGTTTCAAGCAGGAATTAAATCGTTTGGCATGACATCTGATGAAAGAAGCCGGATGTTGTGCGGTAAGCTACTCCAAAGTACAATAGCTTTCGAAATATTAGAGTGATCGGTTTCTTAGAGCGAGAACAAGTTGAGTACAAGATACCTCTCATACGAGTGCTCATCTACTGCTACAGAAGACAAGCGGAAGTATTTCAGGAAATATTGACATGTAATAGTACCATGGATACAATGGTTTTCAAATAAGTCAGAAGGCAAGAAACGACCCTTCAGTAGAAAAGAAATCAAGCTCCCGGTTTCTCACCGAGATTATTTAATTCTTATAGTGTACCTTAAAACTGCTACTATAGCAAAACTTTGCTAAAAAGAATTTAGAAAAGTAATAAACTTTGCTTTCATTTATATACGTGTCATAAACATACCAAACACGCCTTTCAAAAGTAACGTACAGTCCTGCCTCAATATGTGACTAACGAATTCAAAGAGTGCATGAAGAAAGTACGATAAACAACGAAGACTATCTGTATAATAATTACATTATGTTTTAGGAATATATTTGAATACATCTGTGGACATTGTACTCACAGTCCCACCGATATTATTCACCAATGCTCTTTATGGAAGTCTACAGTTATTTGTATTGACTCTATAGCGACACGCTCTATAGATATTTTAATTAATAATTTTGTTGACATTAGTGTACTGTAAGCATCTAAAAAATTGGACATCGGTAGCTTAAGATTAGAGAGACGCACTCTGGTGCAAAAACGGTAGGAAAATCATGCGTAGGGTTTACGTCTATAAGCGTTATATTTTCTGTTATAAACTATGCTAGCCCTCCAAGCCAATTTAGAAATGAAACTTGGGATTTTCCAGTCAAAGTAACGTTCATAGAGAATTTAATTGAGCTAATTCTAAGTAGCTGAAGCTCAAGGTGGGAGTTGTAAGTCATTGTTGGGCGGTGATGAATAAAAAGGAGACACTGTTTTTAAAGGCATTTAATCTGAACAAAACTTCTAGAATGTGAAAACTGTATATTTCAGAAGAATGGAGGAAGAAGCTAGGAACCCAGTAGAAAGAGAATGGGCGTCGGTCTGGAAAAGTTAAGCAACAACTGCCATGACATAATTTGTGCACTACTGAAGAAAGTCTACGGATATGAAGACTAGCATTTAAGTACCTCTCATTGAATTCTGTGACAGTTTTTCGTCTCCAGCACATTGGGCGTTCAAAACGTAGAAGAGCTGCGCTTCTAGCTACTATGCTGTTTAGGTCTGGACGCTCTAGCAACTAATGATTTGCAAACACTGACTGTGTTACTAAGACAGGAAGGATGATGTTGCCTTACTATTGTTTTACAGTTAATATTTACCAGGCAACAAACGCATCAACATTGAGTCAATTAGAATTCACTTCCACTGAAGGATGAAAACTTCAAGTTTAAGTCAATTTACCCAAGAAGACTTTAGCTCATGTTAATTGTTATTGTTGTTGTCATCTCACCAGAGCGGCAAAATTTTAGGCAGAGAAATATTCGCTTTCCATAAAGAAGCAGAAAATAAACAAAGCCATTTCAGCTGAAGTGCCTCGAAATTTGAAAATTAAGAGTAACTTCGATATGTTGCTGGACCTTGGACATTTTAAACCAAAAATATTCACTGTTGTCTTAAGAGCGAGCGACTATAAGTGCATATCATTCACACTCAACTGTTTCAATAATTTATGGACCCAAATATTTTTGCTTCACAATTGCTTTGTAGCCTCGGATTTTTAGCTAGCTTAACTTTAGGTTATGACAGAAAAAATGCTCGTAAATCTCACTTGATAACCTCAGCAGGCGGTCAACATTCCTAAAGTTAGTGCATAACATTGATTTTAAGCTGTTTTTATTCGAAGCTTTCTAGCAGTGGCAAGCAGCCCATCAACACGCATTGCTAAGTTAATGGTGCTCTCGCAACGTCTGAGGCGAGGTTTTGGCTTAAAGTCAGACGTATAAATTGCTACGTTCCCCCCGTTTTTCTACCACTTAAGGACAAGCAAACGCATTAGAATGACTGTTACGCATTGAAGCATTACCATTACATCTCGGTAACAAGTTTTTATCTTCACTTCAAGTAATGCAAGAGCTTCATAAGACATACCGCGCCGCCATCAATCATTCCGTCGCAGTGTTTAATCTTAGAAATGCAGGCCGATGTGCACTTCTTTTAGGCTATGTGGTCGATCAGTCGTAATATATTAAGCATGAGTTATACCGAGCGCGATTATGCATAACTGAGACCCCTACTTTTCCTCACGTATAGCACGGAAGTTGCTCGTCATTGCAGAGTCAGTGAGCATTCTAGTCGATGTCCTTGGAAGTCTGGCCAGGTACTTAATGGATGAATTTAATTTTCCCATTTTTATCAATTTTGTTTCACAATGGCGTATGCGAAGACATTTTTGATTTTTCTGACATTAAACAATTACTTTATAGGCATTAAGGCCTGAGAGGCCAAGGGACACTCTGCAGTTGATGTTAATGATCGAGATGAAGTCAACATGACCGAACATCCTGCGACCAAGGCATGACGTTTGCTGTTTCGCTAATTGCAGTGATATAAGGCGTTCTATTCCCAGCCTGGGAAGGAAGTCTTACTGTGAGGCGATGCAGCGTCACAATTGAATTCCCGTTCATTGCCAACTTGAGGAGGCACCGGCATACTCAGAAATCAGGAATGTCGGGGGGGGGGGCACAGTCGCCAAGACTGTTCCATCAATATTGCTCTAGCTCAGACAATCTGCAGCAGTACACCCCTTTGGTTGCTTGAGGAGATTTATCAGCAGCACGAACCAGTGCATGTAGGCTCCTTAGTAGAGCTATGTGACCCAGGCAATGTTCTTCTTACTGGCTAGTGCTGCAGAGAGGTGCCCGCAGAGCCCCAAAGCAGCAAGCTGTTAGAGTTATCGTACCAGACAACCGCAACGTCTCGACTTTCCATATTTTCCCCATTCTTGTTTAGACCAGTGACCCTGTAATGGAAAGCGAATGCCAAAAACGTAGCAATCCTTGCATTGCTAGAATTCATCCATCTGTCTAAGAGGCGAACGCGCAAAGCTCAACATGCAAGCTCAGCACTTTATTATACCGCCATTACTATTATCTCTGATGAGCTGTAATTTATCTTCTTTCCCATAGCATGACTGCTATGTGATGTCCCAAATCGTGTTAATCCTCCGTGAAAGCCAAAATCAAGCTATGCATTGGAGGGTAACATTTTAGCAGCAGGATGATTATTTGATCCAATTTGATTAGGAATTACCTAAAGCTATACCTTGATTTTCTTCAACTGGGCGGCACACTCATAAAATACAACATACTGGGCTAAAAATGGCAACAAAATCCTGTACCCGGGTTACGCTAACACAAGATGCGTTGCGAAAAATAAACTGATTTTGGAAAACAGACAACTAGAAAAACTAAGGGTGGCGCTACGCAAGCATGTAAGATTAGGGATCAAGATGATATTTCTTAAAGCAAAATCTAGTAAACAAAGCTCTAGTGAAAAACTGACACTAAAGTGTACAGCTACAAATAAATATGACATGAGGAACAAAAGGCTACTGTCACGAGACAGCGCTTTAGTCAACGGCAGCACAATGACTTAACAACAAATATCTAGGATTAGAAAGCTGAAAGCCACTTCAAATATAATACACAGAACTGGCTTATTTGGCCAACTACAAGAAATTTCGTTTCATAATTTTGGTCTGAAGAGTTTTGTGCGTCACCGTTAGTGACGTTAGCACTGATAGGAAAATCCTCGCATTGCTCCACGACAGATCAGTGACAGTAGTACAGTAGAGATAACCTAATTATGTCGGCATGTTTGCAGCACTATTATACAATAATGTGAACTAAGGCTTGTTAGTGTGTCTGTGACATTTACAGTTTAGATAAATCATAGATTACACCATACCTTGACTACCCACTGAAATCGAACCTTTAGCAAGTGGACCTGGAACTATTTTTATGGAAGCCTTGATAAAATGAGTTCTAATAATCCTATGTTGCTGCCCTTTATGACGGCCAGCGCTACATGGCTGTCTTCATGGATACCAGCTGCTTCAACTCACCCTTTTGTTCCACTATGTGGACTGATTTTTTCTCTTAGCGCTTATATCAACTATACCAAATACTTTCCATTAACGACTCCATTAGCTGCTTATTTGGCATTCCATTACAAATCTGAGTATAAACTTGCCAACAATTTCTGGAGCCTCCGTTCAAACTTGAGACTGTTTCTTTTGCTAACTATGGCAAAATCTTTCTAGACACAAACAAACTACCAGGCATGTAAACGCCGGCAAAAACATAACTTCCTTAGTAGTAGTACGAAGGCAAACTAATGATCTTTGCAACTTATGAAGACTATCGATTTCTAAGTGGAGGGCTGTAACAATTACTTCTGAAACAGAGTGTCGTTACAGGATGCACAAGATCGTTCACTTCGTGGCTTACTTTTGTCCAAAAATTTGAATCGCGAGCCGAGGGAAGCTCCAGAATGACCTTATGACATTTCCAAAGTTCTTTTTAAAAATTCCCTCCACACATCAGGATCCCCTTTTCAACATAACATCAATGTTCAAAACGAGTTTTTTCTTCTAATTTCCACAACTGAAAGATTCATACGCCGTGCAATGGCAGAATACGTCTAGCTGAAAGGGGAATCCCACAAAAAATCATTTCCAAGATTGGTTCATATGTTGTACATTCACAAAAAAAAAAAAAAAATCGTGCAAAAGCCAATGTAAAGACTGGAATTGAAAGTAAAACTACGAGAAAATTAACCGGGATCAGGGCCATTCGATGCTCTGAAATAATATCATGCAGCTCCAGTCCAGTTCAGTGTATTTTTGGATTGCACCACCACGACTGGAACTCAGGCCCACAAAAGCTTTCATTTGAGATTTTTACGGCTGATTTTGGCAGCTGAAATTTTTTATTGGTGGGAGTATGGCGGCAGCGCCAGCGGCTGCGTAGCATGCAATACAAGGTATATGGAGTCTCCTTGCTTTAAAAGTTAAACTATATTCTGCAAATTTTGATATAAGTTTACTTTGCTTTTCTACCACTCTAAAATATGTCTTCGCTATTGCACTAAGTTTACTTAACACTATCCTCGAGTGGTAGAAAAGCAAAGTAAACTTATTGTTAAGATAAAAGCTGATATATCCTACTTGAAATTTTGATATAGTAATTGAGGTAGAGAAACCCCATGTACAGTATATCTTCCAATAACAAAATTTCCATGCTTTCTCTGAGTTTATTGTGCATGTCATGCAGAAATGCGATGCGTTTCCTTTTCAAATCTGTAGTTCTCATCTTTTAATGATCAGCAGCTCTAAAAAATGCAACATATTTTTGTCTTCATAATGATCAGTCCTTATTTATATATAAATTATTATACAGATTAACTATAAGTTTCAACTCTGCAATGCATTCATGCCTAATCAATTTGGCAAGTCTTACAAATTGGGTGAATATATTTTAGACGTAATATGGTAATTCCTAAGCCTCGATCTTACATCTAAATTTCAAGATCCCTGCTAAACTGAATCGGTCTTGATAAACATAATCAAATGTATTGTAAAGGTTACAGAAATATTCTTACGACCTTACTGTATTCGAAACTAAAATTCCAATGCGTGTTGAATGCAAAACAATCACAGGTAAAGTTGAAACAACTACTAAAACGCGTGCGTAAAAAAAATAACTGCTGTAGGCAGCAATAACCGTTATAGGTTTTAAGCCAGTTAGGCATGGTTTAAATTTTCTTTATAGAACATTTTATAGAAAATCATTGTTATTGTACAACGGTTTAACGATAGTCTCCAATGAAGGGAACCAGGGAAGAAGAAGAAGAACAGAATAAAAAGAAATTTGCATTCATTATATCAGTACAGCACTCTGAGCACAGACCAGCAATGACCTCACTGCAGGAATATGTCGCCAGATATTATTTGCCAATTATGTTAAAAATCCTGACAATGCTAAAATCTCAGCAGTTAGCTACTCCAAATAATAGATTATGTACCTATAGAAGAAATTAAATAGAGGCAGGACATGTATGATGGATTATTCTTTAGCTGAAAAAAGCAAATGAACTGCCAACACTCGCAATACCTCTAAGTATGATTAGCACGTATCCAAATGATAAATAAGTTAATGATATATACGTAACATTTCTTAAAGTAATATAGCCATTGTAGAAATAAAAAGAGCCGTTACATTATTTGATGCTTTAATTTTAGTACTTCATGCAAAACATTCGCTTTAGAAACGGCCGTTACATCAGCTTTAACTGTATTAGAATGTTTGCGATGTTTATGTTTCTAGTTTTTGAGACATTTCTACGTCTCACTAATTCAAATAGTATTAAATCTTGAATAAGTTCTTGGTAATTTTTTTTTTTTTGAAAAGTAATGTTCTAGCTACAAAATTGTAACACACGGTACATTTCGCTGCAGGTATTATATCTCCATCGCTAACTACTACTATTTTTCCCAACTTTCTGGCAACATCTCCATTCTCCGTCGTAAAAATGAAATTGTTTTTCCTCCATTAGCATACTGACGTACGCGCTTTGTAGCCAGGCCATGCGCCATTGATCGAAACAGTGATAATCGGACCTGGCAAGATCTAGTAAATACGGTGGGTGGTGTAGGACTTTCCATTTAAGCATTTCTAAGTATGCTTCCACGCATTTTACAGCATGTGATTCAGTGTTGTCATTTTGTAAAATCAATTGGTCGTGTCTCTGTTCGCATACCGGTCATTTTCTTTCAATGCTTGGCACAAACGCATCAATTGTAGTCGCTGGCGATTTCTCGTGATGATTTCATTCTTTTGAGTGGCTCATAATAAATTGCACCCAGTTGCTTCCACCAAATGTAGAGCAGAAGCTTAGGTGCGAAAGAGCTTTTTTTATCGTCTACATCAAAATCAATATATATTTTTGCAGAGTTTAAATCAATTTCTGCAAGTGGTTTCCAACAGAGCATAGTCGCCGTAAGTCTCAACGAGAATTCCGTGAGCTTCAACTGCGGAATTCTTTTGAATGGAGTGAAGCAACGAAATTTCCCGCTAATACTTTCCCTTTCACACAAAATTTGACATTCTTAACGCCATGAGAAACAAAATTGCTTACCTTTCCACGCAGTGACATGCTCTGAATTTCAAATTTCATTGCTTCCTTATGGATGCGTTACCATCTGAAGTTAAAAGCACGCAGTTCTGGGAACGCCTTTTGATGGAAAACAGCGAGAACTAATCCGAGCTTCTGAAAATAGCCTAAAATAATTCAGGTTGTCTGTACTATGCGAACACGAGCGCGTTGTAGGGAAAGTACGTTCAAGACGAGGAGATATTCCACCTAGCTCAGTCCCAAGCACTCTTCGCATTTTATTTATTGAACAGCAGTGTGTAGGAGTGTGTGTGTGTGTATATATATATATATATGTACATAGGTGTACCAGAAGCAACACCGAAACCAGAGAGATTTCTACGAATCTATTTATCTAGGAACGCTGCTTGTATCAGTCGTTCTGAGAATGGAGAGGTTTCCACGATTCCATTTATTTAGGAACGCTGCATCCCAGTCGCACTGCGTACACGTCTCCAGCTACCACCTTTGTTTGAGTTGGCACTTACGACTAACTCGCGCTTTTGAGGGACATTTATATGGCGGCACTGCCAGTGCATGGAACTTCTGTGATCGTAAGTTGAGGACGTAGAAGGTCAAACCCAGGAAAAGACGGAGAATGGACCTTAAACTCTAGACTATTTTTCTCGTAAAGTTCTCAAACGATGAACTCATTGATTGGCGATCAGAGGTTATTTTTATTCTGATAAAATCTGCAGAGCGTTCGGTAAGAGTTGGTCCATTAATTCCGTAGTAATTAGAGAAGAAGCTACTCACGGGGTAAAAAACGTCCCGAAACGCGTGAAAAAGTTACTCAATTAGGTGCCTATGAATAAAGAAAGACTAATCAGGCGAGGCGGACGGGGCTGCCAAGTAATAATAACTGAGACATGAGAGCCTCGGAGCTGCTCCAGCTCAGCTCACTTTACGAGGCGACCTCTAAATTAGCGAAGCTCTACAGCTGTTCTGCAGCGCCTGCCAGCAGGGATGTGTACAGACAGCTACAGCTGCCTAGCGTGTGACACATCTTGTTATGGAAGTGAGAGGAGGTGTCGGGCGAAACTGCAGTGGTCGGCCAATGGAGGCCTACAGAAGTACAAACTTTACAATAATACAAAAGCTGGGTTTTCGTAATAGACAAAGCCATTCTCACCCATCTAGTTATGCAAGTGAGTGATGTCGGGTGTTATTGTACTGTTGTCAGATAAAAGAAGTTTACAGGAGCAAAATTCACATTTTTATCTTATTTTTAAAATTGTCAAACCCATTGTGACATATTTAACTGTATCTTTATACTTGTCAAAAGCATTGTGACATAGCGTTTTATGAAAATGAGAGTTACTGCAGTGGTGGGAAAATGGTGTAAAAATGGTACAAGGGTAGGGTCGTTACACAGTTTGTGTTTTTTTTAATACTGTAACTGTTGAAATTCAATGCGACCTGAGTCTTCGGAAATACAGCCTTATGCGCCATAGCAACAACAAGACAGTGGAGGTCTAGAGACGCATGAGCGCAGGGTAGAGTCGCGTACATTACATTGTATTGCAATTATTACAACCATTGCAGTACATACACTATGTATATTGAAGTGGAACTATCAAGCTGAAATTGAACTTAGCTTGAAGGATGCCTCAAATTAAAGCAATTGATTTGCGATTAAGCTTTGAAATTCCATCCAAAGCAGGGAAGTCAATACTAATGATCGTCATTCCGACAAGCCAAAGCTAAAGAGATTAGCCTAATGCGATGGAAATGTCCCTGGGGGAACTGTTCCCCGCCGTATATTCTATATATATGAGAGTAACTTTTTCTAGTCTCCTGAGACTTATTTGTCTCATAAATGGAGTCAGTACCCAAGTCTAGAGATATGTATTTATCTCTCCTCAATAATACACATCCATTTCGACGTTTCATACTTAAACCATTGTATTTGCACGTAGTAAATTGTACCCACCCAGAGTAACTTTTGAGATATTAAGGATGTTGTATTTATACATTGTCATCAAATACGGTTTGCCATTTCGTTGCCTGACATATGGAGAAACTTAAAAATAAATATTTTTATAATCCTGATTATTGTCGTCCACTAGGACAGTTATAACCCACTACACCTGGACTAATAAATTTCCTAAAACGTTATCATAACTTTGGTTATTCAATTAATGATGTCGTTCTTCTGTGTTAAATCCATTTATGTATTTCAACTGAATAAAGAATTTTATTTCTAGTTGGAGGAATCAATTACGCAAATGCCGACTTGAAAAGAGTGTATGAAAGTTTGCTCTACCGAAATATCTGTGGGTGTTTTTTCATTTTAATATGTCAGTAGTTCAGACCTATGATTAATTTCGACATTTTACAGTCACTGATTGCGTTGTATTAAATCGCACTTTACATATTAGTAATGCTCAATAAAATGACAAGGAAAATGTTCTATATGCAGTGAAGCTGCATAGTAAATTATTTCCACTTTAATTTTTAATTCAGAAGTTTCCAAAGGTTTCTATGCTGACTGTTCCCCTGGTCTTTATAAGTAAGTGCCCAATTAAGAGGCCTTTGCTCCTCACACACTCATAGAAACACAC
>LQNS02278140.1:2510881-2564199 GCA_001587735.2 Parhyale hawaiensis | reverse complement strand
CACTGAGACCAATGACACTGGGCACCACACTGCTGTACCTAGCACTGTGTTTGAACACTGTCCGCCATTTTGCCGTCATTTGGTGGTGAATCCCTAGGGAAGCACTGTGGTGATGACTGATAATGTAAACGGGGCTTAACAAGTACCCCAAGCACCGCTCAAACGAAATGAATAACCACGGACGGGTGTTTGTTTACTTCAAAGCTTTGTACCCGTACTTTACATGGGAGTCAAGGTAAGACGTAAGGATGTCCAAGCTAGCCCATTATACAAACATGTGAAGATCTGCAAAGCTTTCGCCCGGAATAGGAATCACCTCATGTAAATTGATGCCTAATGGGCCACATTACAGCTGGGTGTGACAGAGAGCAATGAAGTCGCATCTCTTCTCCACTTCCCTAGCTAATGTAAGGACTATGCTGAGCACAACAGAAATTGCGCTTACTTTTTCATCGACTGTTATGCGGTGACATAAGAAAGCTTTTTGTGGTCATTTTCTGGTAGTTACTGTAATATATTGTATTTCTAGCGAGGGTGACGTTCTTATTGAGTTCGAGTTGAGCTCGTCACTGCACTTGGTTGTGAGAGTGAACTTCAAGGCCGAGCATAGTTATCAGGCTACAGGTTGGATGGTGAAGGAATGCCGTCAAGATCTTCTTGTTTATTTACATCTTATTATACAAGACTTAGAAGATATGATCCAATAACAAGAAGCAGGCATGCTACTTGATAGATGCAGACAAAAGAATACAAGGTCTACATCTAAATAGTGTTACGAGCAGAATGCCGTAAGCAATGTTGGTACTGCAATGTCAAGTACCGAATGAAGCTGACGCTTGATCGTGCAAGCGCCTTAAATACGTATAAATCACAGCTTCATTATAACACCGGTAGCTGCCGCCGGATTCGAGTCGGAAGTCCGTGGATAAATTACTTTATGTTTACAAGCATAACAAATATCTTCGAGACTCTGGCTACAGGCTTTGACAGACAGCTTTTACCGATGTGAGTTCCAGCGGAAAGTCATTGAGAAGTACGCTTGTCACTCAGAGGCAGTGCTGGTAAAAAAGCACATATTGTACGGTATCATAAACGACCTTTTACGTTCTTTATCTTAAAATCTCTGAGCTGAAGAAGCCGGCGGTGGCTACATCCGCCAGGCATGAACTCGTGATACAAAGACTGCGTCTATGCATTTGAATCTTAAGGCTAACACATTGGAATGTTGTATGTGCGAAACAGGTATATAACAGTTACAGCGAAGGGTAGCAAAAGTGAGGATGTGTAGGCAACAGCACCGTGTGTGTATGTCTGTTTAGAGCTCAGATTGTGTCTTAAAAGGCCTTTGCTCAGCAACTGTCAAGCTCTTTTCGCGTGAGGTTGTGCCAACAAGCAATGGAGTGCGATGCATGAATAGTTCCATACCAACAAAGTATTTTATATTGTTTTTGCCGATACTTTAAGGAATATTTCACCAAAGATCCCGAGATTCAGCTCACTTATTCTTCTCAGGACTACAGCAAGCCTTGGAGTCAATTACTTACTGCTAAGGATGCCATCAGACAGGCAGTTAACATTCCTCTCATTTCTCTTAATTTCTCTAACTTGCAATACTTATTGTCAGATAAATACACTTGGCGGCAAGGACGAGAATAAAATGAGCTGTTCAAGACACAAAGTTGCTTACCTTAATGCAATTGTTGTTGAGTGAATGAGCTCGACCTTTGGAGGCGTTGCAAAGAATGTTGCAGTATGGCTTCGTTTTGAAAACGCTGTAGAAATTGTTATTGTCTTAATTTGGGGAAAGCCAAGTTTATTAATACATTCCGTTAGAAAGTAATTGCTCTCTGGTTCGATTCTTCACGCATCCCGGTATCAGTCCACTTAACTTGTTTTAGTGTGGTAATCGTGAAGGGTACGTGAAAGTGTGTGAAATTGCGTAAGAGGTAAATTCGTCAATACTGAAATTTCCTTCATACACTATACCTTCCGGCAAATTTTGTTGGTTGGTTTATACTCTTGACACTAGTCTAAATGATTTCCTGTGCCCTATTCCGGATGAATACAAACGACCTTGATCCGGGTGATTACTGGTAGCTCTACTACAGCTGAACACGGATTATAATAATCAGTGGGAATAATCAGTGGATGATCGTCCCATTTTTTATCATATTTTTCGACCTGTTCTACATAAAAATAAAAATAATTCACAAAAAATTATATAAGCATTTCCAAGCAGAGCTCGCGATTCCATGCTTGGCAGCATAGTAAAAATTTCTTGCAAATACAACTACATCGTCAATCGAGAGGCAAAACGAGGTCGCTAAATTCAATACCCATCACAGAATTTAAAAGAAAAACAGACTACCTTGGCACTAAGCATTAGCAAGTTTTTCGTATCAAACAGCATCTACTAATTATCGGCCTTTGCTGATAAAAACGGTCTCATAAACCAATTGTATCCTCTATCCAGAAATCACAAAAAATATTCCTTAATTACATCTATGCACTCTCCTAATATAAACATTTGTTAGCAGCCAGAGCAGTTGCGCAAACCAATTAGTTCTGTCAGCACCTCAGAAAGATATTCAGAGGTAAGAATTATGAACTTTTCCCAGCAAGCGCAGCGCACATGTAAGTTTCCTTTATTAAATTGACTCGCCTGATTTCCTCGGTGATGCAATTGAAACTGTGTTTTCTCTTTGCTTTCCCTGACGCTCAAAGCACCATACAGACAGCTTAAGTTAAAGTGCATCTCTTCGGAACAGAATGCTATAGTATGGACATTCTCGTCTAAATTACGGATAATGCCTCCTTACTGTTATTATTGTTGTTTTCCTCACTTAACTAGGAAACAGTCAACTTGATAGTGGTTATGAAAATAATTATATAGCTAGAATAACGCAAATTTAATGTTATGATTGATTAATAAATTTTTCTTGTTATATGCATATATACGTAGTATATAATATATTTAGTTATAAATTTCTTCAAATATACGTTGACACCCAGAAGACTTACAATAAAAAATCCTTTATATATAGTTATATGAATGAAATTTGCTCCTCTGTTTTTGTACTCTGCTAGTATGAAGAATTGAACTTTTGTTGGTTTTTATTTGAAAATATCACTCACACTCAAGCTATGAGGAAAATGTTTTGCTGGTTTCATGGTGATAGAAACCGCACTTACAGTACCATGCGAGTTCCTCAGTGATGATATGAGGAAAACTGTCACACTTTTTCCAGTACTTTAAGAACCATGCATTACCGTGTCTGCTTGCTTGACTTTCAGGCTATTCAAATTACCACGCACACCTGCTAAAAAATAATCTGATTGTCTTTCACAGCGACGCTGTAAGTAACAACACTTTTATTTCTCGCTTTTAGTCTTTTGAAAAGCTTCTAAGAGAATGATGGTCGGTCTCTGTCCAAGGATGATGCATGCAAACTCGACGGAAGTTTTTCCTGTTCTGAGCTCTAGATAAACCAGGTTGACGCTCTTAGGGGATAAAGTTATTAGTCAGACGATGACTGACGCAAAGACAATTCCTCATGTCTGTGTTCCAACTTAATTGCAAAGAGTCGAGGCATTTTTACACTAAAGGGAAGTTCGCATTAGAATCCTGCAGACAAGAAAATACATCATATTCGAGTGCGTCAGTGAAGGNACTGACGCAAAGACAATTCCTCATGTCTGTGTTCCAACTTAATTGCAAAGAGTCGAGGCATTTTTACACTAAAGGGAAGTTCGCATTAGAATCCTGCAGACAAGAAAATACATCATATTCGAGTGCGTCAGTGAAGGCACTGGGAGTGAAATTGCAGGATTACTTACATCAGTGCTGATCAGTAATAATAACGCTAGTAATAACAACAGGTACAATGTTAATCTGAGAAATTCAATAAAATGTAAAGACAATAGCTTCTAAAACTCTTCTTGAATACTGCACCGAACATTTTCTACTTGGATGTAAGCCTGCAAGAAAAACAAAAGTAGCATTCAACGCGGCAAAAGTTGGAATTATGTCTCTTGGAAAATCTATATCCGCAGACCAAAACGATAACTAATTGCACGCTGCTTACAGTTTATGCAACGCTTTCGATTTAATCCCATTGAAGCTTTCACAATCCCAAAACTGCGTGAGCGAAAGTTATTGTATTTACCCAATATTTTTTGCAGGAGGCTACTCCATTTATAGCGATGCAGCTGCAAATGTTTGGGATCTTGTCCCCCCCCCAAAAAAAAAATAAATAAATAAATGAATAAATAAATGAATAAAAAAATAACAGCTTCCTGGAAAGTAAAATCAAAGAGCTCGTAATATAAAGTCCATCCAGCTGGCTACTGCAGAGCAGAAAGCTGCTGCAAATTATTGCAGCTTTCACGGCTTTGCAAGGCTGGAAAATCTGTTAGAAAATGTCCAGTTTTCTGGCTCCCTGTAGCGGCGCTCTGATTGATAGGCATTAAGCGCAGGCAATTGGATTAACTGGAAGCAAAACGGCAGACAGAAGATCAGGCTTGTTAACGGGCCACTTGCAAGGCTCAGGAACAGAAAAAAAAACTGTCTTTTTGAATCATTTTGTTGTCTATAAACATGAGTATTATTAGATCGATACTCGATACTACATAAATATACTCCAGATAACAAAGATCTAGGGGAATTACCCAATTGCAGAAGTATCTATTTTTCCGAACAAACAGTAATTATTTGATGGGATTATTACTTACACCAAAGAAATATAACTGTTACTGTTTGTTCGGGAATAGAGTTAGTTCAGCAATTGGGTAATTCCCATACGTCATTTTTTATATTTTCTTGTCAATTAACATGTACGAAACCGTGATTTGTAATTAGATACCGTTATAGTCAAATCAGCAGTATATTAATCTCGTTCATCATTTCGTGTTTTTCAGCGTGGGAATGCAACTTGTGGATGTGATCAATGATAATCTGCCAATGCACCTCAGACAATAGTAAATTACATATTTTCATCGTTATAATGCGACAGTAAATTATGTCGTCTTCGTTGCTATGCGTTTTTATGAGCATTAGAATATGACTCAGACAATGGTAATTTATGCTCGTGTTTTGTCTTTGCTTTCATGAAAGCAGGAATAATTGATCATTGTGCCTCAACCAACAGTGAATTAAACGAGTTTCGAGTTTTCGACTTCATATTTTCTCTCAATCATTCAGTTCCAGTTTCAGGTCTGTAAACTGTCGTCGGTGCGATAACTTTTTGCCAGGTGTTTCTTTAAGGCAGGAGCCCCACCGACACAACCAGCAGTGCAGTGTGATTTTTACGGGAGACATGGCGCCTGTGACTGACAGCAATACGCGGTATGTCGCACAATCTGGGTTGCGTCGGTGGGGACAGTAGCTTGCGATTCCCGACGTTAAGTTTTTTTTTCATGCTACAAATATGCTGCGCCGCACGCCGCTTGCTGCACTGGTGTGGCCATGGCCTAAGCTGACTGCCGCTAGCAGTCTCTCCGGCCCTTAATCTGCCGTCTGTCCTGCTTCACGCAATCCTACTACCCTCTTCTAGGCTGAAACACTAGTTTCCTTTGGCCAATACCTAACGGTCAAAACACCTCTGACAAACTCGTCTTTCTTGCATTTCCCTTTACATAAGGCGAAAGGTGTAATCATATTGCCTATGTTTGCAACACGAACCAGTGCTTGTGGGTTTATCAGCATGAGGGTGCAACCTCTTTGCCTTCAGTGTCATGGGTCTGGGAGTAAGGGGAGCCTCGTGAGTTCCAGCACCTCACGATATTGCTGTGTCCGACACCTCCCTCGTCCGGGACGAACATTGGTCCACGGACTGAAGCCGGCTTCACACTAGAGTCGTTTGTCCTCCGTAAGCAGTACAATGTGTTCGAACATTTTTTTTTTGTCCGAACAAGCGCAACCGGGTGTCTACCAAAATATCAGTCAAACTAGAACGCCCCGGTGGCGTAAGACTATCACCCGCGGTAATGGGTAAATTCAACGAAGTCATTTTTGATAAACGAGGCTGGGGCACAGCCCCATTCCTTCCCAGAAATTAGCTCTTCAATAATATCATAGGGAAAAATAGAACGCCCCGTTACCCAAACGATCTGCCGCAGTGGAGAAAATTCTACGCCGTCATTTTTTATGGTCAGTTAAGTCTAGTTTTTGGCATGGGTCACATCTAGGTCAACCCCACAAACTCCCTACAAAAAATTATGAAAATTGCTCAACTCTTTTGACCACTTATGGGGTGGACAGACATACAAATAAATATATATATACATACATACCAATATATCTATATACTTAAATCTTCAACGAAAACATTATCACTGCTCTCACTTCGTCCGCGAACGATAAACATTAGCCGCCATGCGATCTGGCTGTTTGCGAGTGTCATGAGAGCACTTTAGGAGATATCTTAAAAACTTGAAATGAATTAAAACACAGAAGGCTGTTCACTTTTCTGTTGTTTACAGTTAAGCAACAGCACCTTCCGACGAACTGCAACAGTGTCAAAAGACAATAGTATGAACCCTCTATGGCGAATGATGTCGTTCTTAAATACATCAAATTTCCTTTTAACACCACAGCTTCCAGATTTTACATCCTTACCTCGTAGTGAGTCTAAGGAGCCACACTATGCAATCTCACGGTTAACCTGATCAGCGGACGTGCAGCTATGCACGTCGTTCACGGTACCGTAACTATGCTATCTTTCGGGACGACGTACGTGCTGCACATCTTATCATCAAGTTGAGCGTGCGATTGTATACAGTGTGAACCCGGCATAATGACCTTGGAGACCTCGAACTACACAGTACGGGAGAACCACTAGTCTACTGGAGGAGGGGGTGTCTGTGTACATTTCACTTTTACAGCTCTACCAAGTATTTTCCTATTCCATATGATGAGGACATTAAAAAATATGTTGAGTAGAACTTTTGCACCTGGTACATTTTTGAGGGGGGGGGATGAGGGGGCTTAAAATTATCAACTGCGGACCGATTGTTCCGAAACTTGCTCAGAATTTGTATTTTTTGCAAAAAGAGACATATTTTGCTCACACAGCTTTTTTTGATTTAGGCCTTAGTTTTTTTAAGATAATAGGAAACATATATAAATGAAACTCCATAGAAATTTGTTTGTCAGAGAAATTAAAAGATATATGGTCGTAATTAAAACTTAGATGACAAAAGGTCCCTATAAACCTAATCGCTTCTTGGACCTAAAAATAGGTACCAAAATTTCGAAGCACATGAACGAGGAAGTAAAAACTTATAGTGGAAAAAAATAATTACAAGATCATGTAAATGCAATGAGTCTTCATGCTAGAAAAAAAAAATCAATGACAGTTTTGGAATCCTTGAAACATCCCATAAATGGAAATTCCGGCTCTATAGTTTTGTTATTCCAAAAATGGAAAATTCGGCTCTATATTTTTATTAGCAATATTTCAAGGATTCCAAAACGGTCATTGTTTTTTTTCTATTCTTTTGAAATTTCCAAGAAAGCCATATATATTTAAAAATATTTCCCATTGTCTCAAAAATTAAGGTCTAAATCAAGAAAGTTCTAGGAGCAAAATGCATTTCGTTTTCAAATAATCATATTCTGAGGAGTTACAGAACAATCGGTGCAGAATTGATAATTTTAAGCCCCTACCCTAATGCCCCCCCCTTCTCAAAACTGTACCAGGTGCGAAACACCCCCCCCCCCCAGACATCTTACTGCTAATATCAGGCTATAGCAGCTAGAACCTCTCTTTGTTATCTACAAGCATGATTATGCGATTAACCGCAAAATTTTTTTTCTTTATGCTAAAGCAAGAAGCATAGCATTTTATGCCTTGCTTTATCTACAAATAATTGTAATGAATACTAATAAAGCTTTATAGGCTAGATAATATATTGCAGTAAATATAGTACTGTTCTAGCACTTTAAATTCGACTGGGCACCGCATTAAGCCTTTCAATCTTGACTTTTCTGTAATTCCAGGTACAAGCTTTGACATTGCAATTCTGAATTGTACTGTAAGTGTTTTAAGCGACTCAACGACTTTGAGCTGGCTGAAAACTCCATTTTAAGGAACAAGACTGAGTTTCTGGAAGCCTCATTGGCGGCTGATTAAGGGTTAATACCTAAAACTAAAATCAGCGAATCGAAGCCACAGCACCAGCCTGAAGTTTCGGACAGGTTAAACCTCGATAGCTTAATTTCGGCGCCCAGTCGAACGGGCCTTAACCCGAGTACATCTGTTCAGCTGTACTCTAGTGTTTGGGAGTTTTTGGTATCGTATTGAAATGATTTGTACAAACCATATCGTTGAAGGATTAAGAAGAGTGGTTTGTGACCAACGCCTCATCCAAAGTGGCTAATCTATCACTTAGAGCTGAAGTTCTAGACAAGTTGAAGAGAATTAGATTCAATCGATCCAAGGGGGCGGATCGCTGCCACCAGCAGAGTGGTTCGCAGCCTGTTGCATATTAGCCTACAAGTTAGATACTGGACCAGATTCTGCTCTCGATGCGAAGTTTAGCGGGTTCCGATTACTTTATATTCGACTTCAGTAAGTAGAAACGCAATACCTCAATGTTTCGATTACGAACCAACCATTTGCCGTTTCACCGTATTTGAATAATTACAGAACCGCCGCGATGTACTGACATGTTTGGAACGTGTTTGGGTCGCTGTGCTGGCTCCATGGCTCGGGTGTTTGAAGTCCGGAGGTAAAGTTCTTGTTTACCTCTAAGATGGCTAGAAGTTGCTATGCTCCTGTCGCGCTCTTTGCAGTGTTAGTTTCGCTTACTATCTTTGAAGCAAGAGATTCGTGAGTACGTTGTTTTGTAAGTGAGGTTAGCGAATGGTGACCTCCTTATTCGAACGATGTCTTCTACTGTAGTGGTGACCCCGTTGTTCGAATGAAGTAGGCTAGTAGAGTGGTGATTTACTATTTGAAAGAAGTAGGCTGGTACACTAGCGACCTAGCCTCTTGAACGTTATCGGCAACTGTAGTTATGACCCCATTATTCGAGTAATGTCAGTTAGTACAATGGTGACTCCGGCACTGCTATTCAAATGATGTAGGCTAGCGCACTGGTGACCCCTCTATTCGAACGATGTAGTGTTCAAAATACATTTATCAGATATTATAAGGTGTAAATGATGCTGGCTTTGCACCATAAATATTTCAAATCAATTTCCCAGTTTGAAGATTATTGGCCACTATCGCCAAATTCTCTGAAGGCGCTTCCTGTAGGTGTCGCTAACTATAGCTGAGGGATATCAACATTGATATATCATGTAAATAGATATCGGATGTAGATATGAAAATAGGTATCGAATAGAAATGCCTCGTCCTATACATATAGAGGACGGGTCACCTCCTATGGATTTTCATATAGATATCGCCTATAGATTTCACCTCGTTTACCAATGGAATAATTGTCTACGAATCCCCAATGGGGAAGGTCTGAGAGCAAAGCAATTACAGCAGTGAAAATAGTTTTTTTTTTCTTACCTAGAACATAGAGAGGAAATTACGGAAGCAAAGCTGTGCTTGTGCTGTAGTGGAGTGCCTTTCATTTTCCACTGACAAAAAAAAAAAAAACATTACTTCCAGATTACTGTAAGAAGAAAAACTCACGTCATATTGGCTCGAGAGAATCTAATGGTTGGGGGGATTATATTTTGCTTAATTCAATTCAGAGTGGCTATAATGGTTCATCTCGGACGAGTCANATATGGAATAATTGTCTACGAATCCCCAATAGGGAAGGTCTGAGAGCAAAGCAATTACAGCAGTGAAAATAGTTTTTTTTTCTTACCTAGAACATAGAGAGGAAATTACGGAAGCAAAGCTGTGCTTGTGCTGTAGTGGAGCGCCTTTCATTTTCCACTGACAAAAAAAAAAAAATTACTTCCAGATACTTTAAGAAGAAAAAATCACGTCATATTGGCTGGAGAGAATCTAATGGCTTGGGGGATTATATTTTACTGAATTGAATTCAGAGTGGCTATAATGGTTCATCTCGGACGAGTCAAATTCTCTCTTTGAGCGAGGAATTCTTTTACCTTATTACAAATAATAATATAATCCATGTTCTCTGTTATTTAATTCTCTAGAGAAATTCTCATTCCTTTTCGATATACAATCTGTTTGGTCTCCATAAAAGAAAACACGCACGCAGTTGAGATAGCTAGAAATGAAAGTAAATGGAAACGCAGTTTTTATAGAAACTGACGAGCAAAACACTAAGAAAAACATATGGCAGCAACACGCATTTTTTCACAAAGACAGCGTTGAATACCTTGAAGTAATGTGTACCTCCCCCAATATGATCTCACCCTTTCCAATATTGCTTAACATTATCCAGCTCAGCCTAACCAAGGCTGATTGAACTTGATGCGTCACCTATCCGCAGGCATAAAGAAACTTAATTATTGAGGCACACTTCTCGCCACAAAACTAGGCACACCACAATCTGCTAAATGAGATAGAGGCTAAGACTTTCAGGACATTTAACAGCAAATCATCATGCACTACATATCAATAAAGGCTAGTATTTTCATGGAACTTCAGCACAACAAATAACTCATTAACAACAATCGCTCAAATTTTCCTAGAAATGCTAAGCGCTGATGGTCAGATATATTTCATGCATATTCACATCGAACACCCACGCACTCTACACAAAGCCTAACAGTTTCACGATAATAATTGCCACTGATGATCAGGTAATGAAGCGCAGGCAACGTTTAATGAAACTTCGCCCTTGAACAAAAAGACGCCGTCGCATGGACTAATCTAGACAGTCTATATCATGTTTGAACCACGTAGCGTTACGTTATTCGACCATGATCTACATTATGTTACAGGAGTCATCGATTGGCACAGCAAGGTTGGGGTGAGCTAAGCTCATTAACTTCAACTTTAGACAGACGAGTTGCCTTCGCTACTGTGAATTGAGTTTCCAGGTTACGCTGGCGATGGTTGAAAACTTAACATTTGCGCAGCAGCAGTTGCGAAAATTTCACGGATTAGATTAGATTACATAGATGGCAGTAGACGTACCAAAAGGCCCATTCCCAAAGAGACACCGGGACTTACACCCCGGCCCTTTATGAGCTATTGCCATTATGTTAGTAGGATGTAGAGGAATGGAGAAACGAGAGGAGACAAAATGGAAGACGATCTTTGATTCGAATTTCATGTCGAAATGCAAAATTACGAAACCAACCAACATTCATGACGGCAACCCTGAATGAGTTAAGACTAACGAGCTTACGTGACTCACTCTAAAAGCGCCAATCGATGATGCCTTGTAACAAATGCTCAGCACAAATCGTACAGAATATTCCGTCCGACTGTATTGCATGGTGTCAACTCGGAATGGTAACTTTTATTTCAATTTTTTTTTAATTTTGCTAGAATATCTACAGAAAGCAGCTGGACAGCACTACGTGACTGGAAAGCATTATACCTAAACTCTGACCATTCTATCAAGGCAGTTTGGGCATAGTCAAATTCCTCTACAGCGTTGCCAATTCTATGGATATTTCTGAGATTTCTCTATATACAGGTAGTGGGCGGGGCTAAGATATGGGCCGAACAAAATCTCAGAAACGCCCATAGAATTGGCAACGCTATAGAGGAAGTTGACCACGCCCAAAACTGCCTTGATAGAATGGTCAAAGTATTTGTAGTAACGTGATATAGGCTCTATCAACTAAAGCGTTCTGAAAGGACGTATTACTTGTAATCTGATAAGCGCAATGTGTCTACGAAGGGGAAAAATTCTGCTCTTTTTCAAAAACTCATTACAGCAACTAACTTTACTTTCTTGCCCGCCAATTATAGCTAGCATCATTTTGGAGTCTTAAGATCGCAACACTCCGCATTGGTGAGAATGGTGACCCGCTGAACCCGGAGGCGGGCATGACTCGTTTATTTTCCATTAATTCTTTATGGTCTCGGAGCCAGCCGATGCAACCATAACATTTTACGACTGATGGGCTCCCTGCTCAGCAGCCTTTATGAACGCCAAATACTTACTTATAGATACTTGAAGCTGGCAGCGGTAGATACTGGCACTGGATGCGACACTGTGGTTGTGCCCTGGGTGGTGGATGAGAAATACACGTTACGCTGGATTTGAATTTTTATATTTACCCCAACTGAAAATGTACTACTGATACCATTCTACTTGATGCATCTTGAAAACATAAAACCGACGAATATCTCGTGTTAAACAGCTGAGGCTTAACCATCATGTACATATATACCAACCCCCTCCCCCACCCACGTACTCCTCCTCCTCCAAAAAAAAAAAAAAAATAGAAATACAGGAGTTTCTGGCACTCTCAGAAAAATTGTACTATATTGTAATTAGGGTTTCACTCCCGAAAGGAATTTCTATATAGGAATTTGAAACCTTCTCGAGCACCTGTTATTCGCACAAATGCAAACAGGCAACAAAGGCAAAAAAAAAAAAACAAATGAATTTTTACCAATACCGATAATAACACATGTAACTCCAAGATTTATTAAGTGAAGTAATCATGTCTATTAATTACAATGTTATCTTGTGCTTCTGGAATGAATGCTATTGTACATTCCTGGTTGAAAGCCTTGTATTAATAATTTTTGTCGCTGTGTTTAGCGAATTCCTAAATTATATATTCATTCACAAATACCACTGCACTGTCATTTAAAAATTAAGCAACCCAAAACAATGATATCATCGCCTCACAGCACAACTTTGTTGTTCCGTGACTTCAGGCCACTGTAATTTTGTATTGAAGAAGATAGTTTTTAATGTTACATCGGTCGTGTAATTCATGTTTTTTTCCATGTTTGGTTTTATTATGCTAGTGCCATCGCCTTCACCAAACGATGACAGAAAAATATTATTTACACGAAACCCTAATCTCCTTCACACTTTTGTTTGGTTCTATCGCCGCCACTTTCTCTTTCTTCTTTGATTTCCAGCTCAATCCGAGCGTTATGTGCTTAGTGAAAAATCGCTGTGGGCTACCACTTACAAGTACTTCAGTAGCTGTCGAAGGAAAAGTCCTGAAAAATTTGAAGCCGTTTAATTATCTTTTAGCTAATCCTTCGCAACGAAGCGGAGAGCTCAACTAACCAACAAATGAGCACAGCAAGCCTGCAACCAATAATAAACTAATTAAGCACCCGACAAACTACAGTATGCACATGAAAATAAATTAATTGCTTCAACGAATACTCAGTTTCCTTCACTTTTACCAGCGGTTCTCGTTTCAAGAACAGCTTTTATTTTTCATTCCTTGTCTACTCAGTTTAGCATTACGAGCTCAGAGGAAAACTATTTGCGATGGAAAGTAAATGGTTGAGACACCGATGCGTTGCTGCAGGTGCTGAACAGCGTCGAGCCAAGTTACAAAGCAAATGTCCGGGATTGGCTCGTAACAGACAGCACCACCAGAGTCGAAAATTTTGATTTTTTTTTCTTTAAGTCCCAAGGTTATGCAAAAATAATTTTCCTATCATGGGTGTGCCACCCCACCCCCCCCCTCACCCTCCAAGCAAGCTATTCTCGCTATATAGTATGTCAGTAACGTCTCAAAAGATAAATTCTCACTATCTAACATATCAGTTGAGATCGGATGTCATAGAAATCTAAAAAAGAATAATATTGTGTTATTCGATCCAACGCTGGAATAATATTGTGTTATTCGATCCAACGCTGGAATAATATTGTGTAATAGATGCATTCATTGAGTCAGCTATAAAGCCACTAAGTTGGCAATGATACCTATTATCAGAACTCTAATAACGACTCATACCGTCGCCGCCTTTGATCAATATGAAAGGCCATTGAAAGGCCAAGTCTCCAATATCGCAGAAAGAGGACAATTAATAAGAGCATCAGTTGAACTGGTGCCCTGAGTGCCAAATTCCATTGTGAAGAACTGTTTTTGAGTACTGTCTATTGTGACGCCTGTAGCGTTGGAACAATCAACAGCGTACTGGCCAGTACTCACGACACGACCATTGAGTTCTAATTAATGTTATTCCTTAGTACGTGTAGTGCTCTGATGAAGTAAAAAGGCATTTGTAGTTGAAGTTAACTATGCTAAGTACAAGACTGCCCGTGACCCATTGGGTCGCTAAAAACGTATCCTAAAACCTATCGTAAGTTCTCAATTTTGTACCTGATGCAGAAGGGCGAAAATTGTATCCAGGGTGACATCCAAGCCAACAAATTTAAACAAGATTATCAGAGTTTTATAAGTATAATGGTAACAGCTACTCATATCGAATTTAATGAACGCGTAATCCTTTACCAGACGAAAATATAATCTCTTGCGGAAGCTTTGTTTTTCTTTTACATTTATTGCTTGAGAAAACTTCTTGGTTCTGTCAAGATAGTAGCTCATATAGGTATATTATCTCAGAAAAAAATAGGCAGGAATTGACGTACACTTGCGTTAGATGTTAATGATGCCACCAAAAAAGCAGTGGGCGAAATTTCAATTATGATAATATTTGACAGTTTTTGTTCTTAGATTGTTCACGAGCGCTAGCAAGTGGGAGACTCCTCTATATTGTCAGCCAATAAACGAAGATAATGCGAGAAATTCTGTTTATAAATAACGTTATGACACAGCGTTTTGTATGCATGTTCATAACTAAAAAAATAAACTCCTCTAAGTGTAATAACAATAAGCACACAGACATTACAACGAAGCAAAAGCCAAGAAATGGACCCCTCTTTAATATTCCCCGCAACAAAGAAGGCCCGTCGTGCATGGCTGAGGTCACTGCACGGTTTACAGGAAGTCATTTCAAAACAAACGATGAATATCGTACGCGAGATGTCGCCGAAGCGAACTTTTCAGAAATTCCAAGTTTCAGCCAAACGACGGGAAAGCGACCATCTTTCTACACGTCCAATCTGTCATTTTAATTCGAGAAATTCTTCTCTCGCTTCGCGAGGCGTAATATGGATGCTAATCCGAAGCAGCCTCGGCAAAACCGACGATGACGACACGAGTTTGTCTTCGCGGATGCGCGGCAAGAAACTGATAGGGNTCTTTCCACACGTCCAATCTGTCATTTTAATTCGAGAAATTCTTCTCTCGCTTCGCGAGGCGTAATATGGATGCTAATCCGAAGCAGCCTCGGCAAAACCGACGATGACGACACGAGTTTGTCTTCGCGGATGTGCGGCAAGAAACCGATAGGGGAATGGAACGCCGACATGGCCGGGTGGCAGGTGTGAACGCCATTGTACGCTTCGGTGGGAGATGCAACCCTGCGTTCCCTATACAAATGAAGCTGGCCGATGCATGCTTGATGCAGAGAAGATTATATGATTCTGAAGGCACTTCACTCTCGTTGGGCCCAAAAAAGTGTCAGTTTCCAGTTGGAATAGTAATGTTCGAAGCGTGATTTATGAAATACGCTGGTGCTCTAAAGAGTAAAAATGATAGTAGGTACGTACCTATGCACAATTAACTGCTATGTTCTTCGCTGAGTCCAGATTCTAAAGTAGCAGCAGTAGCACAAAAGTTACTAACGAGTTCTTGGCTGAGTCCGGTAGGAGTACCAACTGTGCTGGTCTTTGACACGCTTCAGTGGGTGACTTAATGTTGCTTTTCCCTCACAAATGTGGCTACCGGTATAAGATGGATATTTTATGCACTGGATGGCTAAGTCTAAATACAAAATTAGCATAGTAGTTAGACCAGCGAAACCTGCCGTAAAAGCTGCCTTTTAGCAGTTGAAGTTTTTGATATGCCTCAATAGATGACGTAAGACTTGATGTTGCCTTCCTAAAAGAAATGAAGCTAATTCGTGTATGTACTTACGAATCAATTCCGCTTCTTAAGTCACTGGAAATGGTAACATTGTATAGACTTGGGCGGCTGTCGAACTCTAGGCGAAGTGCAGCAGTTGTACACGCAGTGCATGGAGAGTCTTTGACAATGATCCATTAATGATTTATTATTGTCTTTGCTGCACAAATAACGCTTTTTAATGAGCTTTATAAACTTCTAGGTGATAACAATTTTCCTTTGGAGACTTAAAATTATCACGAGGTGAGATTCTGGCTGGCATACTTGCGTCAGTCTGCAAGAGGTGAGATTCTCTGTTGCACTTTGCTCAGTATGCTAGTTTCAACAAAAGATATAATTAACTCATACATCAGTTTCTTGTAGGAGCACCATTATGTGAAGGTCCTTCTACTGCAAAGTTATGATCCAGCGCAGTCACGATACCAACCAAACAGTGTATGTATCACACTAACATCATAACTCTGCTTCTGAAGCGCCTGAAAATTCTGCTATAGAGAAGTTGTATTTATTCGTCTTGACACAACTGGCCGAGGCCAACCTTGAGATTTCGATATCTCTTCTCCTTTCGTCACCAGTTTTACTTTTGATCCACATTGACTTCATTTTAGGCTGATGCAGGTTAGAGAAGCTTTTTTAACTGTCCAAACACAGATAGGCTCCGTGCGTGAAAAATGATTAAGAAGCTTTGTATTTCTTAGGAATAGATTATTTATTGGCTCGAATTCAGATAGTTTTCCCTGAAAGACGATAACACCCATCTATTGTGTTCTGTGCTAAAATGAATCTGGTCCACCCTTACTCAAACAAACAACGGCCAAGTTTGTTCATTGGCATCATAGCTATCACCCAAAATGATAAACAGATCTGATAAAAGCGTTAATTATGCAAAAAAAAAACAGATATTAGTCCTCTGTAAGAAATAAATTCTGGCAACAATTATAACTAGAGCACTCCGAGAGCGCGTATCTCCGCCATGCGAGGCAACGTTAATGAAAAATTAAACTTGGTTCTGAAGCCATGATTTCCTTTGTATCAACACCAGAATTTAATCATTTGTGCCTTTTGACAGTATTAACAGTTTCTGTAATTTTCTTGAAGGTCCATTCATAACTATTTGATTCATGTCGCTAACAAACATTTTGACAAAAATTAGCCAAATACACTAAAAGACCAACTGATCATCACCAAAATTTAATCATTTAATTTATGCCGGTTAACGTTACAAACAATTTTTGTAAATTTCGCAAAGATCCATTCGCAAGTTTTGGAGCTAACCAGCAAACAAATCGACGTAAAAACTTGGATATTTACTTTTCATGATATATCTCACAATTCGTGTGAATTTCATGTAAATCCATCCGTAACTTTTTGAGTTATGGTTCTAGGACAAACAAACAAACCGATGACCGGATCTTCATCAAAAGTTAATCACCTGTTACTGTTAACATGCCTAACAATCCCAAAAAATTTCGTAAAGATCTATATCTTTTTGAGTTATCATGGGGACAGAGAAAGAGACAAACAGTCAGACAGACAAACACGACAAAAACACAACCTCCTTTGTGGAGGTAACTAGAGCACTCTGAGAACGCATACCTTCGCAAACAAAGGCAACGTTAACGTGAATTCAACTTGGTTCTGAAACTCTTATTTTGAGCACGGGAATCTGGTCACTTGTGCTTTTTGAGAGCAATAATAGCTTTTGAATTTCTTTTGGAAATCCGCTAACTTTTTGAGTTAGGTTCAGACAAACATTTTAAGAATCATTAGTCAAACAAACGAATGGATCGATCATCGATAAAATTTGATAATTTATGTCTTTATTTCTAACAATTTCCGTAAATTTCATAAAGATCAATTCAAACGTTTTTTGAGTTATTTTGCTAACAAAAACAAACCAAACATTGATGAACAAGCGAACAAACAGATCATCACAAAAACTTGGTCATTTACTCTTCGTAATGTACCTAACAACTTGCGCAAATAAAAAAAAAATCCCTAAATAACGTTTTGAGTTATGGCAAAAAAAAAGGACAGAAAATAAACAAGCAAACCGACGAACGATCTTCACTAAAAATTAATAATCTGTCCCTTCTCACGCACCCTACAATCCCTGTAAATTTCTACATGATCCCTCCATAACTTATTGAATTATGCCAAAGTCGATGAAAATATAACCTCTTGGGCGGAGGTGATCATAACGGGCATTATAATAAGCACATTAATATGCTTGGATTGAAATAATAAAAGAAATATGACACATTAGAAGTTTTTCAATAATGGATGCAGTGCATTCAAGAATAATAGAAGATATGAATAATTTCGGGAGTAACTATCTATACATGCCCGTATATGTAGGCAACAGTCCTTGTTTAACATAAATACCAATAAATATGGTCATATTTTTAATGAAACATCCCCGTATGCACATATTCCTACATGCGTTTACCGCTCTTGGGTTGCCCAGGAAATGATAATGGTTCTTCAACGTAATTTTGCCCCGTCTATGCAAGAAGCAAGGCAGAAGCCAAAACTTGTGTTGAAGTTCTCAGGGTGGCTTTTGGGAGCGTTTTAAGGCGCGTTAGGCGCCTCGCCGTCCGCACTCTACGGCCACACCTGGCGCAAGTTTAAGCCGCAGTTCTTAGCAACTGAATAAAGTTATAAGATAAAGTTATAAGTTCAAACCTAGGCAGACGTTCTTAGGAGCATGCCGTGAGTATATCGCCTCGTACACAAGAATGAGATGTCCTCAGATGGCACTCAACTCTTTAATGCCGAAGTTAAACTTCACTTTTTTCATAGGCTTAGCATTATCCGCTTGGTTTTGAAATGTGGGATATACCGTAACTTATTAATCACACAGTTTCGAAGGAATAGCATGATTTGAAAAGTGACCGAATGGTCCGTTTAGGGGCCGAAAACCTAGCTATATGCTACGGCACCTGAAAAATCAAGATTCTTTGTCGATCTGGAATTGCCGCTGATAATAAAACAACGTTTTCAGTCAAGCTTGCGGCGAAAAGTTAAATCACTTTAAGCACATTCAATGCTAAGCGTATACGGAAATTGAAACTGGAGCGTTGAGTTTTAAATTAAGTTTTAAGCGTTAATTTGGAACCGATTAGCCTTGAGAAGGCTTAATAGTCAAATTTGCCCCCCAATTTGGAGGTTTCATAAATTTCAAGCGTTATTCGGATTGATGCAACACGTACAGCATCATTCAATGTAGTGAAACCAACGCTCCTGTCTATAGCTCCGGACAAGTCATGTTTAGTGAGTTTATCTGAAGTCAACTTTTCCGTGCTAGCAACAGCGCCTCTACTTTCCTTAGAGTTGAAAGGCTGCCGAGCAATTCTGCAGCAACGGCCCCCCACAGTCTCGCAACGCGACCCAAAAGCGCCACCAGAGCACAGTTCAGCTATAACGGTTATTCAAATGTCAAGTTGCTTTTTAAATAAGTGTAAGTTAAAATTAGTTTAAAATGGCTTTACTTGAATAATTAATGTTATTATCATTATTATTGTAGTGCTATTATGATGTGTTGAATGAAAATTTTAGTTTTGACAAGACTAAAAGGGCATGAAAGGACGAAAAAGTTTAGATACTTGGTGCTATGGATGTGGGTTAAATAACCCGGTGATTACCTTCTTTGATGCACGGATTGCCGGCTCACCATGGGCAGCGTTACGCTCCTAACTGAATGCTGAGTCATCCCAGACGTGGCTTTGCTAATTAGCTGCTGAGTGGCCGAGACTCTGCAAGGGTTAAAGTGCGAGTTCAAACGTGGTTCCAACTGCTGCAGATGCGGTATAGACTGGATTATGTTCTCTCCCGCATCTCGGTGGTTCACAGTTTGAATTCGGGATTCACAACCAAGAAAAAATATCACCACCAAATTTAACTTTTTTGTTACGGAAGTTCTGTTCAAACCAGAGATGGCGTATAGATGTTGATTAAAAATCTTTTTTCGTTTGCTCTACAATAACGCAAACAGTAAACAGCTTGGCTTTAAAAAGTAAACAGTTCAATCGTTTGAACTTCTGTCAAAAAAATGTCTACAAAAAAAAAAAAAAAAAACAGAGTGCGCTGGCTTTGAGACTACAAAAACGGCGCCAGTATTTAGAGAGACCATCAACCGAGAAAGCGTTTCAATTATTGAACCTTTAACACATGAGCAAACACCTTGACTTTTGGTGAAAATAACAATGTAAAATAACAATATGAATACAGTCTAGACAGATAGGCAGCATGCGCTAATGGGCGAAAGAAAATTATTCAGAAACCTAGTTTACTCTAGCTATAGTGCCCTATGCAAACCTTGCATTTTGGTTGGAAGTCCATCAATGCTTTTTGTTGCTCTTCAATGAAATGATTTAACCATCCACCCGGATATTACAGCTTCCAACTGGCTCTTAGCACATAAAAGTTTGGAATATTCCGCCAGTAGAGCTGGAAATGCGCTGTGCGTTCAAACGGTGCATGATCCAAAGAACCTTTCATCAATTCCTCGTCAATTGCCCTCAAAAAGCTTATCATGCGGTATGTGAGACTGGTTTCATTTCTCAGAGACAATTTTTAAAAAGTTTACGTAAAGCACTGCGGCAGAGTAAAGCCTGAATCAGTCAGGGTATATCGTCAGGTGCTGGAGATGTTGAAAGGCAGCAAGCACTGCAGCTAAATGCTACCACGATTATCTTTACACCCAATTTATTCTGAGTTCAAAGGAGCGCAGCAACCGCAGAACTCGCTTCTATTTACAAATGGGACAATTTGCAAATGCAGCGAACATCTCCACCATGGTTTTACAATTATGGGCATGGTGCAAGGGCCATGCAAGCCTATCCAGCTTACTTGTCTCCCTGCGTGGACTGTCAAGAGCCGTTGGTTTCTATCATAAAACAAAATGGAAAGCATGGCCATCAATCCGTTTTTGTCTTGGAAAGCATGCGCTTCAATCCCTCTTTTTTGTCCCATCAGCTTTTCGATCATGTATGCACCGCCAAGTGACGACAGATCAGATCATGGTAATGCTATAGACAGCGTCTGTTCCAGTTCTTCCCTTTGCCAAGCAGGTATACGTGGAAAGCCTTCAGGTCGATCGGCCCGCTCCTATATACGCACGGCCCACAAGCGATGGTTCACATAACAAGTTCGATGCTATGGAAAGCGTTTCAAACAAGGCTTGTACATCGATGCGGTGATCGAGATGACGAGAAAGTATGCAAATGGGTCCAGAAGCTCACTGCAATGCATTTCTGATAACGTGGGGGCGCAGCGCCCCCTTAAAGCGGTCCAGGAACACAAAGCGTACGCTTGCGGTCGATGACATTGGGGCGAAATAAGAAGCATCTCTTTACACGCCACACAAAGACGAGGTACGCCAGAACGGCTTCCTTTTTTGCGTAGCTCAGTGCATTCCTTCAATCGCACACAAGGAGACATGTCATGAGAATTTTGCGATGCATCGCCATTCTTCTGCAAGAAATCTGATTTCCGGAAGCCGCTCTTCCACTCGGAATCCCAACACTGGGATATTTTCCGTGCAAATCCCATTACGTTCAATTGGAGACTAAAATGAGAAAATGCTGCCTAAGCTGGCCATCTTTTGCCCAGCCTTTTCTGGTCTCTTCTTCCGCTTGAAGTAAAAACGCCCACCCAAGTGGCGATTTGTTGTATTCTTCATGTGGATTTTTCTACTTTGAACGACTTGGTCCAGACTGAGGCAGATGCGTACGTAATAGAGGATTTAAAAAAAGTATCAAGTTTGTGTCGCGCTCTCACTAAAGAGAGAAATGGCCAAATTTTGCCTGGAAGCCACTCAGGCTCTTCCAGAAAACTTCAGATTTGTTGCAGATTCTCCCAAGAAAGATGACTGCAAGCATACTGTATATACGGCTATCGGGAGACTGTCATTGTAATAGAGCAGTTTAGCGATTGAGGAAGTTGGAATATAACGATATTTCACTGATATTCGTCAGACGGTAGTAATGAATAAATCTACCGTATATTGCTATCAGTGGAGTGCGACTGTGATAGAGAATTTTTTTGACGAAAATTACGATCAACTTTTCATGGAAAGTAGTAAAGATAGGGCTGTTAGTAGATTATGATTGTATTATTACAGCATGACAGTATACTTATCATATTGAATCATATTAAAGATGTTATACGATTGTCTGAGCTCTACGTCACCCAAAATTCATCTTTCTATCTATTTGGTACAATGTTATTGCAAAGATCAACAAAATATAGATTTGTAAATTCAGTATTAAAACTAGAACTCTATGAGAGCGTATACATTTGCCAAGCAATGCAAAGTTTACAGAAAAAATCATATGGGGCTTGAAATCAGGATTTTTTAGTTATTATCATAAAAATATTGTCATTTGTGTGTTTTAATGAGTTCTCTTGTAATTTCTTGACGATCTGTCAGTAACATTTTTAGTTATATTCTGATAAACATAAAGTCAGATACACAGACGATTCGATAATTACCAAAATTTGGTTATTTGGGCCTTTTAGCATGTGTCATAATTCCTACCACTTTTATGAACATCCTTCCACAACTTTTTGAGTTGTGTTCCGTCAGTCATTATGATAAGCCAGTCATACACACAAACGGACAAACCGATCATCATCAAAATTTTGTCATTTATGTCTTTTTATTTCCAACAATTCCTGCAAATTTCGTAAAGTTTCATTCCTAACTTTTAGGTTATGTTGCATATAAACATAAAATAAACAGAACGCCTCGTGGCGTCAGACCATCACCCGCGGTAAGGTGCCGTTTCAACGAAGTAATTTTTGATGAACGAGGTTATGGCACAGCCCCATTCCCAGAGATTAGCTCTTCAATAATAATATAGGATATACATATATATTACAGCTAGAACGCCTCGGTGGCGTAAGACCATCACCCGAGGTAGAAGGCAAATTCAACGAATTCATTGTTGATGAACGAGGCTAATTCTTTCCCGGAGTTTAGCTCTTCAAGAATAACATAGGAAAACAAGGCTGGTGCTGGGCTCACCTGTGCATTTAATAATCACGTAGGAAAATGGGAAGCCTCGTGGCGCGAGACGATCTGCCGCGGTGGAAGAAAATTCAATGTCGTCATTTTCGATGGCCAGTTAGGTCTGGTTTTTCGTACGGGTCATATCTAGGTCAACCCACTGAACTCCCTACAAAAATTATGAACATTACTCAATTCCTTCGACCCCTTATGGGTGGACAGATAAATATATAAACAAATACATAAATACAAAGAATCGAGGCAAAACTCGATCCGGGGACCTGAGATGACCACGCTGCAACTCTAACCACCAAGTCGCAAACAGCAGAAAGCAACGCAAGCACGCAGGGTACTTGTGCTGCCCACTGCTTCAGGGCAAAGATATTAGGACAGAGCCGTACGTGTACGAGGGAGCTCTTCCGTCTACCCTGAACAATTATTAATAACCTAAAATATCTCAAAGTTTCAAGTCCCGTTAACGCCTGGTATTATCCAGACAGGGGCTCTCCGCCTGCCCTTGTGTTTTGATAGAATAATTACAAAGAATCGAGGCAGGACTCGATCCGGGGACCTAGAGATTGTGATATGCATTGACTAATAGATCTACTGCACAAATAGTTCTCTATGAAAATAGGTAAACTTAATAAAGTTTCAGGCGGCTAGAAGAAGTTGTTCAACTTCTCTTGTAGCATGAGAGTTATTATAATATGGAGGAAGAGCAAGTTGTCAATTTTACGGTACAGCCCCAACTGGGAAATCCACATGCACTGGTTCGTACTATAGATAGATGTCCCAGAGGAGTGCAAGGCTACAGTCAATCACAGATTATCAGAGCTATGGCTTGACAGACGGAAGGCTCATGCGACGACTGTAAGCGCCCCGATCGTATCTATGCAACCGACTTTAAACATATATCGGAATAATGTTGAAGCTGTTCTTCTTCGCATTAAGCTTAGAGTGCAAATGTTTAGTGTGGGCCCGGAATTTGGTTGTTTATCTTTACAGCAGTTGGATATTGGCACGTCAGACGCTGCTGAAGTGACTGCGCCTCATAATTTGATAGACGGGTAAATTCTTGCGGGGCTGGTTTGAGGAGTCACTATCCCGTCGTTCATACTCTATTGTTGAGATTATTATCGCTGAAATAGAATCTGAACGCCGGTATACTGACTCCGCAAAGCAACACCGCAAGAACTCGCTTGTCTGTCAAGGTGGCGCAATCACTTCAGTAGCGTCTGCGCGTCTGACACTCTAACATCCGACCGCTGTGAGGATAACCGACCAAATGCCGGGCCCACACTAAACATTCGCACTCTAAACTTGGTGCGAGGATGCGCGACTCTCACATTATTCCGATATATGTTTCAAATCGGTAGCATAGATACGGTAGCATGAACGACGTGCGAACGGCACATCGTCGCTTCAAGCTGTGAGTGTGATCCCAGGGTGTAGCCGTGGCATAAGAATAAGTGGTACTCATATGGTGAAGCTCCAATTGCATAGACCCTATGACCGATCAAGCAGCAAAAACCTGTCTCCAAGCCAGCACGGCTTCACGTGCTCCGACGGAAACACCTACAACAACTGTGCTGGGTGAGCACGTGAAGGCAGGTTCTTCCAGTCGCTACACGGAAAAGCGCGCCTGCATTGAGGCAGCGCTGCACTCAGCGTAAGCCCTTGAGCGGATAGATATAAATGATTCTTTGACATTTTGTTCGTGTAAGAACAGCAATTGAGCACTTTGTGCTCGTAACGTGAGATTGATCTTCACAATAATGGGAGAGTCTTACATTTGATAGGGTAGGGATCACAGTCATAAGATTGGATTACTGATGACAAGACTGAGATGACAGTCTCCTTCTTCTTCTTTGCAAAGATAATCTTAGGTCTCATTTGCTTTGCATTTGTAGATCCCTCCATAAGACTTTGATGACTCACGATGACAGCTTGGAAACTTGTCAGAATAAAGCCTTAGTATTTTAAATAAGGATTAACGACTGCATAGAATCAACAAGATGAATGGTTTAAAAACCGAAAGGGTACAGTGCAGGCAAAATATTTTAGACAATTTATTGTTCTAAAGATAGCATCATTTCCACACGTTTGTGTATACCTACTGTACAGTCAGTTTACACTGTTTTATGCCAAATATAAGTGGAAGTATTTTTTACGTCGCTTTTGACGAAAATTGTTTATTATTGACTCCTGCCGCAGCCAATTCTACTTCCGTAAAATGTTACTCTCCTCGTTCCCAAGACAGTAAACAAATAGCAGTCTTTTTAATTTGAAAGAAATTTTGTAAAAAAATATTTACCTTCCTTTCTGTGTATTCATGATAGGTGCGGATGAAACGGCAATGAACTTTATGGTATCAAAATATACAAATACTTCCTTCTACCCTTGCCAAGATACGGTGATACCGATCCATCGGTGGCAGCAATAAAGACCGTTTCGTAGTTATCTGCCAACCCGTTTTCAGTTAATCATGAACAAGTTATGCTTGCAAGCGACCAATATTTAAGTCAAGTCTTGTGAATCATATTGAGTTTTCATGGTAGTGCTGTACTACACACATCCTGGACGCACGTGAGTGTTTACGATAGTGTTTTATTACAACCTATGAAGTATCCACTGTAATGTAGAGTTTTCTGCTGGTCTATGTATCAGGCTTTCGACCCCTAGGGCTGCGAAAGTGTAGGGTTTTCCCCAAAATAATAGGCGTTCTCAAAATCTCAATAGAAGCCATGGTAATGAAATTAAAAGAGAGGATCAGTAACGGTATAACCGCTGTCTAGGGAGGAGGTGGAGGTGTCACTGCTTCAATTAATCTCCTAAAATCGGCTGAAAGAGCACGCGAGGGCAGTTAAGCAGCTTAATATAGCTCTTATTTCGTATGCTGTAGCCTGGCGGCTGAGGTGGGTCGTGAGCTGGGCAGTCCAGACGTACGTCAGCCTCAGTTGGGCTTCATTCCAGATCTAGTTCATTTTAAAATGTTAGGTACACGGGTTGATTTCTGCCTTCTGTTCGTTTCGAAACGTTCTTCCAACATTCAAAACCCACTTGACAAAACTCCATCAAGGCAGTAATTTGCATCGTTTAAGATGCCCAAGAAACATAAAAAGGTTTGCGGAATTAAACATCAGCTGTTAGCTCGACATGAATATTAATCTCGCGACTTATGGAGCTTAATATTGCTGCGTCTTCAGATTCTGCCAGCATCCTGGTCTAAATTATCGGACAGAATCTGGCGGCATATTGAGGTGAATTATCAGGCATGGATTATGCATGGCACCAGCAAGTGCGGCATCAATTTGGTAGGTGACGGAAATTTGTTTTCTCCTAATTGCGGAGGCTATAAACTAGGACCTAAAATGTGAAAACGGATGGACGGCGGCTTATTAGGCTGGCGCTCGTATGGAGAGTGAAAGCGGAGGAACGCTACCGGTGTGTGGTGACAATTTGCTATCTGAGTAGTTCCATTCGGAAACAGGACTAGTTATTGAAGCAGGGTATTGGACTCATCCACTCTGTGTGAAAGAATCTTGGTGGTGTAGCTTTAACTTCAGAGCTTTGCATAGAGAGCATTGGTTCCAATTCTAGGAGTTAATCGCATGCCGATAACGGTTGAGCCATCTATCTCGCTCTTTGGTTATTTTACTGCCAAAATTAAATTGAGTCACGCCTCAATAAAGTCAATAAGCTCTATAGTAAATATTTCTACAAGCATCCTTTGAACAGCTACCTCGGCGATACCATATTACGAGTAACAATAGTGTATCAAATCGTCACTTCCAGCAGCGGGATTTACCACTTTCAATCGCGTTGTAAGGGTTAGAAGCAACTCGATAACGTTGAGTCTTCTGAAAATTTCATTTTACGGACTAATATTGACTTTCTGGAAGTCTTAGGAGTAAAAGACAAAAGGTCAACTCCTCTGCTGAATCAAACGCTTCCAAGGGAATATCTTTGTTGAGGCCATTAGCTTCCTAATCATTACTCCTACAAACAGCGTCTAGTAATTTACATCCATCACCAGAATGGTTCATCCTCACCGTCATAATTTTGTAAAGTTAAAGAAGAAGCTCAATATCCATTGAACTCATATCGTTAAACTTTGCACAAGGACCGTCTATTATTTATCTCTCTAATCTAACCGTAAAACTGTTGCCATTTGTTATCAGATATTGCGTTCTTTTGGAAGCCGTTTGTCGCGGTTATGGTCATTGATGAGAGCAACGAGTTCTAGATAGATATTAAATTTGCATAGATTTTCATCGCGAAGGTCGAGCTTTCTCGCAGATTTGTACGGGCAAGGATTGACCAGGAATTTTGTTCAGTTTATCATCTGCTGCCCTGTCGAAAAATTAGATAATTTACTTTACACAATAAATTTGCAAATTGAGTTAATTTAAGATACATTAAAATACTGAAAACATTATTTCAATCAGTCGAAACTTAAAAGTGGTATTTCAATAAAAGTTTTTCAACTGACGTAATTTGTCTTTTAAATAACATTAAACTTAACTATCCCATTGAAAATATTTGTAACTGACAAACTTGATACTGTTTTTGAATTAAATATATTGCTTAATACCGCAACGGGGTTTGATACTTCCCATAGCTGGGCTTAAAGCACTGAATAGATCTTACAACACAGAGTCAAATATGACAATGCTAATTCAGACGCTAATTTCTGTCCTAAGCATCACATAATGATGATCTGCAAATATTTAGTGTTGCCACAGTTGGAGTAGGTACCCTGTGTTGTAGGTACCCTGTGTTGTAGGTACCCTGTGTTGTAGGTACTCTGTGTTGTAGGTACCCTGTGTTGTAGGTACCCTGTGTTGTAGGTACCCTGTGTTGTAGGTACCCTGTGTTGTAGGTACCCTGTGTTGTACGTACGTATCAAACGAAATTCGCGGCAGTCTAAGAATCTGAAATTTTAAAAATTCTTTTGTTTGAAGCCCTATGTTTACTTAACATTCGTTATGGCAGCTTAAGCTTTTTATTTAGTGTACATACACAACTACCGCATCTTGTTCAGCCGAACTTCAGGGAAGTGCTCAACGGTTCCTGAACATGATTTGCCATTTTTTCCTATACGTAATGTTAGCTACTGACGCTACTGTACTGTATTAAACTGACTGGAATATGCGCAGCCATGAATTACAAGTATTCTTACGTTCTAGTTGGCAAAATCTCCACTACAGAAACGGCAAGACGCAATTAATTTTGGCTTCGGGTCTGTTGTGTATTAATATTCCTATATGTAAAGCATTTTTTACACACGTTTTTACTGATTATCGCATATACTTATTTGACTCGCTGTGTGTTATCATAGAAAACCACATGGCATACTTTTGAATTAAGGCAATGTTTTCCTGCTATTCAATACACCGGTACACGTTTTTCAAACGATATTCCCCGTAACTTTTAGAATCGCCAGAATACCTGTCTTACAATATGTGATACGGTGATAAAAAATTCTGTTATACCGGCTTTCGTTAAATTTACAATTCAAATTACTAGCGTTTTCAACCTTCCTATTATCGCGTATGGTTTTGACTAATTTGACTAGCGGCTATCTCAGAATTCTGAGCGTGACTGACAAGGCATTGACAGTGATTGTTGTTGTAGGTCAGGTGCAGCGTCCAGAAAAAACACCTTATGCTTCTGGCATGCAGTCTGCGGTTTTCAGCGAAAGCTTACTCAATAAACTTTGTTGTGAAGCAGATCACCCGTTTTCTAGTTAAGGTCGACCGTTAGACGCTATCTAAATAACAAGCAGAGACATCCATCTCTGCTAACGACCCGTCGCATTAATCAGCCTTAATATTCGGTAACGACGCGGCTATTTCCTTCTTGCAACTGCAGATGAAAAATTTTCAAACCGAAGTTTATGCTACACTGCTAATTGGTTTATAGCTTAATTATGAAGATATGTATCTGCCTTTGAACTTCTTTAATGGCTTCTTCGCATATATATTAGACTATTCTACAATCTCCAGAGCATTAGCATCTAGAATCTGTATTTTGGGTATCTCTGACGCTCGGCTCGCGTGTTTAGCATATATTTTCCTTGAATGTTTTGGTTGTGGTAATGAAGCATCTGATTCACCGAAGAGTTCAATAACGTAAAGGCAATACATAATATTATTCCATTAATCTGTAATTTGCTCATTTTAATGTGATAGCACGGGCAAAATTGTTGATTTAATTGAAGAAAGTGCTCCTCTTCTTCTGATGGTTTCTGTAGTTGTGTACTTTCACCAAATAAAAGATAACGTCCTCGCAGAAGCACAAAATACAAAGGTCTAAGAAGCACCAAACTCCGAACAGACATTCCTCTCAGGGCTCGGACACACGAGTGGAGCAGCAATGTCTGTTGTCAATACAGCAAGGCTTTCGCAACGCCTCAGCAGCTTGTAATGAATTTTATTCCAAGATGATTGTTTCACTGTATTTCACTGTAATTTACTGCTGGTAGCAGGTTCTATTCGGGCAACAAGTAGAACCAATAAGAGCCGCTCTTTCGCTTAGGCATTTGCGAAGCCAGTGTCCTAAGCGAAGTGTGAATTATTGAGGCAAACTTTTGGATGCCGGCCCACCGTTAATATACAATAAGCCTCATCGATCAGCTGGTCGGTGCTAAGGCTCCAATGTTCTCTGTTTTATGCGAGTGATGTCGGTTCAATAATGTGATTCTGTTTTTGTCTCCCGCAGCAGCTCCGTCCAGTGTTTTATGCAGTGTGGGTCACCTTAGCCTCAACACTGCGCAGAGAGTAATAGCGTCCGTTTTACGGCACCTGCTGAGTGATAAATGCAACATATATGTCGATAATGTGTCATAACAAATGTATTGGTTCGGGTTAAAATGACAGCCAATTTATATTGCGAAATTCAATATCCAATATATTTGTAAGATGGAAAATTAGGATGAGAACTTTGAATGCAATGTGAGATTAAGTGGGGCGTAAGAAAAAGTTTGCTATCTCTCACGATAGAAAATAATTCTTTCCAGACCCTAGAAACACCTAGAAAGGATAAACGTCTCACTATTACTTACCATAGGAAGCGTACCTCAATATAGCGTAATTTTCATTTGTTTGTATTTTACATTACTCGTTATTATGCGATATGAGGGCTGAGTGGAGAGCATTAGGCCTCCAGGTATTATTATATGTAATTGGAACTACATACGTACGTTTCCGTCTCTGTTGGAAGGATGACATCTGATGTTCATCGACGCTGAGATCGGCATTTCTTGTAGCTTAAGTCATTTCGTAGATCTCTCTTCTGTACTACAAAAGGCAATCCTGGAAGCTTAGAAGGTACGTCCTATTGAACCGTCGCCCTCCAGTTGTTATAGCAAATCTATCCATAATCTATCATAATCGGTAAGGTGCTCGAAAGGATTTACTCTTTCTGGCATTAAGGCGACCGCATTAGTGCATTCTGGCATGAAGGCAAGTGCATTAGGTTAAGTACAAGGAGACGCAAAACACATTCGGAGCAAGACTTGAGCTAAAATGCTGCCAGTGGTCTCGTTTGCATGACGTTTGAAGAACTAACAAAGGTCTAGCATAGGAGAGAAGGGCTAATTTCACTTGCACCACAGCTCTGCAGCAGCGCCGTGCGCAAGTCTGGTGAAGCTCAGGGCCAAACTAATCGCCAGCGACTAAAGAAGTCATCGTTTGGGAAGGCAAAGTAAAGTTAAGCTAAGACCAATAGGCTTGACTTGTCCGGAACTTGAGGCAGGTGCCTAGGTTTAATCAATTAATTTTTAACTACTTACCATGAAAATTACTTACCTTGTGAATTACTCACCTTGTGAATTACTTTCCTTGTAAATTGCTTTCCTTGTGAATTACTTTCCTTGTGAATTACTTTCCTTGTGAATTGCTTCCCTTGTGAATTACTTTCCTTTCCTTGTGAATTACTTTCCTTGTGAATTACTTACCTTGTGAATTACTTACCTTATGAATTACTTATCTTGTGAATTACTTTCATTATGAATTACTTTCTTTATGAATTACTTTCCTTGTGAATTAATTTCCTTGTGAATTACTTACCTCGTGATTTGCTGGCCTCGTGAGTTCTGTTAATTATTATACAAATTCATATTTAGCGTACTGAATGGTACTTCTATGTTCTGCTAAAGTTTACCTAAATGAAATTAGCGTAAACTATGTTTCTAATAAGCTTATTCATTTATTGGTGTTCAGTGGTGTCCGCTGCTTATTTTCTACGTCATCTGTTGAAGTCGTTGTACTATTGAGAGGTGACGGCCATTGAGAGATGGCCTGTGATGGGCGGGAGTGTCGCACCTAAGTCGAGTTTTCCCCTAATGCGCCATGAGGTGACTTGTTGTACCTGCGGTGCGTACAGTTTATGTGGGTTTTCCTTGGAACCAAGGTACCGAGGCTCTTCCCCCTCCCCCCCGGCTTATCCTTAGCTAGGATTTCAGGCGGTTTGGTTTCCGAGCTCGCTGTGATTCCTTCTATTTTCTTGCTCCTCTAGTGATGCTTTTTCCTGTTCTTCCCACCCTCCCCCTCTTTCACGGCTTGCAGTTCCCGTGCGCGTTGGTTCTCCGTGTATGGGTTCCGCAGATGTTCTTCTCTCGACATCATGTGTGTTTCTTCTCTCTTCCTCCCATTGCAGAAATTACGCTGTAGAAAGGAGGACTATGAGCAAGGACGTCATTTCCCTTGTTCTTTTGCTCAACATTCGCTTATTTACTCACAACGGACAAAGATGCGGGAAGGTATTGCGTTTGATTTTCTTAAATCACGTTTTACCGTTTCTTGAATTGATGTAGATAGTTTTGTTCCTCGTCAATAGACTAGCGCCGACCGGAGGTAAAAAGCTTCTAGGAATGAAAAGAGAATATGCATATCTTCGGTGCAGGTGCCTCCCGCTACAATGCTTTATGTGTCGTAGTTCAAGAATTTTCATGATCCAGTAGTGTAAAGAAGTGAATTAATCAATAATCGAGTGCCAATTGGATCATCTCTGGTCGTACTTGACTCTATTTTCTATGGCACGTCTTTATTTAAAATTCGTGTAGCGAGTCACTATTAGTATCATAAAAGAAGTAATGAAAATGAGACGTTGATCATGCAACAAATGAAGCAGGAGCAAGGATACGTATTCATATAATTAAATAACTTAATCGAAAAACTGCCGCCCGCCACAGAAGCGTCGGAGCACTTCAGTGATGGGGGCCCTTTGCCCTGCACGTGGGGAGCGGTCACGGGTGTGGTGACGTCACAAAGAGAGGCCGGCTAGTAGAGATATCATCAAGGGAGTCGGTAGTGATGTTATGAAGGGAGTCGGTAGTGACGTCATCAAAGGAGGTCAGAGGCTTAGTGGTAGGTCACCAATGGATGTGAGTGTCCCGCTAGTGACGTCACCATGGAATGCCATACAGTAGATTGTATGATAATAATTGCGAGTTTTCCCGTTCCTAAATATGGTACAGAACATAGTGGCGTCAACCAACCATCGTCATGCGCTGCTCAGAGGCTCAACCATAGCGACTGAAAAAAAAATGATAGCAGTAAAACCAAAGAAGGACTGGCTAACAAACGATATTAGCAACGTACGGGGCAAGAAATATCACCCAACGACTCCGTCGCCAAAATTCTTTTCTTATTTCGGTGTGGCTGAAATGGCCGTGCATATGTATACATCCATACAAAGTATCTGCATGAGGTCTCTCAGAATGGCATAAGCGGATGGCTTTAGCGTTGGGTAGCGCTAATGATCATTCTGATTCATCATTAATTATAATTTTGAATACAGGAGTGCATAAGAGGCCAGTTAGTACGAACAATACCTTGTGTTTTATGCACTGAAGGATTAAATTTAAACGTATATGGACGAACGCACTTCATGCACGACATTTCCAACAGTTCTACTAATAAGGAAAGCAGACTTTTAACATTGAAGATTTGACCTGACACTTTTCTGACCATTGCGTAATAGAAAGGCTCTACTTTTTGGTTAATGGACTAACGATATGTAAACGTTTGAATACAGTGCATTTAATTACAACATTGCAAGAGTTTGTGAATTACAGCAATGAATTAATTTCTGCTGTGGAAAAAATAATGCTGACATAAAATTTTAAAATTAAGCCACGGGCTGACTCTTGTTAGTTCATTACGCTATAGAGGTTAAGAGTATAGGTGTAGGTGTTTGTAGCACTTACTACCTCCGTCAATATGGTAAAGTTTTTGTCGAGATCGTCAATCTGTACCTTTGTCTGTCACCAAGATAACTTAAAAGGTTATGGACTCATATTTGCGAAATTTACAGGGATTGTTAGACGTGCTAGGAGCAACAGATGATTAACACTTGACGGAAATTTGTTGAACGGTTTAACTGTTTGTTTGCTTGTCTCTTTTTTCTTAGAACCCTAACTCAAAATGTAGTGGACGAATTTATATGAAATTTACAGGAGTTCTAAGCAATATCTCGAAGAGTAAATGACCATTTTTTAGATGATCTGTTTGTCCGTGTGTATGTCTCTATGTTTGATTTATATTTGCTTGCAAAATAATTCAAAAAGGGATGTAGGAATTTTTATGAAATTTAAAGGAATTGTTGAAAGAGAGGACCAAATTTTGGTGTGTCCGTTCGTGTGTTTCACTAATGTTTGTCAGAACATAACTCAAAATTTACGGATGGATATGAAAGAAAACTACAGATGCTGTTATATTCCAAATGGCTCAAATGACCTCATTTCAGTGCTGTTAAAAAGGAAATTATAATTTCAGAACAACTCTGACTTTATCGTCAACTTTGACTTTCTTGTCGAAATTATGCGCTGTTAGAGGCTCTAGTATGACACGGCACAGAATTGGCCAGGCGATAATTTGACCGGGACTAGAGGATAATTGTAGCTCCCGGAGTATCCACTGGGATTTGGTTTGTTCAGTGTGTCTGTGTATCTGTTTTTCGGCACCCATGAATGTAAAAGCTGCACAAATAACGCATTTACCAATGATACCATGAGCTGCCACGGCCAGCTGTTCTCACAGGTACATGTTGCTGTCAGGAGCAGTGTAGCTGCCTGAGCAGTTACAAAAAAAAAAAAAACTAGAGCATTCTGAGAGCGCATACCTCCGCCAAGCAAGACAATGGTAGCAAAAAATTCAAATTGGCTCAGAAACCATGATTTTCTTTGTATCAACTCCAAAATATAATCATTTGTGCCTTTAAATAGCAATAATAGCTTGTACAATTTTTTTTTCTTGAAGATCCGTTTGTAACTTTTTGAGTTATGCTGCTAACAAACGTTACGACAAACATGACTCAAACATACAAACGAACCTACCGATCTGCACCAAAATTCAATCACTAATGTATTTTAATATCACTAACAACCAATATAAATTTCAGAAAAATCCATTCATTATTTTCTGAGTTATTGTGCTAACAAGCATAAAATTAAAAACAGTGACAAACGAACAAACGGATTATTGCCAAAATTTGGTAATGCACTCTTCGTTATATACCTAACAATTCATGTGCATTTCATAAAAATCCATAATTAACTTCTTGAGTTATGGCATTGAGAAAAATGAGGCAGACAAACAAACAAACGAATGGACGGATCTTCTCCAAAAGGCAATGATCTGTTCCTCCTAACATACCCAGCAATTCCTGCAAATTTCGTCTAAATCGGTTCATAACTTTTTGAGTTATCTTGGTCAAAGGCAGACAAACAAACAAACAGATAGAGACAGACAGACAAAAATTACAAAAACATAACCTCCTTGGCGGAGGTAAAAATACATTAAAAAAAAACATGCCTAACCGAATTTAACTTTGCCTAATCATAACTAACACTGAGGTTTTTTTTACATCAACCAATATCTATACAGGCAGTTCTCAAATTACGAAAATTAAAAGCTGTTCAGTGACAGCATGGCCTCGGTCCAATGAGGAGGTGGATGTGTTGCTGCTACAATTACCGGCAATCTTTTGGACTAGATTGGATAAGCTTAAGAGGACAGTTGAACAGTTTTATGTATTGTTTAGTATATTGCAGTCGCTCAAATGAAGTGGCTCCTTGCTGGAAGTGCCAGACGTACGTTGGTTCCAGCTTTACAAGTCGATGAGTTTGCGTACTCCTCGAAATAATACTAACAAATAGGAGAGTTATCGACTTCGGCCTGCTCACAAGATGGTCAGCTTACTGCAATGGCAGTTTACTATATCACTCCATTCAGTATAGTATTGCTGTCAACCACAAAGAAATTCATTAATTCCATGATATATTACTCATGGCAACGAAAAAACTCGTAAATTACACACCAAGACTTCATTATTTAAGCATACTGTGCATTAACATCAATGGAAAACAAGCACTAACTTAATAGATGGGAGCTAAGGCTTCATAGGGCTTATGGAAAGCAGATATTTGTGTATCTCTGCTGTAGTATGGAGCCCGCCAGTTTTGGTTCTGTATTCTCTCCTGGCATTGACAATTTTCTCACTAAGTCCTTTAGTCTGTATTGTTTTATCAACTAGATGTTATTTTCCGTAAAACCATCCTTTTGTGTTCATCATTACATCTTTACACCTTTATTGTTTCTAAATCATTGACATCATTGCTATTTTTCTCAGACTATGATCGATTTCCTGTAACTGCTCCTCCACTGCATCTCCACATCACGGAGGGGATTAGTTTTATAACTGACTGACAATCCAGAGGTGCAAGCTTTGACTTGTTCTTGTTTGAGAATACCGCAATATTTATCATACAAAAATAACAATTACAAATATGGTTTGATTGGTCACACCATTGGGTACAGCAAAAACCACTCCCTTCCATTTCTGTTTAGCCAGTCTGTGAATCCGTGTCGCCTGTACAGTACACGATCTGCAAGGTCCACAGGGATTGTCATGGTCATCAACTTTAAACTAAAATAAGCATTGTATGCAGTTTTCACTCTTTTAGCTGAGTTTTTCCACTGATTGGTAGGAGCATAACTTGTACGGATGTAAGAAAAGTAGTCTGGTCTACTTATACAGTACATCATCATCGTTACATGTCTTCGATATCAGTTTGTACATATCCTGTTAGGCACATACTTGTACAGTCTATCATTTACAAATTAACAGAGAGATAAATCTGATTTTTTCTCCCAATTAATTTACATACAGTTATTAATTAGTTACTGTACGTAAATATACCATTTCAGCACAACTACTGTAATAGCAAAAACTGATTTGAACGCAGGTGCCATACTCCTACAAGACCTCCACGTACTGTACTAACAGTAGAGTTCGTGGATGTCTTGTAGGAGCCGAAGCAACACTACACAGATGTAGAGCCAAAGCGTATGCGTGTAACTGAGGAACCTAACGTGCTAGAACGAACTTAAAACTTCAGTACCATCGTACTCGATTTAGCACAAATTGTAAGCTATTACCCAAGTAGTAAAATCGTTACTGAGGAGTGTGGTAAAATCCGTTACAGAATTCGGCTAACCCCGGGCTCAAAACTTAGTAAGTTGTTCGACATTTTTAAAGTTGTTTTTCCATTTCTGAAAGTGCCTGCTTTCTATCAGTGTCAACAGAAGATATTCTTTCGCAAATACAACTTCCACAGTCATGTGTAATCAAACACAGCAGGGCTATTAATAAATCGCTTGAAACAAACATGATATTCTTTGTTTACGCGATAAATAGACTATCTTCTCTCTGAATATTAATTGAGGTATTCAGTTATTAATACCGTTACAAACAGTCTACCTCATAAATAAGTTTGTACTACGTACAGGAACCAAAAGATTTTCGTGTGAACTAGCCTCAAAAGAATGACACATTAAACACGGCTAAAGATGCAAGGAAGAAACGCCTCGTAACCTTTGATGCTAATATATTATCCTGATAAAATAAACATCGTGTTTATGGACGCTTTGGAGATGGACGCAGATAAACGTGCAGTTATTTTAGCCATTCTCGGAATAAATAGATTCTAGAGAAGAGCTCGTCTAAATTTGGCACTATTCTAAGACGCGCCTACGCGTGCTCTCGCTGAAAATGTCACAGAATTTGGTTGTATCTCAGTTGGAAGATGCAACAAAATTAACTGAGCTGTGCAAGGTATGAGATGCTTCTAACGCGAGTGACAGGGAAAACGTTGATAAAAAATGATGATAAATTGATTAGGTTAATGAGTACTGCGTATAATTAATGGTTCTCGAGACGAGGAATAAAATTTTACTTATAACTAACTTAAGCACAACTTTGTACAGAGATCGATGCTCAAAAAGAGTTTTTATAATGATATTAATGATAATAATAACAATAATAACAATACTGAAAACTCGTTTCACTAGCAACGACTCAAGAAGAGACAGCTCAATGACATAACAATTGTTTCTCATTAAAAGTTTAATTAAAAAAGAAACTGAGCTAAGTGGGCGAGGTTTCTTCGCATTACTAATGGAAGAACGAAGAAACATGTTTAGCTTCAATCTGTTCTGGGAAAAATGACAGTCACATTTGGTTAATCAAAATTATTTACCTAACGCACTCCCAAATACGTACTCATCGAACTCTCATAATTTTTTTTTTTAAATATACTTCAGCATGCCATTGCGATCGCCCATGCGGGACACGCGCTGGCTCACATTTGAATTAATTACGCACGACAAAGAAAGAAACGCTTCAGGCACTTTTTTCTAGGGCATAATTTATCTTAATGCCGATGGAGCAGCGGCTAAGTGTAAAGTTTATGTTCTTGTTAACACGCGAGTGTCGGCACGCAAGTTCGGCAGAGCGACTCGTGTTCCCTTTTGTCCGGCGCGTAAGACTAGGCGTGATGTGGTACGAACTGGTTATGTTGTTGTTGATCATTGTGAGATGAAGTGCGAAGAATGACCTTATTTGTTCCCATTTTACTCAATTCGTAAGACTAGGCGTGATGTGATACGAACTGGTTATGTTGTTGTTAATCATTGTGAAGGGAAGTGCGAAGAATGACCTTATTTGTCCCCCTTTTACTCAATTCGTAAGACTAGGCGTGATGTGGTACGAACTGGTTATGTTGTTGTTAATCATTGTGAAGGGAAGTGCGAAGAATGACCTTATTTGTTCCCCTTTTACTCAATGCGTACGACTATCCGTGATGTGATACGAACTGGTTATGTTGTTGTTAATCATTGTGAAGGGAAGTGCAAAGAATGACCTTATTTGTCCCCCTTTTACTCAATTCGTAAGACTAGGCGTGATGTGATAAGAACTGGCTATGTTGTTGTTAATCATTGCAAAGGGAAGTGCAAAGAATGACCTTATTTGTCCCCCCTTTTAGTCAATTCGTAAGACTAGGCGTGATATGATACGAACTACATGGTTAACTTGTTGTTAATCATTGTGAAGGGAGATGTGAGGGATGTTTTCTGTTATTGTCGGTGGGCTCCAGTGTAAAGTGGTGCATACTGTTTTGCTATATCATTACTATATGAACGGAAGTACAAAGGACACTTATTTTTACTCATCGTAAACTTCTGTGTAATATGGCGCAAATTGGTAATGCTGCTCTTCATCTTGGTAGATGGAGGTGGGGAGAATATCCTTTTGCTTACTGTAAGAGTACACTGTTATGCGTTACAAATTAGCACTAATCATTGTCATATTTTTGAAAGGAAATGGGAATAATGCGTTTCATTGATCATAAGACTGAGTAAAGTATGTATGACAAATTGGCTACATATTTATGGTAATGTTATAGTTAACCTCTCGCAATTGAAATAGAAAGGATGTCTTCTACATATCGCTAGTTTCGGTATTACGCGTTACAAATAGAATTGCCAGTTGATACTTTTTGTTATAAATTAAGCATCCGCAGGTACAAGATTGGTGCAGTAAAGTGCTAAATAAATGTAAATAAATATATCTGTAAAATTAAAATTATAGTTTTATAACTTGGTCTCAGCATTTTTACTTATGATTTTGAACTAAATAGCCCACGTTATTGACTTGGCTAAATATTGTATCTTAATGGTAAAGATTAAAGGTAGCTTCAATGACTGCGGTGGTTACTCTCGGTATAATGAAGGATATAAAAAATGCATACAATTATAGAAGCTAGGGTAATATACCGTTTCAAATTGGGCTAGGTATTCCTTCGCTACAAAAGCAGAGGTTTTTAACTTTGCTGTACTGCCGGATATTAATATGAGAACTTATTCATCAACAACAGGAACGTAAATAGAAATGCGTCCTGAGTTTTAGGATTATGCAAACTAAAATTCTTTTAGGCAAAGGAAACCTTTGCTGTAATTAACTACAGCATATTGTACATATTCTTCAAAAAGCACATCTGGTATTTTATATAACAATAATAAAAAATTAATATTGAAACACAGTTACTTGCAAGGCTTTTTCACAAAAGCCATATAAGAGCACTATGGTACGCCTGAGTCTTGTGCTTCAATTTACCTTAAGAGCTGCGGCAGACATTTTAACTTTCTGTGAAGTGAAACCCCGTCCTTGTCAGAGTTGATTAAACCGACGTTCTGAAGAGTTGGTTAACGCTACGGTGGCAATGGATGTATGATACTGGCTGAAGCTGCTAGTTTGGGTAACTTCAACATAAGCCACAAAAGTATAGTTTGGTTGTGAAGAGCAGATTTTTCGGTGAATGTGGTTTTTGTTTTGCGGATTTTATATCTTTAAGGGGTGCTGATTCGGAATCTGCTTGATGACACCTTGGCACCCTTGGGTAAATTGCATTATATGCAAATTAAATGAGCCAAAACCGAAATTTCTTTTCCAGACTCTAGCTCGCTTATTTAGGGAGGTACAAGGGAAATATTAATGTCTACCCCCATGTTTAGAGGGTCAAAGATTCTAATTTTACCGATCTATCATGACCTGCTCATATGCATTTCCTAATTATGCATATTAGGCTGCCATTGGCAAATTTTCTAGAAGGACTAAAGATTGAATACAAGGCAAATAACAGGGTAATTTTAGCATCCATCCCAAGGTCTTTGATTCTAGTTTACCATTTATATATATGATTTTTTCCATTTGCATATGCATTATATGTAAATTAGGGGACCACCTCTGAATGAATTTTCGAAATTAGGCTCAAAGGACAATGACATATGTTATATTTCTTTGTCTCTGAATAATCAAAAGGGTCTCAGATTATAAAACTTTCTTTGACAAATCTAAAAATTTTCGGTTTGTTTGTTTGTCTGTCTGTCTGTAATCAAGATAACTCAAAAAGGTATGAACCGATTTGGACAAAATTTACAGTGATTGTTAGGTATGTTAGGAGAAACAGATGATTAACTTTTGGTGAAGATATGTTTATCCGTTTGTTTGTTTGTCTGTCTCAATTTTCTCAATGCTATAACTCAAAAAGTTATGAATGGATTTTGATGGAATCAACATGAGTAGTTAGGTATATAACAAAGAGTTAATGACCGAATTTTGGTAATGATCCGCTGGTTCGTTCGTTTGTCATTGTTTTTAATTTTATGCTTGTTAGCACTTAAAAAACATAAAAGATTGAATTTTGGTGCAGATCGGTTGGTTCGTTTGTATATTTGACTCATGTTTGTCATAACGCTTGTTAGCAGCATAACTCAGAAAGTTATGAACGGATCTTCAAGAAAATTGCACAAGCCATTATTACTATCAAAAGGCACAAATGATCAGATTTTGGAGTTTATACAAAGAAAACTATGGTTTCAGAGCCAATTTGAATTTTTTGCTACCGTTGCCTCGCTTGGCAGAGGTATGCGCTCTCAGAGTGGTCTAGTTCTAACTGTGCTCAACAAGCCTTTTCATGGCTGCAGAGGTAGGTAGCGAAAGGGCCCTGTTGTACTTTAAGGAAAGGTCATTGCATGCCTGCCTGTGCATTGAGGTCAACAGCATCCAGAACAAGAGGCTATCCTGAGAAAGCTGCCAGTTGTTCATGGCCTTCTTCACAAAAATAACCACCTCCTACTCCTGGTTAGCCTGCTGTATACCAAAGAGCACCTTACACATCTTGTTTTTGAGCTTGGCTCCCTTGTGCTGAGACTATGTTGGTAAGCTATTACTGACCCTCTTCCCCTTGCATTAGCATGTTCTGCAGTTCCTTATTTTGATCCTGGTTTTGATGACATCTATCAGCTCAGGGGCAATCCTCTGCAAGAGTTTAGGGTAAAATTTGGGATGAAGCGCAGGGACCACCAGGAAACTCATATCCTCAACAATTTGGCGATAGCTGCACCAAAAAAAGCGAGGAAAAGCCTTGGGGCCTTGAGCCTCTCCTTCCAGGAAATGAGCCAATTAATAGTCCCTCAGCGCCAATATTGCAACCATGTAACCAACATATATGAGCTACATACATCCCGTAGTAGCGTCAGCCCCTCCGGACTTTACTACAGCCCTTTCTCATCCGTCCACTGCAAGTTTCTTACTAAGCGCCGCCGCTGCAAGGCGAGCAATCCTCTTCTGCTACCCTGTGAGGAGGACCGGCAGCTGGAGCTTGGTGTACCCCAGGTCGTCATTGTTGGTGTGCTCGTCCATAGAGAGTGAAAACAGTGAACAGTCCGTGAACCTGCACTGTGCTTGAGACTATGTGGTCAAAAAAGATGGTAGAGAAGAACACCACAGCCGCTTCAGCTCTAAAGGCCGTACCTCCAACAACTAAGGCATTCAGGCAAAATGTCTTACGAGTATACAGTATGTTCAAATTGCAATGTGGAAGTCCACCCCTTTGCCAGACCCTTCATCATTTGACCAAGCTGAATATGGGCGGTCACGTGATGAAACTGCCTATACACTGACTCCGAAAACACTCCCTCAAGATGTTGTCCTATGGCTCCTTCGGAGGTATTGGAGCTGCTTTGATGAAGATGTTCACTTCATGAACCATGTATATAGTACACAGAGATGTGGTTGTCTAACAGGACACTTGCCATGCACTTCTCTTGTGCCTGTTGTGGAGGATTAAGCTGTCACAATCCGAAAAGGTAAAACAAACACATTTTAGGGATTACGGATCAGGAAAATGACTCTCAACGTGATGAAATGGACAAAAATGCTTATGGAGTAGTGATGGGTTCTGACTATAGATTAGGCCTACAATTCAGACAATATTACCTACTTAACATAATCATTCACATCAATTCATATTAATCGAAAGCTTTTCAATTTGTCAGAGTAACGTCTTATAATCTCAGACCCTTCACATTATACAGAGACACGAAATTATAACATATGTCATTGTCCTCTGAGCCTAATTTCAAAAAATCAGTCGAAAGGGGTCCCCTATTTTACATATCATGCATATGCAAATAGAAATATCATACTAAAAATGGTAAAACTAGAATTAGAGACATAGAAGCCCTAAGGATGGATAAAAAAATTACCCCTTTATTTTGCCTAGTTGAGTAATCTATAGTCTTACTACAAAATATGGCAAAATGGCCGCCTAACTTGCAGAAATATGAGATGCAAATGAGCAAGTCATGATTGAATGGTAAAATTTAAATCTTTGACCCTCTAAACATGGAGGTAGACATTGTTATTTCTCATGTGCCTCTCCAAATAAGCGAGCTCGAGCCTGGAAAAAAATGTCGATAATGGCGGATTTAATTAGTATATTACGTAATTTGCCCAAGGGTGTCAAAGTGGCACTAAGCAAATTCCAAATCAGCACCCCTCAAAGATATAAAATTGGCAAAAATAAGACTTTGAGGGAAAGCCAAAACCGGGTTGAGTGCCATACTGCTACACTAGTATCAGCGACAAACTGGAACGCAGGAGGAACATATAAGACGATTCAGCCAAAAGCTGCGTTCATTTTTTTTTCTCAGTCCATATTGAATTCAAGCGGCATGAACCAGTGTTTTTTTTTCATGAGCAATTATGAGAGTCTAGACGCATCAACGCTAAACAGAAACGTAATTACCTCGACATCGATTTGTTTCCTTTATTTTGTCCTATACGATAAAAGTCAACACCCTAAAAAATGAACTGTTTGGCATGCCCAATATTATAACCGGGGATAAGCAGCTTTTCACGAACTCACGCCAAAAATTTCAATAATATATAATACGTACTTGAGCATATTGTAATATTACCTCGAGATGTTTACGTGTTTTACGTGGAGAAAAACACCCTGTTGTTATTATAAAATAATCCCGCAAAACAAATTTTTTACTGATCCTGATATATCATCTACTTCTCAACTTCAAAGTCTGTGAAACGGGCAATAATGTTAAAGCAGTTGCGAAAAAGACTGTCAGCCTAAAAAAAAGAAAAAATTGTTTTTCATAATAAAACATTGCACTACGCAACTGGAGATATCATCAGTAACGGAAAAGGTTCAATTTTTTTGCACCAGATATCCAATAGACTGAGTACATGCCCAGCATTTTATTTTCTCAACTAGATATACATTGTTAACGTATCATGTCCGCCGGATCTTTTCATTTAAAATTCCCTAACAATATTTATTCAGACGCCGTACATCATAATAATAATACTACATCGCAGCTAGTTAACAAGCGAAGGAATCTTCGTTGCAAGGCCTGCGATACAACAAGAAAATCTTACTTGAAGTACAGAAACTTCGGAAGTAAACCTCGAGGTGTTGAAGGCTGGGGCGTAATATATAAGCGTACTACATTGACAAAACTAATCTATAATGTACTAACGTCCTGCATTTAGATTATAATGTCGAATATACTTGATTATCAGGTAATATACTGCATTTTTCTTTTACTTTTTAAGGAAAGAAGTTTACTAATTGTACGAGTAGTAAGCAATTTCATCAATGAGAACAATTTTTTAGCCTATTTTTAGCACCATTACTCACTAGAAAATATGAAAAAAGTAATATTTTTTAGGAAATATGGCACTGAGCCCTTCAGTGCTTGATTTAGACAGCACATTTCGCACCGAAGTAGCACTATTTGTAACGTCCACAGATGCGCGCACTAGGCACTGAAGGGTTAATTAATGAGCTGAACTGCTTTTGTATTATTATTCGAGGCACACAGCGAAGTCGATCAATAGCCAGAAATCTTAATTACGAAAAGATCCCGCTGCAGAAATACTTCCAGCTATCGGCTGGCAACAGCATCGGATCTAATAAGCGGCACCTCCAGCTCAGATTCCAGCTATCAAGCACAATGTGGGCAGAAGACTGGAATTATTATGTTATTTTAAGCCTTGCTAGCTACAAGAGCAATATTTTAAGAGGGCGAAGGAAAGCATAGGCTCTATGTCAAGAAATAGGGGGCTCAAGCTCACAGAAACAAGGGGAAAGCTGAAAACAACGAGTTGGGAAAGATGAGGAAAAATAGAAGAATGATTCTTAGTAGAAAAAAGTGTTTGAACAGGTAGTTTTTCATTCATGCCCTACTTATTTTGTGTAGTTTCATATTTAAATTCCAAACTTTTCCTCCTAGATACTCGTTATTGTTATACTACTACTATGGGATATAGATTCAACCTGCAAGTAAAAACTTTGAACCTAAACATAAACTACATATGTAAAAATGGGAAAAGGAGGGCGAGGTTACATGTAACGAGGACACTGGTAATTTACAAAATAAAAAGATGTATCAAAGGTGTGTTCCATTAACCACTCCGATCCAGGTAATCTGTTGTGCTGCAGTAGATTAGCGCAATCTTAAACGTTTATACGCCTTGGTTGATAGCGTTTCAGACGTTAATCGCAGTGCTATTGCGCTTGATATTACGGTCGTAACTGGTTTGCAGCTAGGACGTGAAACTTGATCCAAGCGTCCAAATTCAGAGTTCGGAATGAATAATATAGTTAATAAGAGATGTGCAATCAGGCTCCTGCTAGAAGAGCAGTCGAAACACAGGATCTTGTTCGCTCCTGGATTGTAGTTCCACACAAGTTAAGCCTAATCGGATTCAATGATCTCGATCAGCTCGGGCTAATCAAGAATGGCTTACAAGTTATCTATGGAATCTCTTCGGAGAAGCTTCTTCCAATCACATGAGATCGGCAGACAACACCCAATCGCTTATGTCCTGTTCAATTCCAAGAATGTGCAAAATAAATAAATAAAAAATTCTCATTTTCATAGAACTCCGTTACAGTTTTTTGCTGCCTCAATTTCATTCTTAAACTATGTAAATCATTTTGCCACCATACTAAGAAATTACTGAACTGGTAATATTTAAAAGAAAAGCTACAAAACTTAGTGATCATTAAATAATAAAAACTACAGAAAGTTCCGCTAAATAATTTACGAAACAATCATAAAGTTTGAGAAAAAGTTTGGCATTTTTATTGTAGTGCTAAGTGCTTTTAGTTTACAAAATACATTTTACAGTGCCTCATGCAACTGCTCGTTACTAGATAGCTGGCAGCATTATTATGATGAAATTGTTATCCGATTAGTGCCTTGAAAATTGGATTATTGTATTAATATATATTTAATCTCGTATGGATACTATGCCCATTTCTTATTATTATCAGCGGTATACAATACTGTTATTTTGCGCTCCTTCAACCACGTAGATAGCTGCAGAGTAAATTAAATGATAATATGGTGATTATTGTCAGGCGGTGATGGCTCAACATGCTCGTTACAAGCCCGGGAATTTTAAATTTATTAAATCTAGTTTAATTCCACTCACTGGGCCTAAATTAATAATTAATTCCGCTCACTGGGCCTAAATTAATAATTAATTCCACTCACTGGGCGTAAAATAATAATTAATTCCACTCACTGGGCCTAAATTAATAATTAATTCCACTCACTGTGCCTAAATTAATAATTTGTCGCTAATTCTGCTCGCTTACTGCGAAGATACACCGGGGCACCATTCAGCTCTGGCCAAAACATCTTAAGCTGCCGGTTCTCTTTTGACAAACGAGCAGTTTTAAATAAAAACAATGCCAAGTTTCGCCGTTCTGGCGATTAAATTGTAATATGGGTAATCTTCAGCGGAGGAGGAGGGGGAGATAAGGACAGTATATTGAAGGGTGTGGAAACACTTTAGCAAAACTGCCACCGATTGACTAGTCAAAGTCGAATTTAGCTAAGGGCACAAGATTTGACTTTTCCCAAGTGTTCCATCGACAAGAGCGTGAGTGAACACCACTTTGAACTGTGTTGTTGGGATTAAACGCCACTCAGTTACGTTTGAGCAGGTTGGAAACTCCGTTTTACAGAGCAAAATTGAATGTTCGAAAGTCCCAATTATACTCGTAGTCTGGACTAGTCAGACATGTAGAGCTTAATTTTATTATCAAATCGATGATTTCTTCATTCAGTCAAAGGTTCTATTGGCGTGTGTCAAAAGTAAGTTATTCCTCAGTAAAATTATAGTTTTGAATTTATGAACCAGTCGGTGGAACCTGAGAAAATTTCACAGGTCAAAAGCATGTGCTTATTATATAATTACCTCAGACACGTGCCGTGCTTACGAAGAGTAAAAAAATTCATGTATTCCAAGTAAGACAGCAAATCTACCTACGAGCAGCAGCAGCAGCATCTTAAACAATTTAAAGTTGACTTTTATTGTTCCCTCCATCTCTTGATGGTATCAAGGATACGCTAATTTTCCGCTATCTAATGCTGAAAGGGTAACGGTCGCACTACTGTAACACAGGAAGGAGAGAACGAAAGAAGAAGGGAAGGGAGGAACACAAGGAGGAACAAGCAGAATAACAATAATATAGCAATATTTTGAGGAATAAGTTTTTAGTTTTATCAGATAGTATCGGACATAATTTGTTCCAAAACGAAAGTCAGCCTAATTGTGTATCCAAGATAGGACTGGCAGCGACGAATGGAAAAAATACTCAAGTATCCAACTTTTCCTTCTCAGCTCTCTGAAAATTTCTGCTGCATAAATGAAAAAAAAAATCGAACAGACAGATTAACACACAATGGTCTGAATAAAAGTGTTTGGCACTTGTCTGTAAGCTTTTTCTTAGGTAAAACCTGTATTACTGAGACTGCTAAAACAGGAAATGATTTATTGCTCACCATATGTAGGTTGCTCTGGTAGAATATTAGACTTATGTCGTACCACATCTGACGCAAGCATATCACTTTCAGTATTACGACTCTTGATTCTTCTATAAGAAACAAACCTAATTTCTCGAGCAAAGAAATCATTACCGGTTTCCTTGAGCCAAATATTTGTGGATGGGAGGAAAACAGAAAACGTTTCGTGCCAGGTCAGTTGACACAGCTATCGAGGTTAATTGTCTGAGTACACTGCCCACTGACATTACTTTGTTTCTTTCGCCTGCAAATTCTAACCTTTTGTGTCCTTGGCATAACTAAATTTAGGGCACCCTGCAGCTTCGGTTTGCAGACACTGCATGGCTTGGCACACGATCGATGCTGCTATAGAGAACCGCCCCGCGTGTTCTCTGATGGCCTGTAGGAGTCTTCAGTGAACTTTTGTAGTCCCGCCACCTGAGAGGTTTAGACAGATCGGCAGCTGTACGGAGAGTCGGATGGACTTCGTATTTCTGGGATTTCTGTGGTGTTGCCACCTGCAGGGCTTATAGTAGGCAGATTGGCAGCTGTGCAGTGAATCGAACAGACTAAACGTTTCTGGAATGGCTGTGGTGCTTCCAAGAGCAGAGTTTAGAGCGCCTGAAGTGTAATTTTCAATCAAACTTTCGTGTGCCTAAACTTGCAGGATACAGACAAAGTAACTGTTTTTGAGTCTCCTTGGAGCCTCTACCTCTGGATGAAAGACTATTTTCAAGAGATCTTCCGTGTTTCTCACTCCAAGAGGATTTAGCCAACTAGAAAGTACTGAAAAAAAAGACTTACATTTTTGATAAAAAAACCTCAGTTTTTCTGAAACTCTAAAGCTGAGGGTAATTTTCGGCTCTACGCCTGTGGTGCGGACACCTCTGAGGGTTACACAGAAAGGGAGCCATGGAGCAGTCGAATTGACTTGGCATTTCTAAGACTTCTGCGGTACTTCCACCTGCAAGGTTAAAAAACAGTAGATCGGGAGCCGTACCGAGTCGAACTGACTGAGACATCTGTGGAGCTTCTCCTCCAGTGCTTTGGGTAATTGGATGGAACATCGGGTATGGATCGAGAGTGCTATAGATTTGGAGTCTCTACAATACGTGTCTTGTTTCATCTGAGAGTTCGATTAATTTTTACACTCGGATAATATCCTACTCTATACAAATAAATTATGCATGCACTTTAGATATTAGTAGTGCATTGTTTTCTTAAAGTACAAATTTACATAAAACTACTGCTTCTAATTTCAAACTTGAGTCTGGCGTCATGGGGCTAAAATTATTTAACTTTTACTAAAAGGGAATGAATTAATTGATATGATATATGTATTTATACATCAATTTCGATTGCAACGGACTATAATAATACACAGTCTTTTTTTTTTTTTTGTACAGTGTCTGATTCGGATTTGGAGCACGTGAAACTATTGTCCTCAAAACGATGAAATCAAACAGCGATTCTTTGATGGAAAAGCACAGTTGAAAAGGTCACCTGTGAGCTTGTGGGCGTTAACCTCATGATGTCTCAAGTAAACTTCAATTTCTATAGCGCTAACACTACATAATAGAATATCTTGCAGTGAAAAGTACAGTAACTAAATTTAACTGTAGTAAAAAATCTGATGAAAACAGGGACTTTTTGCAATCACTACTCACTGAGAGCGGTTCCAAGTATGGCGGACGTAAGGAATTGACTAACGCACAAAGAAAAAAAAACTGGTTGTTAGGCTCTGCAAAGATAGAAAAATTTACTGAAAGGTCTCCAGTGACCTGAAGATCCCATTTACTACAAGTAGTTCATCATAGCAAGATTTAGAAGATGTGATGCTGTTGAGTACCTAGGCACATATGGTGCATCGAAGTGGGATGACAGATAAATATAAAGAAAAATCCAATGGCGACCCGAGAAAATCTGTAGAATAATTTCCATTGATCAGGAGTTCGCGTACCTAAGACAACAATACTATGATTGTCAGTTAACCAACACCTCTCCCAGTAAAGCTGTCTCAAAGTATAATTCTTTTACCTCCAAATTTAACAGTTGGCATTGTGTACTCTGGTACGTTAGTTGCGCCGTATGTCCTCCATATATACAAGAGTCCGAGAGTTACGACCAAATAACTCAATCTTAGCTTCATCTATCCATAAAATGCTCTCCCGATGTATAACAATTTCGCTTCTCTTTATGGTCTCTGTACCGTTCCATATATATAGTGGTGTCTGCCTTGGTCTGCCCTATTCTGACAGTCTCTTTGTAAATCTTTACTTATTGTTAGCTTAGTTACGAGAACTCCGGATAAACGGAAATCATTCTAAAGATCAAACTGACGGCAGCGGAGGACAGAGGGGTGGGGTGCGTTGGGGGGGTACATTTTTTGGAATTTGTCGTCCCAACTTTCTCCGTAATCTTGGAGAAATCTTCCTAGGAGCACCTGGTGTACGTAGGTTCTCAACAGCATCACGCACTTTAGGTCATGTCACGAATGAAATCATTGTAATAAATGGGATCTTCAGAATACTGGAGTTTTTTCTGTAACATTTTACATCTTTCACCAGCTTAAAACAAATTCTTGTTGAGAGTTCGTCAATCCATTACGTCCAGCCATCCATATGAACCGCTCTCTGTGAGTAGTGGTAGCAGAGTGTCCCGGTTTTCATCTGAAGATTGAATAAAGTTACTGGGAACATTCTACAGCAATCTAAAATACTCAGCCTTGAAGTCAGACCAAAATTTACCGCTTTATAATGTACAAATACGTTTTATACCCTGAAAGCATGAAAATGCACATATGTTTGATATTATGCATATCGATAAATTTCTTGCTTTCATTCGCAGCTCCCAAGTCTACGCTCCAAAATGCATGTATAACATGACCATTTGTGTTTTTCATTTGCTGCAAATATAATTAATTAATAATTTTTTTTGATACAAACATTTCTGTCCTCTCCCCACAGTACACCTATCATCCTCAAATGGGTAGAGCAAGCTTTAAAAGATCACCTCGTTAAAGACTCCAACAATAATAAGCATCTCTTACTTGAAGCTGTACTGTGCCTCGCTACAAGGGATATTTCGTCTATAGGAATACAATAGCAAGAGCAAGAACCCCTGTAGCCTCAACAAGGTAAGGTTGGATGCTAAGTCTCTGTGAAAAAAAAGACTATATATACATCACCTACAATGTTCAACTCAGTTCCACGTTGTGTTGACGTCATCTCAAAAACGAATTGCACACTTCCCGAAAGTAAAAATTTTGATTTAAGTAAGAAATTAAAATTGTTTTAAGATCATGTCGATTGAAACATAAAAAAATTATATCCTAAGAATTAAACATTTGTCTTTTTAATAATCTAAAGCCCTTAGATAAAAAGGTAAAGGAAGTACTGCAGCACCTGAACTTCTCTCCAATCTTGTTTTATCATAAGTTTCACTTCCTGAAGCTCGAGACCAATTCAGGTAGAACTAGCCAGGTTTTTAGCTTTAAAAGATCGCCCCAGTTTACTGCTCCATCCTCATGCTACGTCTTGTAATAATATCCCACAACCGAGCTCCATATATTTCAGCGGAAGAAATCCGCGACCAATCTCAAGTCAATAAAGCGCCTGACCAGCTGATGTGATTCCTTAACTGGCTTCCCTAGATTGTAATCGACTGCAGACTGATATTTGAACAGCAAAATGACAGACCCACGTAACTCGCCTTCAAAGTTAGGGTAGTTAGCAGCTTTGGCCTCACCACCTTGAGTTTTATGCTCGTATTTTGGGCTCGAGGATATATTTGAGGCTGCTGAATAATTTCAGAGGAGAATTCATAGCGGGTAGTTTTTTTCTGCCCTAACGAGATACAATCGTAAAGTTCTGAAGACATGAACCCGTTCTGCGACTTTATGTTTGTTGTCACATTTTATTCTTCTAAAATGTCAACAGAGAGTCCGCAGTATATTTGAAGCTGACACATATGTTCACTGGCACCATCTGAAGTAACCTCTGAAGTAAGCTGAAACTCAGGCTGTTAGGAGTGAGGCTGTTAGGTGAGGAAATATTATTATTATTATAAATGAGCTTTAAAAGTACTTTTTTGCTACACTTTTAACGCATTAATTATATAACGCTCAATTTATGCAGAAAAGGCGCTATGGCACTTATGCGCATCAGGTACATAGTTTTTAATATACAACACTCAAATAATAAAGTTAAAACGACGTAAAAGTATATTAATAATTATTTCTACCGCACTCACAGAGGCGAGTTGAAATCGCTTTTACATGGTCGTCGCTACCTCAACCTGAAACCGTATCCCAAAATTCTTCAGCTGTAGGCGGTTTTTCACAGTCGCTAGCGCTTTGCGGATTCTGATTGCTGGCGCTGGTGTAACTCAGCATTTGGGGATCATGGTGGACACAGATACTTCAAGCCGCTAAGACACAAGCATCAAGCAGGTTCCAAAAAGGAATGTAACGTCGGGTGCAGTAATCTACTGTTACGCATCCTTGATTGCGCGACACGTCGTGGCATTGCTGTCGGCCGCAGACAACACGACTGTCTCCCACACAAATCGCATTGCATTGCTTGTTACGCTGGGCGTATAGAAAGACATACGGAACTGCCGCACACGTTAGGCCGCCGCCACACCGGCGAGACAAGCGACGTGCAACGCGACAAATTTGTTGCAGGACAAAATGTAACAGAGGGTACATCAGTCTTCTGTCCCCACCGCCGCAACTGCGATACCTCGCGACACTCGTGCATTGCTGCAACACGACTCCCGTAAAAATCGCATTGCGTCGCTCGTTGCTCCGGTCTGTTTCCGGCCTTATGCAGAGAACACACACTACGCTCAACTTATCGAGCAAACGTTCAGCTCGCCCGTCGTCCCAATACAAAGCGAAATTTGATGGTAAAAATACAGATGGAATGTACCTTAATTGAATGACGTGCGAGCTAAGCATCCGCTCATCAGTTGAGTATGCGATTGTTTATTGCATTGCTGCTGGAATGAGAACATCGTTTTGGATTTACATTAGGGGTAGGAATTGCGAGGCGCTTTTGATAGTACCTTTCTGCAACAAAATGAAATCACACAATACTTAGTCGTAAATAAAAGTAAACAGTTTCTAATTGAGCGAACGAGACACTGGCTCGAAAACACAGCACTCCACACGTTTCGTCAGAGGTGTGTTGTAATCAGCATTTGTAAGTTACCGGTGCAATACCGGTGACCCAGCCAGTCGAATCTCTTGTCTCAATCATAGCTCAAAATGACGATTGCGACACGGTGATGAAGGTCACCGAACACAAACGTCGATTTCGAATAACAGGAGCGCTAAATTCATTCGAAAACGCAACTTGCTAACTCTGTATACCAGAAACAGTAAATCAGATCAGTTACTTGGAACTTTCATTGACAAAATTTCAATTGAAACGGAATTTCAATACCGTTGAGCTTACTACACTCGTCGCTAGATGGCGCTCTCATAACCACTTTTCGGGTTACGCTAACCTATTTTCAGGTCGCGGTAGCCCGATTTGGGTGTGGATACAAAACACCTCTGCTACTTGAACCTTTTGTTAGTTGAGCAACTAGTACCTGCAACGAATAAAATTTGAGTGGCGAGACCACTTCTATTATACGGTAATTGGGCTTTATTATTATTAGCATTTCTGTATTCATGCTACTGATTGCTCAACGTGTGAACATCATAGATAAAATATCATCAAACACTATAATAAACAGAGTCGTGTGTTTATTTATCAGTATTCTATATGATAATTCACGTCTTTTTTATTAATAAATATACCTATATCTTTTCTGTCACACTCTATGAGAATAAGATACGAAGAAATTCTGAATCACGCAGAGGGACCTGAGGAAGGAAAGCTGTTCAGCCTTACATAGCATGCTTATCTGCTATGTTCCGTAATTTAAGTTGCGATTTGCTGTACATAAGGAAGTTAATAAGAAAATATGATCAATGAAGCGGGACCATCACAAATATTTTGCTGTCATTTTTGACAAAGCGGGCACTGTCATTATGCAGTACTAGAGATATAATGTGCTGTGAAATGATGTGAAATCCACTGTTAAAAATCTACATTATTGATCGTTCACGGTTGACTAAAAAATGTAGTTTAATTCTATGCTAGCAAAGTTAATTATTTGCTCTGTCTTTATTCTACTGTAGCTTCTGATCATTCAACGCTCGAGTAACAGAGTCAACAATTCCAAATCCATCATAACCCCCGTCACCTACCATATTTAGATCTTAAGTCTCCCTTTAGTGCCCATAGTGGCTGCTTTATATCTGACAAGCGGGACCTTCGTGACTTGTTATCCAATGAGAGCCACCACAGGCTAGGCAATCAGCCAGGTATCATGTAAATCCTGCGCCAACTGATCCATGCGGTCTGGTTTGGATTTGCAGCCCTTAGCATGTTAGGCCTGGGAC
>LQNS02278140.1:2497715-2508916 GCA_001587735.2 Parhyale hawaiensis | reverse complement strand
ATATTTTAATATTGTTTTGACTATATTTAAATAATGAAATTGGCTCTCTAGTTTTGCTCCGCAGATTGCATAGATGTTTTCATCTGTCATTACTTATATTATAAATATAATAGGACAATAGTTACAATTATCATAAAATATAATTATAATGACGATTGTTAATATCATCATTATTTTTAGTACCACCATCGTTATTACCATAATGAGGTATACAGTTAGCATTCATTTCATTATTGTTAATGCACAATGGCAACTAAAAATGGTACAGATGAAAAATAGACGGCTTTCAGTTCCCGTAAGTTTCTGCTTTTGGCAAATGTTTAACTCAATTCTCAACGTTTTTCAGTTTTGTTTCATATCCTTATACCACAATGTCAAGGATGATGAAACTTTACAAGGTTAACGCACGGGGATGGGCCAACTGCAGTGCACCATGGGAAATGGGCTTGAGACGTCATAAAAACCAAGTGCGTTAATTAGTGGCTCTCCCACATTGTTTCTTCATCATTTCATTTGGGCCTCCAGAGTGTTCTACATGTCCCACAATCTTTATAGTTACACAGAAATACATATCAAAGCATCTACAAACTTTTTTAGCTTTCTCGAAGATAAATTTCTATTATTATTATTTAGGTTGTTTTTTTCCGTAACAGGTACGCACCCAGTCGCACACGGTCTATAAAATGTGGACCTAATCTGTGCCGTCGCGTCCGCTTCGTTAACATAATGATCCTCCTATCCTAATAGTAAAAAAATACAAAAATATACATACATTGTGGGACAAATTGTTTATTTAAAATTCGCTAGTATCAACAGCACCTTAGCTGTGCCGTCGCGTCTGCTTCGTTAACATAATGATCCTCCTCTCCTAATAGTAAAAAGAAAAATACATACATCATGGGACAAATTGTGGATTTAAAATTCGCTAATTTCAACAACACCGTTTCATAAGAAAGTTTAGGTGTGGCAAATACGATTAGGTAATTTTTTTGCAGGTTAGTTAACGCGAATTGGATGCGATACTTCTACTACTATACTGCTGTAAGCCGCGCAGCGTATAGAAGCTTTTTTTTAATTATACCGAGCAGTTGTATGGCTTCTGTATATTATGTGTAGACCTATGCTTTAATATTGCTTCACCGGAAGGAAAGTAATTTGTTTTTCTGGTACGTTAATGTTTTCTTATTACTCTTGCTAAAAGGTTCTTCTATCTCGGCGTTTCATATTGCGCATCTGAGTCAGTTTTATTGCAGCGGTTTGAAATTATAGAGGATATCAGATCATTGGTAGAAGACGAATGCAAATCGAAAACATTGAGGTATCCACTCATATGATTGCCATATTAGTCTTGATGAAACTCACTTGATTTATTGTATTTTGAAGACGGTAAACTTGGCTCTAAAAATGCTTCTGACACATGCAGGCATTTGCCAGTTGAATTCGTCAGCTCTTTTGCAAGCCTTTGAACCAACATGATACTTATGAATAGTATAAAAAAAGCTGTTCTCTTAGATTTAAGGGAGGGGAGGAGTCCCACAAAATTGGTCAAACTGGTTGAAAAAGAGACCTGGGTGTTGGGTTATTATGTTCCAAAATTATATTGGAATATGGGTACTAGAAACTCCCCCCCCCCTCACAGGGAGGAGACTGCAATGGATTACAGTTAAATGGCGAGTACTCGTAAAACAGTACTAATAAATATTATATGATTATTTATGCTATTCTGATATACCTAAAACATCATCATTATGTTTGCATGTCATTTCTAGTTGATAAAAAATCATTTTACCCATTCATATTGAATGAGAATGTCATATAACATCTGATCCAAAATTTTTCGTATATTACCTTTTCTGAAAATCTTCTTTTTCCCTTCATAAGACCAGAAGTTTTCATGCAGGAACTGAAGCAATGACAGTTTTGGAATCCTCATAAGCTTCCTAACAAATTATGCTGCATTTTTCATTTTCTTTATCGTTTTCTTTCACTATGAAGGATTTCAACTGAAACTAATATACTTTCGATAAATCTCACAGCTAATGTCCAAACTGTCCCATTGGAAAAATTGAAGAAGATAATGTAAAAAAGCAACATAAATTTGTTAGGAAGATTATGAAGATCCTTAAACTGTTTTGTTTATGTTCTAACATAAAAACTCCATGACTTCTGGTCTTTTGAAGTATTTTTTATTTGAAATAACGCATTTTGTCAAAGTTATCCTTTTTTCTAAAAAAAAAACTACTCACAAAATAAAAAAATACCATGAATAAAAAAAGTTTTTTATTTTCCAATTTTACATATACCCTGCCAGTTTCATAACAAGCAAACCATTATTAAAAAAGGTCCTGAGCTTCGGGCACCCTCCCTTTAAGGAAATACGAACATTCGAAACTAGTTGCTTCTAAACTGGGCAAAGATGTTCCTCTGAGGGCAATAACTAGGCTGTGGGGACGGTTAGGAAGAGAAAGAAGTTGGTAAGGGCAAGGCATTGGTAAAAATTTATTAACTTCTAAGTTGAACATCAAACAGTATACAAAAATCTGTGTGTGAAGAAGAGAGGAGGTGCTAGGATGCTCAAGAGGTAGCAGCCAGAACTAAAATATTTTGGAAACCTCTGTTCTTGTGCATTGAAAGAATTGTATTTTTTCAACATTCAATCCGTATTAATGATATAAAAATAGCTTCAATAAAAATCGCGCTTGGTAGTTCTGTTTATTTTTTAAAGTAAGCGCATGCAATTTATATGAATTTGGTGCTCTGGATAATTCCGAGAAACTGTGAAGGTAGCAGAAAGTTTCGATAAATATTCGCATCCGTATAAAAGCCAAATTAGAAGTAGACTACAGACGTGTTTTGCAGGATTAAATCATTGCTTGAAACGTCTTCTGCAAAGTACGATGGTATGTATACAGGGTGAAACTGTATTTCTCTATTCATATATTTAATTTTATTAATGCGCTTTCTTAGGATTCCAGACAATAAATAATGCATTTTGTATTTGGAAGCAGAAACGATGATATGCGTGTCCAAGATATTGTCACGGAAGAGCCTGACAGAGTCGTCGGGGATTTCTGCCTCGTTAAAGTTATGAGTTGTATCTTCTAGGAATAAAATGGACCCAGACCCTGTTGTAATGATAGTCATGTCGTGAAAAAGTAAATTTCTCATCTAAGATGCCCTTTTTCACAGGCCCAAAGGGTGACCCGCTCTGCCCACCTAATTTCCAGCAGCTCTAATTATGACCTTTCTAAAATAGATAAAATAGAAAGCCAATACGACTGTGTCGAGTAAATTCTACCTTCGCACAATCCTAAATACGTCTATCGAAACGATAAAAATTCTATTAAGAATAGCCTAGATCAAACTCGATACGATTCACATCTCTGTTACTTCCTTACCTACATATGTCTTGCTATTGCCTATCTGTGAAAAAATTTGTGAAATAAATATCCACAAGCATATTCCCGTAAAACCGATTTTTCTCTTTTTGATGAAAGGTTGATTTTCCTCTCAATATTTTATCAGTTTTGGCGCATCGTGATTGACCATTACCAATTCAGTGGAGAGCAAGCCCTGGTTTCTGCTATTATTTTACAATTGCTTCAGCTTTCACAGGCATAGCTCGAAAAATTAAAAATTTTTTGAGAGTAACCATTACAAATGCATCGAATAGAAATTTATATTCTGCGCCCACTACAATTATTCACGAGTTGAGCCCGATCAATGAATTTTTAAGGCCTGTCAGGAAAAAATTATTTTCTTTATGAGTTTTTGCTTTTAGTATACAGCAAGCAGCTCTAACGATGCCGAGGAAAAAACAGCTGCCGCCCTTGGCCAATGCTTAACGTTCAAATATTTTTGGACAGCCTTATAAATAAATTTTCTTGTAATTTTCAACCAAGCAGGATTGTTTTCCATGTTGTTAGTCTGCAACATACTAAGAGTAACTGTACTATTATTACAGCTGCATTATAAAAAAAAGCTGCTATACTTGCCCAATATTATAATTACCACAAATACAACCGAAAAAGGGATGTTCCACCCCTAGCTGTCCAACCATTTTTTCTCGAATGCTGGTTGGTCCTTAGCGCACCGAAAAGATCCATCAGTGAGGCATGGGAAAGAAAGCCCCTTGCATTTCGTAAGGACTTTACGGCACAGGTTTACGATTGTCGAGCACAACGTCAGGCAGAAGCTGCCGTGACGAGGAAACTCAAGTGGACGACGTTAACCGACTGTTGTGTTGGAGGGAGATTTGTGTCGCCGACAGCTTGTCCACAAGGACATTTTATTCCCGACGTTGTTGTCCCGAACAGGATGGAATCTTTGGAGAACATTATAGGAAACTGCCGAAACTTCGGATTAAAATTTTAGTTTTTGAAGAGATGAACGTTCTCTGGCTCTGCATAGCCGATTTGGTGTTTTGAGTTTTAGGTAACGAATGAACACAAAAGCAATAACATTGTTGATCCGAATTATTATAATTATCATGAATTTATCTACTACACAGCTCATATTTAAAGTAATATAGGGGTGTAAATATCGAGAAAAAATTGCAGAAGTACCTGTGGGTGTAGACATGGAATATTACGACACTCTTGGCACTCTTTGGCTCTGAATATGTTACCAACAAACACGTGAGCACAAACTTAGAGTCTAATCGCTCTTATGATTTTCAGGACGGAAGTCGACTATATTTGGAATAGTTTCAAAGCAATTTTAAAGATTTTTTAAGCCTCATTTTCTTATGAAATTCTAATGATGCGCCTGGGGTGGGTTGTAAGCAGCAACACTGCGGTCTGATTTGCAAGTTTGTCTCAGTTTTGAAAGTTAAAACGTACTCCATACACACGATAGCAGCAGGAGCAGCCTTGCGTGTTAGGTTTGTGTGCTAAGGCTACCGGGATCGACTCCCAGCCTGGAGAGCAATATTCGTAGCGCTCAGGGTGCTGGGTCAGCAAACTTGCGTGGTATGCACAACTACCGTGAGAGCACTTACCTTGAGCTGGTCGTGAAACCTTCCGTTCTTAGTTCTTAGTGACTCATTGTCGAATGCATCCGTACTTACTCCTGTGAGCCAAATAACTTATATCTGCACCACGAACCAGTGCATGGGGTTTTTCCAGGGGAGGGTGCGGCAGTGTAGTAGACTTACCTTTACTTATAGGCTACTTGCAGAGTGTGGCATCTTTGGCGCTCTTTTTTTTTTTCTTTAAATTTGATATACTTTTGAAGTCAGGTTTGTGTCAATTGTTATGACTAACGTAGGTAAAAGTGTTCTGGAAGATTATATTATGTAAAACAAACGACAAATGCATAAACGTTTGGAGTAATACCTGTAAAAAATAAAATTGTAGTTTATATCGTGTAAACGACAATTTTTTAGTGTAATAAATGTTTCATATTTTTTGTTACCAGATAACTCATTTTTACCGTAAAGTAATGTACATCACAAAAGAAAATGATTCAGATATCAAAGGATTAATGCATACTTGGCTGCATGCTCTTCTTTATTACTCGTTGCTCCTGTGATATCAAAAGTGATACGTGAAATTTTATAATTATCAGTGAGCTACCTAATATAATGAGCACACATGGTAAGCTTCTTTTTTTCTAATTGTAGCTCGTTAGACTGTTACTACCTACTTAACACCTTATATTGAATGCTACGAGTAACTTGTCTCCTGCATACTACGCGAGCGAAGTAGAAAACAGTTTTCCTCTTACATGCACTTTTCTTTCTGATGTTTTATTCTGTAAGCCTCGATGCGCTTGTTTCTGCTTGAAGCAATTAACTCGAGTTTTGTGTGTTTATCCCAGCTAATTTCAGCTTTTATCTGAATAACTGAGATTCCAGTGAAGCAATTTACAGGTATTAATAGGTCATATTTACAATTTGTCTTCATGCGAGCTTATGAAGTCTGCATTTACCCTCGTGCTTGGACTTGTTGATATAAGCTACATTATTTTATTCGATTGTAATAACACATATTGAATTCTTATCCGATTGCAATGGTCTATATTTTTTCTTGTGTTATGACCTTTAGACTAGCTCGGGTTTTATTAAGTTACCGCCTCTGATTCTCTCATGTTTCTAGTATTATATAAAAGTCACTAAATGCCCATACAGACATGCTGCAGAGCTAATAATACTGAAATACAAAGAACAGCAGGAGAATTATTGAGATTTGATGGTCAAAACGGTCTACAGATTTAGAATCCCCTGAGGTGACTTCATGAGAATTCCGGGTAAAAAGGCTTGTTAGCTAGTGCTTTTAAATGCCAATGATCTTCTGAGGAAATTTATGAACCCTTCCTCTGTTTTATAAGGCCTTTGTTTGCATGCCATAGCGAAAAAGAAACAGTTTTAGCTTTAATTCCAAACCATCATCACTGCATAGTGGAATATTTTGCTTTAAAGAGCTTTCAGACATAATTGATGATGTTTTCCTTTACCCAAATAGAAAAAATTTGCAGTCCGTTTCTGGTACAATTTACATGTATTTTTCTCCCCATTACCCTTACCAACATCACCCATCACTTCTACATCTGGAATTTCAAAGCCTTTTCGAGCTATTTTATGTTCCCTGCCTGGCATCGCCTTATTTTTGCCACCGCGGCAAAGATTAGCGCCTAATTCTTCTCATCTGCGAGGATAAACGGCGATAAATTCCAGCCACGGCCCCAGCGGTTCCCCCCACAGCATCACCAGCAATATCCGTTTGAGGCGCCCATATTTCAACCGAGGTATTGTAGAGAAAAAATAATTCCGCACCTCAGTCTATTGTGCGGTATGCAACCTCAAAATTGGGTTTGTCCAGAACAAATTTATACTCTTCAGATACAAATTAAAATAACAGAAGCATTCTATAAAATTACGGAGTTGTTTTCTGGGCAGTACAATATTCACAAAATTAGTTTGATATAAGCGAAGCCAATCTTCCAGTAATCATTTTCAAATCATCTCTATCTGCAGCTTTTACGGCTATAATTCAATATTATAAACTTGATCTGTTCCTACATATGCTAAATGTTAGGATCTCTATTTCCATTACTTATATAACGCAGATCACCATTGGCCTTTCATATTTGCGTATGCATTATTTGCAACTCGCCGTAGTGATATGACAGCAGCAGCTTTTTTGAAATTTTCTTGGTACCTACTCGTGTGTCGAAGAGTTGCTTAGTATTTCAGCATCTAATAGGCTGTTGTTGACATTGTTAAGCTGCAAGTACAACATGTTCGTTTTTTATTATTTTGTCCTTAAAATATATAATTTACCTGTCAATTTAGCTTATCCATGCGCTAATGCTGAAAAACTTCAAAGCAGTTAACGAAAAATTGGCATTAACATTAGAATCAGATGGCTACTAACTTGGGAATTAACGTTTTCAGTACCCAAAAATATCTTTGTAATATGTCTGTGATGCATTTATTAAGCTACTTATTCTCGAGGAAATGTTAGTCAATGTTGAAATTACTGTGAAAAGGAGGCATATAAGTAGAAACGTTGCCAGTCAATTTCATTGAGATTTCGAATCAAAGCGAAATTTTTTTGGTTTGTCAGTCACTTTATTACACTGTTAGGGTGATGGTGCATTTCACAGTAGGCTGTGTGAGTCTGGAAAGATTCCAATTTCATCTTTGTCTCTAAATTGTTTTCTTAATGCTTATTTCTGTTATCTTAGTAACTAACACAGTGTATTGCACATAGTATTAAATTTAACAAAATAACTATACTGTTACTGAATGGTACTGGTACTTCTATGATCCTGCTAGCGATATTACAATTGCAAGCCAAATTTCATCCCCGAATCCGCATTTTAAGGGGCAGCAAAGTTCACCTCCTATATTGAATGTAACACAAAATCTTTACTTCTAAAAGCCTCACATTCAGTGGCGGCAGAACGATCCTTTACCAATTCTGCCATCTAACCTGCTTAAAAACAGCATAATCTATTGCTGCTTAACTACATTAATACGCTAACGAAAAGCAGGAAAAAAGTGCCTAATGAACCTGGCGCTGCTGCTGACAGCCAAAAAAGCTAATAGAGATCGAGCGCTGTCCATAACTGATATCGGCCCGATGAAGAGTAATTAGAATGTTCGGTGCAAACCCCGTAGGCTTATTGCCATCATATTACGTATTTTGAAGAGGTCGGCTGTGATGAGGCCATCGTAAGTAGCGCTGACAGGGAATGGAAAGTGGTAATATGCACTGGGCAGTGGTAATAGCTAATAGTTGTTGGTATCTGATGTTGGTAATAACAAACGGTAATGGTTATTGGATAAAGCTAATAAATAGCTGCATAAAGTATTAAATACAGGTGACACTAAACGTTTATGGATATTTGACAATATTAGTAAATGACCGTACTGGATATTGGATAGCTATTAAAACTTAACAAATGACAATGGGACCGTTACTAAGGGTCATGAGAAATGCCAATGTGAAAAAAGTAATAACCAAGGGAAATAGACAATAACAATGAGCAGGGAATAATAACCAAGAGTAATGAACAATAATAAGTGAGCAGTGGTTAATCGCTTGGGAAGTAGATAATGCCAATGAGCAATGGGTTATCACCTTGGATAAAAGGTAATACCAATAAACAATCCACTGTATAATAAAACACAGCTGTTGGTCGCTTGCTTACTTGCTCCCTTGCTCCTTGCTCGCTTGCGCCAATGTTGGTCCGTCTCTCCGTCACGCAGTTAAAAGTTTAATAGGAGAAAATTCATGTACTGAAATACGAGTTGAGATACCATTCAATTTCAGCGCTTGGAGTACCGGTGACAAACAAAGCTGTGGGGCTCTGGATCCCCAGCCTCTGGATCCCTAGCCTCTGGATCCCCGGTTTCATTGCTGAATGATATCGTATAGTAGTTGAATCTTCACGCTGAGCAGACGCCTTTTTATATTGAATTTACATCGCAGCCAAATTTCGTCGCTGGTGTTTCAACAATCAGTTGGTATCCAGAATACGGTGAGACCTGGGCATTTCCAGTGAATTATGACTGATCAATATTTTTTAGGGAAGTTTAACGTTTGATCAATTCCAAGCTGATATTCACACCTTATCTTGCAGGGGGGATATTTTGCTATTGCAAAACTCATGGTTGTACAGGACAACTAATGGAAGATCCGTATAATACAGCAAAACCAATGCTGGAAACCGGAAAAATAAAAAGCTCAATCAAAAAATTTTTGCCGTCATTTTTGGCGGCTGGGCCCTCTAGTTAGTAATAACCATGAGTAATGCGCATTACCAATGAGCAATGAGCTATCCATGAGAGAATTTCAAGGAAGATAATGGCCCAAGTTATTGATCGATTTCTGGGAGTCGCAATCGCAATATAAAAGGAGAATCAAGCTACATACAGTAGCGGCCATAATGGTTCAGCTGTTCAGGATAAATAAAGCAAAAAATGCAAGCAAATAAATTGTGATACATAGTAAGAATTTAGTCTGGCCGAAAAAGTTCGGACACTTCATTTTTTCCATTTTATTTTAGAAAAAAAAAAGTTGCCTACAAAGAGTTATGTAGATTTGGCTAAACACACTTGCAGTCATTATCGATGCAACATCCGCTCTATCATGCCTCGGGGAGTCCATACACCTTTTTCTATTCGTGAGTTAATTGTGAAATTGCGTCATGATGATATACTTTCAATAAGGGCAATAGCAGACAAAGTTAAACGACCTAAAAGTGTAGTTAGAGATAAACTAAATAAATATGACCAGAATTATTGAAGTACCGCTTGTGTTTCAAGTGGTAGACCAAGCAAAACCTTGTGAAAAGAGAATAGTGTATTGCTTAGATTGCCGAAAAAGAATAGGATTAAAACCACATCAGAGATTTCCCGTGAAACTAGTGATACGCATGGAATCAAGGTATCTAGGAAGACAGTTTCAAGCCGCCTAAAAGAAGCAGACTTGTATCCGAGAACTGCAGCTATCAAGCCTTTAATTAGCAAGAAGAATAGAAATGTTCGAATGAATTATGCAGCCAAACACGTTCTTTGGACTCCAGAAGACTAGTCTAAGGTTAATTTTAGCGATGAATCTAAGTTCAATTTATTTGGCTCCGATGGAAAACAATGTTCGTCGTTCAGCTGGGGAAAGATTGTCCAAAAAATACAAGTGTAAAGTTTGACGGCGGGATCGTTATGGTCTTCGGTATGATCTCAGCACGCTGCACGGGTCCCTTAGTTGGTCTGCAAGAAAAAATAAGCGCACAGGTATACAAGAAATTTGTACAAAAACATGTAGTGCCGATTTTCAAAGCCTCTTCAACAAACCAATTTTTATGCAAGATAACGCTTCCTGTTACAATTTGGTTAGCTCATGTGGTAGACGATGTCAAGCTGTTATCGACAGTAAAGGGTACCTACCACAGAAAGTACTAAATGCTAAAACTTAAATTTATAAAATATTTCGTATTTGTAGTCACATTTCATGTGTTTAATTATTATTTTTGAAGGTTGTCCGAACTTTTTTGTCAAGACTTAATTCTTACTATTACAATTCATTTGCTTGTAACTTTTGGTTTGTTTATCCTGAACTGATATTTTAACACAATTTAGCTATGACATGTTGCTCAACTTGTGTAAAATTACACTTCAATTAATGCTTTCAATAATATTGAAGTATTTAAAGATTTTCTGATGGGTTTTTAGGTGTCCGAACCATTATGGCCGCTACTACGTGTAAAATATGTCTACTGAGTAGCAGCAAACATGCCTACTGAGTAGCAGCAAACATGTCTGTTGAGTAGCAGCAAAACTTTCGGATTAAAATCATTCCATGAGTCTCGTTAAAACTATGACAACGGATAGCTGATGGAGAAGGTCTCTTTTCCGGAGTGGTGGTGTGTTGCCCATTTGACGCCTGTTCGGAAGGGCTCGGTTTCATCCCGTACCTCTGATTATAGACCCATCTCGATCACAACTGTTTTGTTGAAAGTTTTTATGAGAGGTTGGTTGCGTCGAGATTGGGTTGCTTTCTTGAAAAGCAGGGTGTCCTTACCCCAACGCAGCATGGTTTTCGTAAGGGCTTGGAAACCTGTGATGCTTTGCTTCACATTTCTCATGTGTTGCAGCTGGCTCTTGATGGGGGTCATGAGGCAAGGTTGGTACAGCTTGACTTTAGTGCTGCTTTTGATCGCGTGAATCACCTTGGGCTGCTCCATAAGCTGAG
>LQNS02278140.1:2482077-2496786 GCA_001587735.2 Parhyale hawaiensis | reverse complement strand
TAATAATAATAATAATAATAAGGTGTACTTAATAGTGGTCTCGGGCGATGCTAAATAGTGATGCGTCGGATGTCATTTTTTTGATATCCGCGGATGCTAATCTTTAAGCGTTCTGACATCCGCGGATGCGGTTGCTATTGCGGATGTTACCATTTCGACATCCACGGATGCAGGTGCGAATGTTCAAAAGAGGTGCGGTTGTTCCGCGGATGCAGATGCGGATATTCGCCCCACCACAACACGCACACCCCCGCTCACGACGGCAGTTTGTACAACACTTGGGAAGAAAACTTAGATGGAGCTTCATGACAGGGACAGCGCTTCCGCACATTTCAATCCAAATGAGAATTTGCAGTTTTCAGCACTATGGATGAGTTTAGTCAGTGATAATCCTGCGCATCCGCACCTCCTTTGCTGCGGATTTTTAGCAGATTTTACAGTTCTGACATCCGCGGATGTAACCATCTTAGCATCCGCTGATGCGGATGGCAAAAAAGGCGCGGATGTTCCGCGGATGAGGTTATTCACCCCATCACTAACGCGAAATACCCCTGTGCTGAGCTGTACTAACGCAGAGCTGTACAGAAATACTACCAACATACTATGGGTGGCTGTTGTAACATAAGATATACTTATAGACACCACCAGAGCGAATGAGAGCATCCACAGGGTCGCGAAGCTTGAGAAGTGATCGATTGTTGCCATTAGTGCGGCAGCAATATTTTGGAGAGATTTGTGGATAGAATCAATTATATAATTTTGATAACTTCGCATTCTAAGTATGGCAATTGCAGATAGTATATTTGGCCTTCATTGACATTGTAGCGGTGCGTTTTTTATCCATGAATTTTTCAACTACGGCATTGAAGAGTTTTATTAGATAGTAGTAATCAATAAAATATTTTTAAAAGAAATTCTATTTCCTTGTGCAAAAAGTGAAACGAACGTGAAATACGGCATTTTCTGTTCAGTAGAGTAAAAATGATTGTGGTTTTTTACTTGTACAAGATATTGCTAAAAAAGTTTATACCATGTCCCGAAAACGAAGATTTACGGAATGCTGATATGAGAAATAATTTCCACTAAGATTAACAAGCACATCCAAAAACGAAAGACCATTACCTGATTCTGTTTCGATCGTGAATTTTATTTGTTCATGCCTGACGGTAAAATAATAATGAAAAGACAGTGCTTGGTGACTAGCCATTACGGTGCTCAAAATTAATTCAGGCTTTTAATTTATTAACTAAAATTTGGCCCAACAAGCTCGTATAAATACTCGGGAAAGTCATGACACCGAAACAATGGCTCGTAAAATTAAATAATTAATCATATCTTGCTGGCAGTTCAACCTTGGAATTTTCACAGTGTTTAAAATTCCACCGTCGCAAATTTACTGCTTAATGAATGGTTTAGTATTCGAGGCTGAATATATAGAACGATTTACGGCTTAGTCGTCATATGAGAGACAAGGTGGCTGGTCATCACCTACAGTATGTGTGTGTGTGAGCCTCCACTCTTGTTTGAATCGTATAATTGTGGTCTAAAAAGTACCGTTGTGACTGTGGGAAAAATAAAATAACATTATGTAACGTCTTACTTCCGTGGAAGTAATGATGAGAAGTAAATCATACGAACAGCATATTAGATTAGATTAGATAGCTGACAGTAGACAAGCAACTGGGCCCATTCCCATAGGGCATTCTGACGCTCCGGCCCTCTATGTCAAATAATATTGATTTCTGAGAATAAGGAGAAATGAAAGAAATATTAAAAAAGAGGGGGGTTGATGCAAAACAAGAAGCCTCACGTAGAATTAAACAAATAAGTAAATAATTGCTCTCGTAGTCTATAACTATCTATATGCCTACATAATACCCAAGCCTGTAGGTTGTATTGTTTATTATCATAAGATATTATCTGGAGGTTCAATACGTTTGATTCACTCTTCGTATGCTGACGTTTTCATATGATACAAATTATCTCTTCGTTAGAACTGATTGAAAAATCAATCAAAACAAAACGCTTCTATGTGGTTATGATGACAATGCAGTCCACTCTTGAATTAACTAAAAAAAATGAACGTGTCCTGTGATCGTAATTTACACTGCCTCCCTTTATGCAGGTTTATAAGGCATTATTATTATAATGCCAACCTATCTTTACTTTCAACAGCTATTACAGCAATCGAAGTAAAGAAAGAAAGAAAGGAAGAAAAAGAGAATTGACTTGTAGTGTGCGGAGCAAAATGTGGAAATCATCTTTGAGAAACAGCAATTAAAAAAAAAAAAGCAACCGACCAAAAGTTCAACAGCAGAAGCAGAAAGAACAAGAGAAGCAAAAGGTTATGATTCTACACCTAAGAGTGCGAACCTGCATACAGAGGGTGTATTTCCCACAGCTTTTCGCGTATGATTACATGCATCTGCGTCATATATACTCGTACATGACGCAACTAAAGACAGAGGGCAGCTCAACAGAAATGTATATATATATATATATATATATATATATATATATATATATATATATATATATATATATATATATATATATATATATATATATATATATATATATATATATATTTGTATTCCATTACATTACTTATTGCATTTGCCTAACTGTGTTTATTCATGCAAATGTCTCAAATTGCCTGCATTGCAGTGTTGCTGTATTGCTGAGGCGTGAATTTACTTTGGAAAGCCATCGCTTCAAATTTGTGTTCTACATGGCAACGTGTTTGATGTTGTTGCGGAACCCCGGTAGAGTGCGTGCTATAGTGTGTGTGTGGTGAGGTTCGTTAAATAAGGATAGGTTAGATTAGGATAAGCTCGGTTAGAATAGGTTAGGAAAGGTGAGAAAGGGTTAGGCAAGGTTAGGATATAGTAGGTTCGGTTTAGCTAGAAGAGATGCCCGATTTAACTGATAGGCACATATACATACATAGATATTATACCTGAATCTCATGTGGGCCAGATACTCTACCCGTCCCGTTGCGGGTCAGACAGAGCCCTCTGGCCACACCTGCTATGGCTTTTCAATTTTTTTCTGTCTTCTAGCATTTTATTTTGTGATTTACCTTACACAGGTTTTCTTCTTTCAAAATATTTCTTTTAGATAAAATGGTAGAGTAGTGGCAGCGGTCCCAACAGCCATAAGCATCTTATGGCCAATATGGGATAAAATTTTTACGGCCAATCCCAATAAGCATCTAATGGCCATTATGGAATAAAATTTTTAGGGGCTTAGAGCAAAAGCAGCTAAACATTTTTATTTTTTTCCTTCATTTAGTGCACAAATTTATAAATCACATCTTGAAACAAAGTGTTTTAGAACATAAATGACGGCAAATTTTAAAACAAAATAAAAAAAAATCTTCATTGCCTTAGCTACACTATAGGCAGCTTATCCGATGTGTGAAATGAAAGAATGAACGTTACATTTGCTCTTTCTTGTCTTTGAGTCAAGTTTTAGTCGATTAAAGTATAAAATTACTTGCAAATTAGAGACCTAATTAACCGTATATTATTTTATTTTCAGTTCATTTTTCAGAATATATCAATACAGTACTTAGATGTGTCTATCACATGTGTGTTAATATTCAAGCTAAGCATAGATTGTTATACAGTATAGCCAGTGCGAATATGTATGAATATTTTTGAGTATGCTAAGAAGATATTTTTCTGGGCCTTCTGTTCTAAAAAAAAACCTACCACAGAATGTGTTACGACAGCAATCACGTTTGGCTTGAACCAATATTGTAAATATAGCGCCCTAGAAGGATCAGTTTCTATTTTTCAAACTTTCTCTGTTTGTAATCATTAAAATTACAGCATTGCTAATAAAACATACAAGGTACGAATCAATATTGTACAATATATACATGAATGCATAATCATGCTATAAGAATGTAATGAATACACTGCACCCCACAGTCCAGTATACATGCCTGGCGGCCGGACATGCATGTTTTTAGCTTGGCCAAGCCTCGGTCATCTGTTACGGTAAAAAATTGCAAAAATGCTAGCGTAAAATATGCGACGAACAGCTTCCCAATACCGTTTCCTTCAGTAACTGCCTAGCGGAAAAATTGCCAGCCGTTTTGCGAGGTCCGTTCGTCTCTGAATGCCAAGGCGAGCAAGGATGAGCAAAAGCTTTATCGTCAAAGGATGTTTTCGCAGGCTCTTTCTCACCCGGAAATATCGCCAGGTCTTGCTCACCCTTTCTTTCGCAAAATTGCTTCAACCTTAGAGATCCGCACGAACAGGTGGTATAATACTGAATTATTGCGCACGTCTTGGCATGTATAATTCAGCCATTGACATTAGAAGTATGATAAAATAGTTACAAACGACATTACTGAGTTGCTTCCCGGTAGTGCATTGAATTATCAGCATCTTATAGCTACAGCTGGCAATTCTGTCATTGGGTGTGTAGTATTACTACGCCGAATTAATCACATAGCTATAGCAGTTCTATTATTAAATTTATCTCATAAGTTGAGGGATGTGCGGGTAGATCATTGCTGCAATTACTTATGCGTACAGTAATGAAATATGCTGCACAACTACAACAAATATTTTCATCATTAAATATATTGGACAGCTACGACACACAATTCAGTCAGTCGATACAGCTCCAGTATCGCAAAACTGCAATGCAGGAATTTCACGCACTGGACCTACAGCTTCGCCGTCGGTCGATCCGCAATCGACGTAAGACGGACCCACAAGGTCCAGCATCGCGTGCCAGCGCACCAGCCGAGCTACAATCAATTGCATGCCTGCAGATTATCGCTGAATAATTGTTTTCGAATCAGGCTTGCGGGCCTCCTTTGTGCTGACACCAGAACCTGTGATTGAAGTGCCGTGCTGACAGTGCTGATGGCTGCATAGTGTGAGGCTCCTATGGATTTCATTTTTGTGATTGTTTTCAAACAGTTTTATGGGGCAGTGGCAACGCTGATGGCTGTATAGTGTGCCGCTCCTATAGATTTCATTTTTGTGATTGTTTTCAAACAGTTTTATGGGGCAGTGGCAACGCTGATGGCTGTATAGTGTGCCGCTCCTATAGATTTCATTTTTGAGTTTGTTATAAACAGTTTTGTGTGGCAATGGCAACGTTGATGGCTACATAGAGTGAGGCTCCTATGGATTTAATTTTTTGTGTTTGTGATCAACAGTTTTGTGTGGCAATGGCAACGTTGATGGCTGCATAGAGTGAGGCTCCTATGGATTTAATTTTTTGTGTTTGTGATCAACAGTTTTGTGTGGCAATGGCAACGTTGATGGCTGCATAGAGTGAGGCTCCTATGGATTTAATTTTTTGTGTTTGTTATCAACAGTTTTGTGTGGCAATGGCAACGCTGATGGCTGCATAGTGTGAGGCTCCTATAAATTTCATTTTTTGGTTTGTTTTATATGTTTTGTGTCTTTGTGTGGTGAGGACAACTCTGGTGACTGTACAGCGCAGTGTGAGGATTTAGAATACATGTTTGAGTTGCAGCCGAAGATAAATCTGATATAATATAAAACACAAAGAAGTTAATAAGAGCCTTATATGTATAGAAGGGAGCTCAACCGTCTAACCCAAATAGCTGATAGCCTGAGAAATCATAAAGTGCATGTCCCGTCAACACGCGGCACTACACAGACAGGAACCTCCCTTCTATACATACATGTAGAGCTCTGCCTTAATATCTTTACGATGATGCTACGGGCAACACAAGACGGGTCTTCACAAATTCTTCGCTGTCATTATTGACAGTGCGGGCACTCTAGTTCTATTATATCTATGATATTATTAATAAGCTATTTCCATTCTTATAATGACTTTCACCAGTAGAACCACTATTATGATTCAAAAGTGATTCGAGTCATGAAGTGCGGATAACTACATATTTCTTCATTTGTTTCAGAACACTGAATGCAACTAAAAGTGACTTCAGTATAATACTGACTCGTAAGCGTTAAATAAACTGGGACAAAACTCTGCCCTATAAATTTGTAGCGCTGACACAGTGTCTCCCAGGTGCCAGGTGGCTCCTACGGAAGGCGGTCGACGCAGAAACTTCTCTTCAACGAAAGATTTCGGCCCAGGAAACGTTCTTCAATTAAACCTTCCACTAACTTTGCCAATCAGGTAAGCCTTTTGTAAAATTTACTGCCGAAGGCCAGCACATGTTGGCAGGTATTCTCTTCGTGTTACTTATTTCTTTTGATGAAATGCAGAGTATACTGCTATTAAGCTACCCGTGTTTGGAAAACTGAAAATTGTTCTGTTTGTGACAGTTAACAGAATTTACTTAGAAATACAATAGAAATGCCTAATGGGTCTTGGCTAAATGCAAAGGTAAATAAAGGAAACAGAGCTGCAAAGCAGCTGGTTTATTTACAAGAGAGTTGCGATGTTCACGCTTTAAAAACTTGAAAGTGATCTAAACTTGTCAAAATCCACTTAATTTGCTAGAGAAAACGAGTAGATATTTTTTGGCGAAAGTTAAGAGCAGAAGATCGAGTTTCAAAGCAGTGAACTTGACAGAAAGGCGGGTTTCGATTACTCAACGTTTCAAAGTTTCAGAGTGCTCTCCCAAGGATGCTGTATATCTTGCTACAGCGTAAGCTAGGTTACCATGCTACACAATTAAGGTTTATTCACGGCAGCAAGACGTATGCTGGTACGTCACTGGCCTCACATGATGACATCTGTGCACCCAAGCATATGCACGGTCGCTTTTCCAACACTGGAGCGGGGGGGGGGGCTTCACGCAGGTTATGCTCCCACAAAACGTGAATTTATTTAGCTATTTTCGTCAAGATAGCCGTTCAGGTCAGTAATTCTTTCATTGACCAATTGACTCAGTATTTACCCAGTAGTATTGAGTATTAGTATCAGCATTAAATTATAGCAGACTAAAGAAAAAAAATATGAAGTAGGCCTGCAAGATCAACTTTGTTGCAGGGTAGTGACGTCACGTGGTGACATTGCGGGATACATGTAAGTTAAATGAATTGTCATTAACAGCATTATCATCGGTATATAATGACAACCAGGGAACGATCGTCGTGGTACTGCACAAGCTGTTACTACATACATACAGCTTTCCAAAAGTCGACTCATCATATTGTAAATGTATTGTAACGTCACTGTTCGTAAGTACGCCAATCAATAATATTTTCTGATCACATAGCGCTCGAGACGGCTCGTGGTGTAATCATGGCGATAGACTGGACATGCCCTGGAGATACATCTCAACATCGTATGCCTAATGAAGGAAATTACTGTAATTTTAGAGCTTAAGTATATAAAGGAGAGGCTAGCAGGCTATTCGGTAAAGCAACATGCAAGTAAGAGAAGAGAAGCATCAGATGTATGAGGATAACATCATAATACATATTCTACATGGAAATGTTACAGATAGGAAAATATTTACATAAATTAACGTCTAAGAAAACCATGTATCGAATACGCCACGAGTCATAAGGTCCTGTTGAGCATAAATGATTCTTGAGGTACTAGCTATACCCATTGAAACTTAGTTTTTCTTTTTAAATTTAAATTACTTTTGGATGATGCACGTAGAATCAGTTCACTTTTGATTTTATTTTGGCGCTGACGTACGGACATCTTAAACGCCAGGTAGCAATCCCGCTAGAAATTCTCTAGTTTGTTTTTCAATGAGACGAAAGAAAAAGTTAAATTGCTGCAATTTTAACGTTTTATGCTCAGTATTGTCTATTAGCTACAGTTTTGGATGCAATCCAATCTGTGTTCGTTAAGAAATGTATGGAATTTGGATCTTGATAATTGGCGGACCTGAGCATATGTATTGAGCTAGATTAGGTTATGAAGAGGATACCTGCCTCGCCCCTAAAACTTACATTTTGGGGTCCATGAAATAGGTGAATCAAAAACTATCAATCGCATAAGGCTTGCTTTGATCTCAAGAGTTAGGTCATCAGACATAAATTCCAAATATTAAGCCATGTTAGACACGAATAGAATAGGTGAACTAGGTTCCGCTGAGCTAAAACAGGTGCCTGACATAATGTATATAAATTAATAAGCAACGTAGTCCCGAAAGAACTAGTGATTTTTTGTGTCGGTGTAGCATATGTGACCTTCCTGAAATTTATGTATGTGTGTCTATATAGGCAGTGGCACACACATATTCATTGAATCTCAAGCAGGTCCCATGCTACGCCGGCACCAAAACTGCTTGTTCTTTTTAGGGTCTACGATGCAAACGCATATTATATTTACCTTTCTTTTGAAAAAATAAAATAGCTCAATGTAAGGACGCGATGGTAAATAATTATTTGTTAAGTAATTAACTTATTAAAAAACACGGTGAAGTTATTCTACTTCACTCGTGGCACATAGTCACAAACCCTTCCAGCATGAGAGGAACTCAATGCATTTTGATGAGTAAGACGCCGCCTAATGGATAAACATTTAAGCTTATTACCTTGTTTTTAGATGTACTTCGTCGATATGATTTAGTAGTAATAATAGAGGAGTACAAGCAATTAGGGTATCTTCAGGCAACTCATATCTTATAAGCACAAAGAGTATTATGTCTCTAGCATTTTAAAAGGTTAATAGAACAAGAACATCATTGCTATCAGCTAACGTAATTATCAGCTTGAGGTAAATTTACCATTTCTCTATTCCATAGAAGTTTCATTGCATTCAATTGCTCCCATTCATTTACTTTCAACTACATATATGCTTTCTTTCATTCACTAGTATTTACCAAATTACCTAAATTCGCTTACCTTCTATCACTAACTTCCATTCACACAGCTTTACTTAAAGTCACGTACTAATTAATGTGTATCATTCACATGATATTCATTTCCACTCACTTTCATTCCCTCTAAGCTCTTAATACTCAAGCGAAACGGTTTTGGTCTTAACGGCATAGCTAGATTCTCAGTCATCCACTCCGCTAATTATAACGCATCATTAACAATTCGCATAAAACTTTTTTCGGCGGCTATAGGCGGTACTTTAGAGGCATTATATTCTCAGCTATAAACTTAAAATTCACTAGAAAATCCAAGTTCGTTTTGATGGTCAAACTTTTTGAAGAGAAATTCTTGAGCTGTCAAAGTTTTAGGGGAGCGAGCCTTGGAAATCTGTGCCTTTCCGTCCGTCATTCTTTTAGCGCACATCGGAAGCTCGACACCAAAGCCATTCTAATGCGCGGCTTCAAAGGAACTCCGGTGGCCGGCCAGGAGCCGTCTACGATTGCTTCTAAAACTGCGGGGGGAACTTTCCTCTTAGGGGAAAAAAAAGTCTTTTTGTTAGGGCAAATTTATCAAACGGCCGACTTGTGCTCGACTTTCTAAGAGTTGGAACAACTGAGGAAATGTTTGCCAGCTAAACGGCCTCGAGAATTGAGCTTTCTGATGAAGTGCTGCAGTTCCTGCAGGTTCCTTGCAGCTTCAGACGAGGAGGAGGAGGAGAAGAGAAGGAGGTGGAGGTAGCAAGGCAACGTCTGCAGTAAAAAGCCGCTTATTGTTGGGCTTCGTCGGATTAAATTCGAAGGTCTCGCTTATCGCAAGCGCTTGTCGGAGATTGGCAATAGAAGTTGATATACTCACGATGGCAGCTATAGCAGCGATACTGATACTGCCTAAGCTAATTTAGACTTGCTGCTCCTCTGTACAAGTGTTCCGATTTTGAATATTAAGATGACTATGTCGGTCTGGTGACGTAGACTAGAAAACAATGAACGTGATACGTGGAGGAATCATGCAATGAAACAGGCCGAGTTAGGAAGTTCTGACGAGTATCAACAGTTTGTCTGGCTTATATCATACACAAAGAGTGTGACGTCAGAAGACAGAGAAATAATAACGCTTTGGATACCGAATTTTATTTTCATTTCATGCATATAAAAGAAAAAGGAAATTAGAAAACAAAACATGAGTGCTTGAATGGATGCAAACATTAAGCATGTTTATTCTGCTTGCTTAGAAGTGTAAAGTTGAATCGGATAGATATAGTGTAATATATGTAAAAGGACAATATGAAGAAGAAGTGCAATATGATGCAACAGTGCAGTAACTAGAATTTGTGAAATAGTATATTTTAATAGTGCACTTAACAGAATTTGTGTAATAACATGTTTCTGGCATACGGTTCGTTCACGCTGCGCAACAAATACGAGGGTCGTTTCATATGCAATGCCTCTGCCTCCAAGCGACCAGGTTATTTTACAAACTCAAATGACGAAATGGGGTCAGCTATGACCCCATTGGGCTCTGCACAGGAATCCTTACTATAAAAGGCCTTGCCTTGTCGAGTTGCAAGGCGAATGTTTCCATATGCATCGTTTCTAGTCCACTGACACCTACATCCAACTGTACACGCATTTCATTCACTATTATCCGCCGATCGGTACAGATGAGTTGATCGAGGCGCAGATGCTATAATGCAAGTGGCTGTGCATCGGCATCCAGAGCGCACTTTGTCGCTCACGTCTCTGTAGCCACTCTGAAAGTGATGAACTCATCTCCTAATAGTGCTGACATTAATTGAATCTGCTTCGTAAACGTTCACCAGGCGTCGGTGATTGCTGATTGGTTCATATTTTCTGTATGGAATAATTTAATGACGCATCTCTGCATCTGCAGCACGTCCGTGACAAGGATTGCCTTCTTAGAGTGTCACACCGTCAATAACTGCAACAGAGAAACTTTCAGGTCATGAGTGTATAAATTCAGTGATTATAAAAATGCAATTTGCAATTCTTTCGGAGCCCATCGGGCTGAATAGAAAAAATAGGAAGGATTACTTTTAGAACGACCCTCCTACGTCACGTCACGTATGCAGCATACAAACATGAGATTCCATTGTTCGGACTACCGAAAAATACGTCATGTATATATGCATATGCCGGTATATATCATTACTCGTTCTTTTGTACTAGAGAACAATTCGAGTCCTGGCATCTTTTCTTTTTCCAATGCCCCAAAAAATCGGATACTCGTTCGTTCAAAGTGCCCAAAAAATTCGGATACAGATATATTTTCGTTCAATCTGCCTAATAAACTTTCTATACTGGTGTGTGCTCGTTCACACTGCCTAAAAATATCTGTATACTAGCGTGTGTCCGTTCATATTATCAAAAATAACTGCGTATAGTAGTTTGGGGTAAAAACGGGACAGGGGTAAAAACGGGAAAGTCAGTATTTTAGGCTGTCACTCGAAAACGGTTAGAGGTATCGGGAAACGGTTTGTACCATTGGAAAGAGGAGGTTTTGGGCATACTATCGCGCATAATCGGAGGTCGTCAAAATTTTTTTTCAATTTTTTTACTGTCCTGTAATTACCCCCCCCCCCTCCCAAAGCTCGTGTCCCGTTTTTACCCCAAACTACTAGATACTGCTGTTCGTTCGTTCGTTTACACTACCTAATGAACCCTATATAATGGTATGTTTTCGTTCATACTGCTTAAAATAACCTCGGATACAGCCGTTCGCTCACTCGCACCAAACACAAAATATTGCACTTAGGTATAATACAGCTGCACAAAGTTGGGCCACAGGTACACTCTCCACAAGGCAGATAAAGATGGCTCAGCATGACAGCGAAACTCTGCCGAAATTACAAGCCGTCGTCCGCGCCTTATTTAACTCGCAAAAATTGCCGCGCTCGCTCGCCGAAATCGTCATCGTTTTTTCGGAGCCGCTGCAATCCTCAAAGGCCCTGACAAACCATCGCGTGTTTGATATCAGGGGCGGCGTTTTTTGTAGTGCGTTATCTTACAGGCGCCGCCCACGCAGTTTTTACTTGCGCCGGTACGTCATAATCAGTGACGGGCTGCTTCTGTGACGGTCTGGAAACCTGATACCACACTTGTGTTTCAGCTGTGGCAAATGTTGTGGCGGTTTGTACGCATTCCCGCACACCGAGGGAAATATGTGCCTAGGCGGGATGGTACAAAACGAAAACTGCAGACTTCGTGCGGCAGGAGTACGCCCTGCAGGGCGGGTATTTCCTGTCGGTGCCTGGAAATACGTGATGTTTGGTATAAATTTTGAATCCTGTATGTGCGTGCATATCGCTGCCTTAAGACTGAATTATGATGTACACGGACGTTTGGTAGCACTTATTCAAGTTTATTAACGTACAGCGAGTTAGTGCAATCCAGCGGTTTGTAGTAATGATTTCATGCGACAGTCAGGGAAGAGAATTTATATGCAATCTTTCGCTGGAGCTGTTCCGTTCCTCATACGTTTTGCACCGCATTGGTTGCGTGTGGTTGCCCTCATGCCGTCCTCACACTACAGTGTTGCCCTCATATGGTCCCATATTGCAGTGTTGCTCTCGTGCGGTCCCTACACTGCGGTGTTGCCTTCATGCGGTCCCAACACTCTAGTGTTGCCCTCATACGGCCCCCACACTGTAATGTTACCCTCATGTGGTCCCTACACTGCAAAATGAGCCCGTTAACGTCCAAATGGACCTTTTACTCACATTAAATAATTGTTATTTCTACATAAATCATTATTATTATTGTTGTTTTCATTAAAATAAATAAATTGCTATCGCACAGTCCACGCTTTAGGCTCTCATAAAGATAACACGGAGCGATAGTAATAGTCTTTGCTGGTGCGGGTATTGGCAGCTTTGAACGATCTGTACATAGAGCCATTCTGTGATCTCAGATCTTCTCTTTCTTTTTTTTCTTGTTTTCTTCCGCCGCTGGGCTGGATGCGTGGGGGTTTCTCAATCTCATGGAGTTTCTATGTTCCCACGTCGCCTGTCTGGTGTGATTTAATAATAATAATAACAACAAGTGTTATGTGTTGCACTCTTTGCTCACAATAGTCATCTTGTTTGACGTAATGCAAGAGCTCCCTGAGTGCTGGAGCTCGAGTTTTGGATGCTCTCTGAGAATGTGCCCGCTAAAGTTCGTCTTCTGTCAGCTATCTAATCTAATCTAAAATTCCCATTCCAGAGTTGATTTTACCTCGTCTAGAACAGTAACCAGCAGGCTAAGCTAAACCTTACGAAAATGAAGCGTAAATAATTAGGACCACGAAACCGAGTTCAGCTAAGCCCAACAGGCTTAACTTGTCTGAACCTGAAAAGAAAAGCGTTGATTTCCAAACTTTGGAACTTGTTGCAGGTGTAAGAACAACCAGATCACCCATTCACACTTGAGGTGACTGAGAATTCAATTATCCGGAGCAAGATTGAATTTCTGAAGCTATCAAGCATTTCGCTTTAGACTATTGCCATAAACTCGATCCAATATTGCGGAACCAAAGCGCCTGTCTGAAGCTAAGACTAAGCCACTTATGCGCATAGTTTAATCCAGTTCCGTAGTGCCAATTGTTGGAGCCTACATCGTGCTAGAGATTGTACTTGAAGTCACAATAAATGAATACCACTTGCGTAGAGAAATATGCGTGTTTACTATCTTTTTTTTTTTCTTTTTGTTTGTTCCCTTTCTCTGATTCCAGTTTTTTTCTTTACTTCGTATTATTGTTTTGTTTACTCTTTCATTTTTTATTTATTCGTTCCTTCATTTCCGTCTATGTTTCTTTTTCTATATCCTCCTACACATGTTTTTTATTAAATTTGTTCTTTTTTCTTTGGTTTTCTCTTATTTTATTTTTTCTTCAGTTCTTTATCTTTTAATTTCCCTATTGTTCCGTTTCTTCATTTCAACTTCCCTTATCCCGTTATCTCGCTCGACCTCTCTCCCTTTTCTGCCCATGCGTTTCGTCCTTCAGCCCATGCGACGCACGTTGTCCACGTACGCACGACACATCCGTGCCGACGATCGCGTGCACCAACACTCCGGCAGAGTAGCAATGTCGGGCAATCAGTAGACACGGCACCCGGCCATTGTACTCCTCATAGTCTCTGATTTCTGTTGAAGATTAACTGCGGACCGCAGGGGTCTGGGAATTGGCGATAAGGCGACCCCCTTTACGCTAATGGTATCTGCTGCTGCAATTGAGTTATTTTAAACATTTGGTCATAGAGGCCCGGTTGATGCGAGAGCTAATTATTATAACATATATTTATATATATGTTCTTGCTAGTTAAACTGGTGTACTTCTCTACGTGCATATTGAAATACGAATTACCTGCACGTGCAAACATAAGGTTGCAACAAATTGTTGTCACTCGGCGGGAGTGTACTCCGCTATCCACAGTTTATATACTTAAAATAGTGAATTTCTTGAAGTACCACCTATTCAATGGAGTATTGTAGAGCGTAGATTATCGATTTGTAAACCTGACAGACCGCAGTTATCTACTGGAGTAATTATCAGCTTGAGGTAAATTTACCCAGTGTCTATGGGTAAAATATGCAAAGCAAGAGCTTAAATAATAATTGATGCATTGTGACTGACAAACAAAATTGAGCTATTCAATATTTTGATTTTTGCATCGCATATTGTCAGGGAGCACAGAGGTATAGAGGTTGACGGAGAAGGAAACACTGAAAATTCTTGATCTAAGCATGAGTATGTAGGGTATAGGAATAACGCCACCGGGAAAAAGCCCCGGTAGGATGAAAGACCCGGCCTGTCTCCTTATTATTAATATAACTAGTGTCCCGAGCCGTCATTGTAAATGACGGCATATTGGGTTATTAAATGACTGATGCACGTGTGCGATAAATGACGGCAGTAAGTTAGCCCTTCAGGAAAACCCCCGCTGGCTTCCTCATTT
>LQNS02278140.1:2456642-2468168 GCA_001587735.2 Parhyale hawaiensis | reverse complement strand
AAATTGACAAAACATTTGCTTGATTGGAAATTTCATTTATACGTTTGGAACAGCCGGTATTATAGTTACACCTTCCTATGATAACCTCTCTAAATTTCACAAGATTTCAAGAACTAAATATATATATATATATATATGCAATAAAATATATCAGAAGTCTTAAGTCGAAACAAGGATTTCCTCATTATTGCCTTAGGAATTTATTACAAAGTCTACTACACAATGGAGATATGCATAGCACTTTAAATGGTTCACTTCACTGCAATGACGTTTCAGAGAAGATAAGCAAGAGACATGATGCATGCAAAAAAAAAAAGTTGAATGCATTCATAAGCGCGTTCCCCATTAAAACAAACTGCACGGAGGTTTCGTTCAATTTTCTTAGAATCTCTGCATTTTTAACCCAATTTTCAGAATATAGAGCTGATCATATAGCGAATTTGTTTGCAGATATAAATAACTAGACAAGAATTTAGCCTAACTTTATTTTGAAGTATGACAGTACCAATAATTGATTACTTGACTATTAGACCTGAGCGAAATAATTGTTATTGTTCTATTGGAGACTTGCGCTGCAATGTCCTGCGTAGAGAGAAAACGGGTATTTATGTAAAAAGTTTATAAGCAAGAGATAAACGTGTAGCAGCGATTATAACCTAATTTTATATGATATTTCAAGTTTGGGGTATTGTTTCATTAAACTACTTAGGAGTGAACTATTTCTAGGAATGAATTCATAGCTTACTCCACTCCCTCTAGAGATATCTTTCTGCAAGAAAATATAATTAATATTGAACTTGATGATCAATGTTAATACGATTATAAAGCAGTTTACCCCTTCAGTACCTTTCTTAATACCGACAAAGGTTTTTACGATGCCTACGCTGAGCATTTTCATACATGAGACTATGGATTAATTAAGTTCCAACGTTGTTATTTCTGCTATCCCCATTAATGAACGACACGGTGGGTCTGTTTTTGTTCCTGGGCGATGCCTTCATTAAGTCTATTCTCTAAACAATAATTCTTCGGCAGGAAATATTTCTGTTCGCCATGAGCCAAATACAAGCGAGGTAATTCTACCTTCGGTTTCTCTTTTAACAAAATAATGGAAGCAAAGGACAGCAGGAATCTGACCGCAGCTTTTGAATTTATGGGGAGGATGTAGTACGTTCTTTTGATTTTACCATGTTATATTGAGAATGTTATTGACAATTGGAGAATAATCTATAATATAGCGGTATGAGAACTATCTAAAGATCTAATATTGTTTCTGAAAGTTTAAGGATGTTATAAAGACTCAAAAATGTTCTAGAAATTTCAAAATTGTTCGTCAAGGCTGAAGAATGTTTTAGTAGGTGTGAGAATATTCTAGACGGTGCTAGAAGGGCCGTCTCTGGCATGCACATTTTATAAGACACAGTTGGGTAGAGGCTTACTTTCGCTTGACACTTATTGCAGCAGCCTGGAGACCCGTCTTCACAACCCATTTTAAAGATCTTATAAGCAGGGGCATGTGGTTAAAAATATTATCGTTGCTCTGGCTTCTGCGGCTATCAATATGCTTGCAAACGCGACTTTAACATGACTATTTCGCGAGATGAGAAACTGAAGGCTCACTGACGTTAAGACATAGCTATAGTTAGGTGAGACCCAGGTTAGGTTAGGCAAGGTTCGTCTATCCTAGGTTACAGGATCATCACCGCGGCAGATGAACCCCATTAGTTACGTACCCTTAACTTACCATGTGTTCTAAGTAACTGGTTCATGGTTTTCCAAACGTTTCCCCATTGCTGTTGTTGCTGAATGTTGGCATATTAATAATGTTCGATTGGAAAAAATAGAATGGATCTTATTCAACCGCTAAATATGTGCAATTAGTACTAATCATAAACCGGAGGTCGAATGAACGGCACAATTTGAAGAATTTATGAAATAGATGATAAATATCGAGAACTCACTGAACTATGTCTAATTATCACCAGCGAACAAAGTGAGAGAAAGGTGATATTTTCGTTGAAGATTTCAGTATATATATTTGTGTATATATATATACATATATATATATTTGTATATTTATCTGTCCACCCAATAAGTGGTCGAAGGAGTTGAGCGATCTGCACAATTTTTTCTAGGTAGTTTGGTGAGTTGACCTAGATGTTACCCATGCCAAATAACTAGTCATAGCTGGCCATAAAAAATGACGGCGTTGAATTTTCCTCCACCGAGTGGAATTTGCCTCATCCGCGGTAGACCGACTCAAGCTACGAGGCCTCCCATTTTTCCTATGTTATTATTAAGAGATCTGAATGGGGCGGTGAGCCCAGCGCTAGCCTTGTTGGACACGACCTCCATCTGAGAAACCAGGATTAGCTGGCCATCAAAAACGACTTCGTTGAATTTGCTCCCACCGCGGGTGATGGTCCTACACCACGAGGCGTTTTAATTTTTCATGTAATTGCCCAGTCTGAAAGTAGGTGTTTCTTTCTCCAACTGCCCGTATCAATTGTAAATCAAGATGGGAGGAATACCTGATAGAAAGTCTTTTAGAAACACTTGGTGCTATCAAAGAAAGAAGTCCGGCAAATTCTCCAAAAATGAAAATCCACTGTGAAAAACACCGTATTATCCTCAGAAAAGACGGGGTAAATCCCATAAAATAAGGTCTTTCTGAAACACCGCGTATTATCTTCAAGACGAAAGAAGGAAAATGGAATCTCCTGCAAAGCAAGGTCGATCTCACCCAAAAGCACCAAAATATTACCTACAGACCAAGCCAAAGTCATAAAGTTACATCCCCTTCTAGAAGGTCCATCATTTGAAGTACTCCGTGTTACCTGCTAAGCTAGCAAGACATGGGGAGAAAATCTCCTAAAATAAGAAATCTTGAGCCGCCGGTGCTGCACTATCACAGGGCGAACTCGCGGCTGTTTGGAAGAGATGTTTCAGAAGAACCATAACACGCAGCTCTTTGAGATGAACGACTCCTTTTATTGCACTTGGATCGTTTCTCGATCCATGAAACAATGGTTAATACCACGCGTTCAGTGGTCCAAGTTGTTCCAGTGGTTCAGTGAGGAACCAAATTGCCGGGTAATTCTAAGCGATGCTCCTGTGCTCTTGGCCATTCCAGAATACGATGCGTAAAAAGAGAGTTTAGAGTCAGGATGCCCCGCACTGCTGGACGGGCGGGAGCATTTAGACAAAATCGCCTTGCACTCTTGGGGGCTTTGGTATTGTGGTCGTGGAATGGAAGGCTTGGGAGCCTCAGAGCGAATTCGTTCGACAGTCAAATGAACAAGTTCTGTCAGTTAAGCGTCCAAGGTCGTTTGTGGACTCGTTTGATAAAAAAAACTGTACAGTTTTCCGAATGTAACTCACTTTACATTTGAAGAGGTGACCGGTACAATATTGTAGGCACATAGTTGTGCTTATACAGTGATATAACAAATCATTAGGACGAGGAGCTGAGAGAACACGTGTATCTGAATGTTGTGCCAACCTCCTTCGCGCGATTCCCTNGTTAACTCACTTTACATTTGAAGAGGTGACCGGTACAATATTGTAGGCACATAGTTGTGCTTATACAGTGATATAACAAATCATTAGGACGAGGAGCTGAGAGAACACGTGTATCTGAATGTTGTGCCAACCTCCTTCGCGCCACTCCCTAATGGACACCAAACCAGCAAGTGTTGACCCTGGCCGGATGTCCTCCACTGGCATCGCTTCAGTAGAGGAGAGTAGTATATAAGGCGACGAATCCTTAGTTTTTGAGGGTAATCTACCTTCGCGGCTACCCTCGCGCGCGAGCTTCCGGTTTGTAACGGCCGATACACTTCCGGTTTAGCGGGGGTCAGGGAGGGCGCTAACCGGAAGTGGGCGGGGCCTGGGAAACCGGAAGGGGCGGCGCGATGACCCGGCGGCGTGAGGGGAACCTACCCTCAAAAACTAAGAATTCGTCGCCTTATATACTGAGGAGAAGCCAGACACTCGACGACTAGTGTCTTGTACTAAAGAAGAAGCTAGTAGGTATTGCGATTTTTGAAAATTATGTGAAAATAAAAAAAAAAACATAGACAACGGATGTACGAACCTAATCTAGCGATGAATAATTGAAACTAAAACATTCGAAGTACAAGATACATAGTTTTAGTTCTAGTTACATACAATACGAGACCACGCATTAGATTGTGCCATTTGAAATTAATGCAATGGTTACATTGTTTACTGCGCCTATGAGTTCAACTGCTGCACGAGCATATTTCTGCTCACTAAAGCAGATTTATGATATTGTTATGGAAGCTGAGAATAAAACCAAGTGCGTTACGATGATTTTGTTACGGTGCTGAAGTTTAAAAGTTGTAATAAAGTTACTTTACAATTATTGATAACAACTAACCTGACGAAGTAAGTATAAGTTCTACCAAGCCCAGAATCCGTCATGTAGGACATTGTAATGAGTGTAGCTCCTCCGAGAAACCGGCGTTTTCATACGTCCCAATCGCACTCACAATTACCTTTTGTAGTTCCTCTAGTACCTGTTTTTACACAATAAACAATAGTAAAATTATTACCACGTTACATACCTTCAGAATTTTAAACCAGACTATTGAGGTAAATGTAGTCATTATCCAATATTAGACCGTAATTGTTGTGTGTTGTGTCCAGTGGAAATCGTAGTATAATGATTATTATAGGAGATATCCATGACCCGGCACCTAACTGCGACTGCTCGAGGCGAACACACCACATTGCCATGGACCGATCGTTACTAAAAATAACTGTTGGTGTAGTAGGCTTCTATTCCAGGGCTTTATTGTTTCTTCGTGAATTAATTATGACAATTGTGGTTGATATGACATGAAAAAAAAAAACAACTAAAGAAATTGTTTTGTATCAGAGACCGGTGTTGAAAATATTCAGAGAAATGAGTTGGAGCCGCGGGTCAGCTTTTCTTCTTTATACGAGCCACCGATTTAAATCTATACGGTAAAGTTAAAATAGAATGACATCCTCTACTCGGCAATAGACACAGAGTGCTTACAGCATTGTGTCCATTGAATATTAAAGGAATTTCATATATATATGATAATTGATCATTTTGGTACAAAAAAACTCTGATTTTACCACAGTTTATTTTTACAACTAGAACACACTTCCTATTAGTCACTATAAATCACCTATTCTTCAAATTAAAGCTGGCCAAATTTCAATTAGGCTATTGAAAATGCTGTCAGTATTATCACAGTCGGAATCAGCAGCTGGTTTTGACAGTAAACACTGAGTGCTAACATCTAGAGATACCTCCAGTTCCGCAAGAATTAATTACAGGCAGGGACTTCATTTTTGACGAGCCTGGCGGTCTACGGTGAGACCGACAGGCTCGCCGGACACCAGGACTTCACCCGAGCCAGGTCCGCCGGACACTTCAGCGGCCGCGGTCTGGACTGACAGGCTCGGCTCNCAGTCCTATCAAAAATTACGAACACATTGTACACGTGACCCGAGCCAGCAGACTGGGGCGAGCCGGACTTCAGTTTTTTTGTTGACGTTCTAGACTGTGCGAACCGCAGGCAGGACATGGATGGGTTATGAAATCCAACTAGAGACTGCCAGCATGAGCAATTGCATCAAGAATTGATGGCCTCTTTTCCGTACCTCGAAAATTTCACCATTTCCGCGTTCGTTTGCATAAAGGTGTGCTGGGCCTCGGAACGTTACGGCCGTTAATGAGATTTATTGAAATCATTTCGAGGCGGCCTTTTGGGCGTCACGACTATTTTAGTGCTTTGTAAGCAGCTTACTATTCTTCGTATAGATTTCTGCATAAATATTATTATGGAGTAAACAATAACTGTAATTAACTTTGATCATCTGTTCATCTTGATAGGTATACTGAAGGGCAAATGGCCTTTTGTACTTGTACATGAACGTGATACAGAAAGAATGGTATATTGTAGTAAATATTGTTATAAGAATCATCACGATAACTGTTCTGCAGAGGAAGCAATTACTAGGCTACAAAAATTGCTCCTTAAGTTTTGACAACTAGTAAACAATAATTAACCGTCGTTGCAGGACGCTTAGGTATTGGCTCTGACACGCAGAAGGCGCAGGTTCGAGACTGATAGCAGCTGGGGAATTCCTGCGCTTAGCTTGCTGAGTCAGCATCGGTTCCAGGATGCAACTGAGGGGATACTGACTCTAGCAGGAAATAGAGATTGTCGGGGTGGGAGTAAGCTGGTCGTCGAGATAAGAGCATTCCGTCGTTAGCGCAATAGTTCTGTTGATGATCCGTGGTAGACTGCAACCATGCACGCCTCTGGATGCAATTGGAAAATATTTACTACACCAACCAGTCTTACAGGTTTCGCAGCTAGGATGTGCGGTCAAAGTGACATTACATTTCAACAGCGAGTATGCACCAGGAAGTGCTTTAAGTAACCTTAAAATTTATTGTGAGTCACTTTTCTGAAGCGGAAGTATTGTTTTTCTAAGTATTAAATCTTCCGAAGTTCTTACTGGAGAAAGTGTATGGGCGTGAAATTTTAGTGCACTGAAAAGAACAAAAATTTGCAGCTAAGGCGAGCAGAACGCTTGCAGGGCTTAACGGCGGCTATTCACTATCGGGAACAGCATATAGAGCTGGTTTAGAAGCTTCAAAAACGATGATTTTTATATTCGATTACCATTTGCTGCGAACAGTGGCCGGGCAGAGCAGCACTTTTATTCTTATGAACATAAAAGAAAAGAAAAGAAAGAAAGAAAGAAAAAACATTGATTTACACATAGCTTGAAAAGTCACTCGGTTTTTCTGACATGAAATTTAAATGCTTCGAGAAAGAAGGAAAAAAAAATAGTGGCTATGGATGGACAGTACTTTCAGCGCCGTTTGTAAATAATTTTTTGCAAATTAAATATTACTTCTCACCCAAAATGCCCGAGAACTGATTTAAAATCTTAATATTTGTAAAACTTCTCGCCAGGACACATGGGAACATTTGAGCCCCAAAGAAACGCTAAATAATAACAACACATCCGTAACGTTGCTACGCAGCGGCACATCAGCTAAATGCACTGCAAAAGCAACAGTTTCGTGTCATCTATAAGCAAAGCTGTTATGTTGTCCTCGATTTACTCTATCAAGTTGCCCTAAACAACACCAACATAATGTCTATAAGCAACACAGTCAGTTGGCAAGCAACACGGTCACGGTTATAAGCAGAACTGCCAACTCTATTCGCTATAATTTATTTTCCAAATGACGATAACCTGGTCTCATTCGGACCGTTGATAGAGCGACAAGCCAACGAGTCAAAAGATAGCGCAAATTTTATACCTGAACAATAATTACGACCGTGCAACATCTGCCCAACCCCCCACCCCCAAAAAAAAAACATCATTCGCAAACCTAATATTTAAAGTCAAAAATCTCTCAGCCGATATCAACTGCCTAAAAGAAATTCAACATTTTTCGAAACTGCAATGCAGCAGAGCCGACCGACACTCCGCCACCGCCCTGCCCTCTATTGGCCTTATTATGCCTCCGTAATATTCTATTATGATTAACTGCTAAAAATTCACGGCGGGGATTACGTCGATTAGCCGCCTCAAAAAGGGCCCAACTACGGAGGATTTTGCGCCATTCCGTAATATGGGGAGCCGAAGCCCCCGCGACACGACTCATGCAGGCGACAAATTTGATGGGCCTAACGACCGGCCGAGGGTAGAGGCTTAAATTATGTAGAAGCGAACCTTGCGTGCCGTGGGGGGGGGGGAGCTCGGAACGTTGGGGCTTAGCGTGCAGTTGAGGTTTGGAAAAGAAAGGTTTGGTACAGGACGGAAAAAATTTATTATTTTTTCTGAAACTTTGCTGTGCGGAGGGAGAGCTGGGAACGCTAGGGATTAGAGAAGAATAATTGAGGATTGTAAAGGGAAGGTTGGGGCTCGGGGTTAGCGATGTCAAGCTGACAAAGAACGTCTTCTGTCAAGGACATAAAAAATGTAATATCCTTTGAAAGTTTACCTTGCAGTGGAGCATGTTAGAACATTGGGGCGTGGAGTGGAGTCGAGGTTAAAGAAAAGTGAGGCTGTGCGTTAAAAAAAAGAAGAAATTCAAAAGTTGGTGTCACAGAACGTTGCGACACTGAACATGGACGCTATATGGATGAAATGAAAGATCTGCGAACAGGTACGGCTTAAATGTTGGGAAGTTTAGAACTATGTGGCAGGGTGAGCGCGAGGGAATGGAAAATAAATGCCTTGGTATTATGCCAAACATAATATTGTTATGGTATATCTGCGCCGTTGGGAAAACTGGGGTATTGCGCAGAGATTTCTTTTGATCAGATCTAGATAGTAGGGAAAAGAGGGGCTTTGTCTCGGTCTGGAAAAATCATTGAAAAGAACCAGAAGCCAACGTTAGCGATGCAGTAAAGACATCAATCTCTGTCTGTATGAATTGAGGCGTGATCGATTCACCCTTTTGGATCGAGGTAAACAAATCAGATGAGTTTTAACGGCTCCGGACCTTCAGTCCAGGTTGTTAGATTTGCCACTTTGGAATGAGCTTCCTCCACTCCAAGCAAGCCGGTTACGCTTGAGTTTATTGACCGTTCCTAACGTTGGCAGTTAATGTGCAGCGAGCGCCTGCACCTCGACTTATTCAAAGGCGAAGCTGATGCCAAAAAATTACATTTCAGACGAGTTAGAGCTAATCGAATTACATTATTTCAATCGAAATGGCTGATGCGAACAAGTCCTTGATCCTGCGATTCCAGTAACAGTAACGCAATTTGGTAAATGCCATGTATAGTACACTTGTTATTGATGGGTCAAGTAACCAGGTGTATGATGAACCAAACTGTTTGTCTTGTATCAGATATTTTAAGAAGCTGTCAAGTACACAGCATATACGACAAGTAACGGCATCAAATTGAAAGGTAGTTTTAATTGGTTCTGGCGTGAGAAAGCAAGCTAATGCTATCTTCGACGCACATTGCAGAGGGAAAGAAATGGAGAGCATGGACTCTACAAACGGTCTCATCGTGACCGTGAAGCGAGAGCAACGCTCAGTCTCTAGAAGCAGTTAATATTGCCTCGATAGAATACCGCTCTCTTTTTCGCATGCCGACTAAAAAACTAAAGCTAGAACAACTTGAAACGATTTAGCGATCATTCACTGCTGCACGTCATCCGAGGCATGCATGACTCAGCTATTTAAAACGGCTCATGCGACTCCATTTATATTTAATACAGTGGCGATTTTGAACGTTTCCCTATCGTATATGTTCGGAAATTTATGAAATATATCACTGTAAATGTGAATGAAGGGATTATTGTCAGACGCTCAGAGATAACTCGAAGGACGGAAGGAAATGCTCCTTGTAAATAGAGATGTTGGCAATGCAACGCTGACAAAACATTCCGGGAAACTAGGCTGTTTAATAAAATGCAGCGAAACATTCAAAATGCCGCTAATGTAAAATTATAAAATAAAAAAAAATTCTGCCTAATAGGCCAGCTACCAGCAGTTACGTGCACTGTGTAGATAATTCGCTGCTGGTTCTACATTTGAGCGCAACGAGAGGGAACCAGCGTCGTGACTTTGCACAAGTGAGGCGACGTGAAGAACATCTTCTGGACCTCTTCCACAAACGCTCAAGGTAAGGGAGACCAGCCAAAATGTTCGACTACCCCAGATATTTTTTTGCGATTTAGTTCTCGGAGAGGCCAAAGATTCTGCCAGGGATTGACCTGGTGTACATAAACTTTGTAGTACAACGAAGAAAACGTTTCGCCTCTGTATCAGGGTGCCAGTGACACACCACCACCACTCAGCAAAAAGACCTAATTACAGGTGGCAATGTTATGCAGAAGCAAATGGAGCGAAAGCATCTCCTAGAGCCTAAGGCTCGGGGGTTTTAATTAACGATGAGCACAGAGACGCCACGACTCTGCTATCGGGGGACGAACCTGCTGGATTGAAAGAGCATCTCAGGAATCTTGCGGAACAGAAAACGTTCCTGGAAGACTCAGGAAACGATGTTTATGGTCATAATGACAAATGATGTTGTTGGACTCAGCAAATGCTGCTGTCGGATACAACAAATGTCGTTCGTGGACACAACAAATACTGCTGGTAGCCACTACAAATGATGTTGAGTCTCGACCCCTTCCTCCCAACTTTTCACTCTATAAGTTTGGCTAGGACTTCTGTACGCTTCCATAATTGTACAATGACTCATGTCTAGTTTACATGTGCAGAAAATATGTTAGTTAGTGGATGAGTAACTTATTCTTGTGAATTCTCTAACCTATATTCTGTTATTGTCATGCTTGCTTAGAATTATGTAAGCTAAAATCACTGTAAACATTATTGAACGATTCTTGAGTTTAGTGTGGAAGACATTTGACCTGGTGTACATCTGCGTAACAGGAAGCGCAACCAGTCGGTCTTTTTATTTGTTTTCCTTGTGTTCTTGATTGTTTTTGAGAGCGTGTCACATACAGTACATATGATGGTTGCAGTTGATACAGCTTCCTAATATGAATTCCATTCTACTCGATCCGAGGAGAATTTGCCGGTTAAAAGAGTGTTTCACTCTCCGACATAACCTAAATTTGTTAGATAACTTTCTAGTCGAATTATGCCCTTACTTAACTTGAATGGATTGGCTTGGATCTAAAGGAAATTGAATTGAAATTCCTACTTCCGTGATAAGAAACACAACACTACGCTGCTGTTCTCAAAGTGCAAATTCCTAGACTAGCATTTTACAGCACATTTTGCAGCAATTTACGATTTCTCAATGACGTTATTTTCCTAGGTCGTTGTCGGAGGCAATAATAGGAGTTGTTCTTAGGACTGTAGTTAATGGCGTGTAGAAAAACACTAGAACTCTCCTAAATATTATCTAAGCCAAGTGACTATGCAAATCAACTACATTATTTATTGATTGTATTGTATTACACACGTTAGTTTCATGGCGTGCTAACATTCCATTTTCACAGCTGTACTCGCTGGGTGATAGATATCTTAGAACGCTCAGTATTATCATCAACTCGTTTTTCTCATTTCTCGATAACTGCTATAAAAGTGGTTAAGATCATCCGTAGCTGAGCTGATAGTAGATTGACCATGCTCTTGTTTGTAATGATCTTCAAGCCTCAGACTTCAAATATGCACTCTAATTAAGTCCTGCACTATCATCTGCCAGAAAATACAAATAATAGCCCTATTCTTGAATTACATTAGCTTTCAGCAATCAGCGACCTTTGGCTATTATAGAACTGTCGGTTGATCAGAAATCCAGCCCGTACCTCATTTCTAGAGCGGCCGTAACGTCGGCTATATATATATTTACCTCCGCCAAGGAGGTTATGTTTTCGTCGTGTTTGTCTGTCTGGCTGTTTGTCTGTCTGTCACCAAGATAACTCAAAAAGTTATGAACCGATTTGGATGAAATTTACAGGGATTGTTAGGTATGTTAGGAGGAACAGATGATTAACTTTTGGTGAAGA
>LQNS02278140.1:2402309-2455772 GCA_001587735.2 Parhyale hawaiensis | reverse complement strand
ATTGGAATGGCTGCGAGCTAATAAGAAAAAAACGCCGAACAAATTATGCAAACGCAAATCTGGTTCCGAGAAACTTTGGATTCTTCCGGCATAGAAATGGGCAAAGTTAAGAAAAGAATGCAGGGGGACCCGAGAACTGAGGCGATGTTAAGAAGTCGTTAAATTGGTCGCAGCCTGTGCGTAGTGGCGTCAGGACTGCAGAATTTTCGTAACACCAAATCGGTCGGTTTATCCAGACACCTTCTCTTTATCCCTTTACTCTTTATGTATCCCTCAGGAGAAAACCTTGGCGGACATTGTCTCTGTCAGAATATCGGTGGGCCTCTCGCTTAGCAGGTTGGTTTTCTTTCGACTTCCACTGCGCCGTCTTCCCTGCCAGTAATAGCGCGATGGCCACGCTTGTGACTATAGAACGCATGTTAGGTCTCTCCCATCTTGAGAGCCGGCAGAAAGGCCGCAATAATATTAGCGAGATATCAGAAGTAACATAAGCCTAGCCACTAGTATACTTATCTGGACGCTTCTACTCCTATTTTATATTTTTCTTCTTTTTTATTCATTCATTGCTGCTGGGTCTCATTTTTCCGATTAAATGTCATTCTAGTGGAAGTTTGCCGACGTGACTTCAGAACTGCCGTTAAAATTTTCACTTCTTTGCTGGAATCGAAGTGCATATCGATCTGTATCTAAGATTCACACAGAAGAAAGTTATATTCCACTGACTAAGGAAAACCTAAGTTTTCATTAGTCTGTGTGCTGTCCCATCCTAAAATTATATTTTTTCGTAAAGTTTGAAAGCCTCGATCCAATTCTGGGCCAAGATGGTGGCACTGTTCTTCACTGCCGAAGAGGAACTGGTCTCCATCACCTCTAATTAGTATTTAATCCGTGCTAATCTTAATTGGCAAGCACGAGCGAACGAGCGATGACTTTTTCACCATAGAGTTACTACGATATATGCGACCGCAGAAAGTGTGTCATTTGCGTCTGTCATTTTTGATGCTTGGATCTACTGGTTTTGAATACCTTTCTCCTTTCAATGAAGTTACAAGCACTGCATAAATTACGCACATATTGGACACATTGCCTAAATAACATAAAATTAAACAGATATATAATATAATAATTACAGCACGCATCGAAGGCAAAGACTGAATTAATAATGTAGTACATTTGCCGCCTTTACCAAAGATGCAGGCATGTTTAACAGAACAGCTCTAAAGCACATTAGACGCGTAATATGTATAATGTGCAAGAAAAAATTCACGCAATAATCGATATTTGTGCCTACCGGTAATTCCTATAGGACGGTGCAGAATCCTCTCTTCTCTTACTTGCTTCCTTATTTTCTTCGTTGATCCTTTGTCGTGCTCTTATCCTTAGGTTTTTTATATTGACAGGCAGAAATGAAATCTTGAGTAAAACACTCCAACAAACTTATACAAAATGGCAGCTTATATATAATGTGAGCGCTCCGTAGCAATGATACCGTTGATGCCTTCTTTACAACTCAAATATCTGCTTCATTTGAAGTGCTGAAATTTTGGTCTCTCAAGAGAAAACTGCTCCGTCAAAACTCAAATAGCAGCATGTTCCCGTTCTCAGCTCTAACACCTTGTATCGCTCGCCGCGGTTCGATGCCCAGCCAGACAGCGAGCTCTTTGCAGATCTTGGTGTGCTGACTCGGCAGTTGTGTGTGCATGCATGGTGCCGTGGCGGAACTGCCTTCCTCAGATATGAGTGGGGTGGGGGTATCGGGTCATTTGTTCCTTCCTTCAAATTGGCGCCATAGTTCTTGGTGACCAGAGGTCGACTGCAACTACACTTACTCATCTGGGGCCAGTGGACCTATACCCGCATCATAAACCAGTGCATGAGGGTTTCCCACGTGAGGGTAGGGCATAAGTTGACTTTACCTTTTTACTTTGCTTCATTGAGGTGCTGAAATTTTGGCTTATGAAGAGAAAACTGCTTCGTCAGAGAAAAACCGTAAGCTAGAAGAAATAATTGTCTACTGCCCGTAAAAATCATCGTATCGTGAGCGCTCAGTTGATCATCTGCCGAATTTATACGTCGTGACTTGTGAAAAAAGTTATAGAATCGGACGCCAGAATCTGCATACATGTTGTTCCGATTTCAAGAAGTGTTTCGAGAAAGAAGTGCATTCAGGTAAAGGGTTTCACCATCTTCTGCATGCGACCTGGTCATCGATCTCTATGAAAACGTAACTCAATTACAAAATCTACAACCTGGCCTATTCTTCGCCTGTTTCCTTAAGAGCGGACACGAAATAAATAAATAAACACACTAAGCGTTTTATTATATAAGGATTATGTTTGTCTCCATTCACTAAAGATAGAGGTTAATACCCTCAAACAAATTGCAGCATGCGTTGGACGCGCAGACTGAATTAACAGTGTAGCACATCTGTCGTCTTCAGCAAAGATACAAGCATATTCCATTGAAGAAACTGCAAAGCACCTGAGAATTCCCGTCTCCCTCAGACACACATCGTTCTGCGTCCGCATCCATTGAGTTCATGAGAATTAAATTTCTCGCTCAGTATCAAGGCTACTCGGGACATCAAAGACACGAGGTCTGTACGCTTTGCCCTTAGGACACTTTCAAATTGTCGGAGAAATTTCCAGCTCGTTATGGTTCCCCTTGCACCTTTTGCGAGTCCAATTTTGTGCCATGGAAATTTCTCGCGAGTTATTTTTATTGCTCGGGATTGTCTCATTAAGGCAATCAAGAGGAGATTCTCCAATCAACCCGGACCAAAGCAAGGTAATTGGAGGCCTTGCAATTGAGTTATACGCGTTGGTTTGCAACGCGGACACGTTCTCTCGCTGCTATGAAAGGACTTAAGTCTAATAAAATAACTCGAATTCGCTTGGCTTTCGGTGGTTTTTGTTGAAATCTAAAACTTTGATTTCTGGAGCATCTGGTGCATGCAGATGAACGCAACGGCAACCTATAAAAATTAATGGCTTGTTCGGGAACAGAGAATTGGGACGTAAACAGATACTTAGAGTAAAATAAGCGCCCCTGCTAGACAGACTTATTGGTTGATCAGAACAAGTAGTCAATGTATTCAAAAAATACTGGACAGACCCTCAGTGTAGCAACACCCTCCGCAGCTTCGAATCCTTGCTCAGTAGATCATAAATACCAGTTAACCCAGAAAGTTTTTGCATTTTTTGCTAGCACTTCGTTACAAAAAAGAAACTTTCTTCATTACCAGATGGCAAATTTTATTCTTCCAAATACTATTCTTACCCACTCTACCAGCAAATCGTCAATGTGCTTGAGCTCAACTCAACAGGATGCTCGTGTGGATGGCAGTAGCTTCGAGAAGACGGAAGTTGTTTGCTGTCGGGAATGGGACTTTTGATCCGTCCGTTGTTTCATATCTAATCTAACCTACTGCAACTCGGTGTTACTCGGTAACTGCTGAAGTAGTTCATTTAGAGCTCTTGTAACTAGTGAGCAGATGCATTGCTTTGTTCGTGATGAAGAAGTTAAAGGACACATAGCAAATAAATTTTAGGAGGTATGAAACACACACTCATATATTCTTATAGTTCGTGGTATAACGCGACAAAATGGTTCGTTAATCTACGGAAATCCCGTTAATGCTACAATTTTCTCTGACTGACAATGCATGTCGGTCCAAGAGGACCATATATAAATGAAAAAAATTTGTCGTATTTCGTCATTTAGCCCGACAGTTAAAAAGTTGTTTTATTATGAGCATTAGCACGACAACGGATCTATCCAACATACAAGCTAACGAGCAAAACAGCTCTTACTCATTAAGGCTAGGTGAAGGCAAGACTGGTTTTGCTAACGTTCAAATCGTACATGGGCGCAGCTATGATTTATTAATGATTCATTTAGAAGGTACCCTGAGAAAGGAAACAATTTGTAGTAATTGAGGATTGTCAGTCAGGAGAAAAAGTTATTGATGTTGATGTGCCACAAGGCTCGGTTCTTGGTCTGTTGTTATTTAATATCTATATAAACTATATTGTGTAGTTTTATGGCATTAGGTGTTTGATGTTCGCAGATGATGCGGTGTTTTATATTAATGACAGTTGTTTGCAAGGTTGTGCTAAAAAATGCAAACATTTATTGATGAATGGCTTAATATTATGGCTTAATAGAAATAAATTAACGCCCAATACAGATACAACCAAACTTATGTTGTTTACAAATTTCTCTAAAACTTAACGTTTCGGGAAGTTAATTCCCATCATAAGACATTCAAAAATTATAACCTGTAAAGAATGACAAAAAAGAATATTTTATTTTGCATCAAAACAATGTACCTTTAGTTCATACTAACTCTATGTACCTAAATTTAAGTATTTTAAAGTACGATGATACCTACCGTTACTTTCTACTCAAATTTTTACGTGCAGCAAGTTCCGCTGAGAATGAATTTTTCTGTAGTCATTTTAATCATCTACTTGCCGATGAGCATTGCAATACAAGAAATAACTGTTTTAATTTACCAACGATAAGACTAGAAATTGAGAGGGAAATTCGCAAATCTTCTACCTGTAAGAGCTTTGAATGATCTTCTTAACGCTTTGTTTCATCCAATGTCTCATATAGCTTTTAAATATAAATAAAAAGAATTCTGCTTAGGCCATTGCAATGACTTATAAGTGTCGTGTGCCCAATAAGCAGATTAAGCCTTGTCAGGGGCTCGTTTCCGTTATTAGGTATTTTATTGTGCATAGTATTTTACTCTACTGATTGCATTGTGAACTAGAAACAATAAAGGTGTAAAGGTGTATGGACGTTACAAGAACCAGTCCTGACCTCACCTAACCTTAAATGAGCGGCAGCTGGTGTTCCGTATTAATATATATATTATTGATTGATATATATATATATATTAATATATATGTCACAAATTTTGGTCCCACTCAAGCTTGGAATTATCCACCAAAGCAGCTCACAGTCTGACCATTTTCCCAGTAAGAAAGAAAAATACGTTAGTCGGTCCATGTATCGAACTCGGAACTTTAGCTTAGCGCGGTGCAACCATAAGACTCTCTCTGGGCTACCTTTGCTGCTGCGCTGTTCCATGTAAAAGTCCCGGGTTCGATTCCGGGCTCGACCTCGTGTATACATGTATGTTGTAATCCCCGTACTAATAAGAACTCTGATTAGAAGAACACTAAATGCTATCTTTCCAGTTATAGGACGGTTCAGTGATTCATGACATGTGTAACGAAAATTGCACTTAATGATATACTGCAGACAGAAAAAATGGTTGTTTGCCATTAAGTAAAATTAGTTAACTGTAAACTACCTTGTCGTTTGATTTTGCGTCAATGCACATTGTCGTTTGTGATGAACAACAGATGATCAACAGCTTTGTGATGAACAACAGTGTCGTCTACGATTAATTATTATTACTTTGTAGCCAAAATATTACGTCGTTAGTGATGAAAACCAGGTTCTTTTTTATCGTAAAGAACATACTTTTCTGCGTGTGGTCACTTATGGTCAAGCTGCGAAAAAAATTAATGCTAAGGGCAATACTTCTACTTTTAATTTCCATATTATATTGCATTCCTTTGCTGCTTCTGGTCGAAAGAAATTTAGAGCTCCCTCTGTTTTATTTACTGGATTAGATTTACTTTATCGTCACTGATACACAATGCTTATTTACCACTTCAGCTATTCTTAGCTCGAGCAGATTATTTTGACGTTAGTGCCACTAACGCACGCGTACTTTAAATTCTCCATTTCGGTTGCTGGAATTTACCATTGCGCCTACCATCAATAGAACACCAAACGAAAGACTGCAGCTTTGATCAATCTTTACGCAGAATTGAACATAGACAGAAAGTTGCAATATCTCTTTGTTTCGTTTCCAATTTCCAAGAATCTAAGAACATGAATTTTACTCTTAAAATCGTAAGATATTTCATGCATGACAGTGCCATAGAGCATCAAAATTTGCTTCTTTATAATGCATCAACGTACATTGAGACGCATTGCAAATATGACCGCCAGTACTTGAAAGAGATATAATAAAAGAAATAATTACTTAAAGCCTAGTAACGGTATTGTCCTTGTAATCCTTTATATTGCAATAGGAGTATTATGGGAAAATTTGCTACCATTCGTAATAATATTTTTGTTGTTGCCGCTGTTAAATCAAGCCACAAATGATAACATAAACGAGGGGGAAAATGAGTTAAAGCACAGTTTAGATAACAGCAGTCCAGAAAAAAATATAAAGCAAAATAGGGAGGAGAGAAAAACATCTTGAAAGCATAACTTCAATAGCAATGCCCCTTGGCATAATTTCGGCAAATCGTTAAGAAAGAGACGATAGGTGCAACAGTTGGAGAAAGGCGTTTGTGCAAATGCTGACAAGTAGTGTGCAGGACAGACAAAGTGGTACTCATCAAGCAGGATCATCACTTTCCTCCTGGCGGTCTTTCTCTCCAGCGCAGTGTCTCCTAAATTTTATGCCCCTACGAACCTATATACTGAGACATCAGTAGTCTCCACTACCCCTTGCGGATGTCAGAGCTTTACACTAACTTTCATTGCAATCTAAAAGGACGCTCCCAACCTCGGGTGGATGCCAGAGGTTCCCACAACCGCCCTGTGGATGTCACAGGTTTCCATGAACACCCGTGGGAAGCAAGAGATCTCCACAAACCCCAACTTTTCAAGACACCATCCGAACCCCGTATGAACTCAAGTTCATAGTTTCAACTTATAAAGACCGCAACGAATTTGACTGTATACCTATCAAAAGTACATTAATTTCGACTTTCAAAAAAGCCTCATGAGCCCTCCGGTTAAGGTCAAGTACCTCGTTAGGCTTCATGCACAAAAGTTAAGGACGCCTTTTCTTGCAAAATACTTCAGTGTTAGTCAAAGTCGCCATGAAAACTTTATAACAGTGGAACGCAGTCTGCTGCAGTTTCGATAAGAGAGAAGGAATGCTGTACTTCTTTATAAGGCAGACCTAACTCCCCCTCAGCCGCAGCTCGTGACTCATGCCACACAGAGACTTTGTAATCCATGAATACTGAAGGCGACCTCGCCAGTGAAAATTCTTTCTTTTTTTTACCCTTTTTAAGACCAGATTGACTATATTATTTCATACATTATGCGGGTGGAATGAGATTTTTGTTCTTCACACTCTTGAAAAACGAATTTGTAATTTAAAGAGCTTCCTTTTACTGTATATTAATTCATACGTTGTTTAAGGTCGATTTCTATTCCACAAACTAATGACAAAAGAAGTTGCAATTTATAGTACCGATTTTATTTCAAAATTTGTGTTAAAAACAATTTTTTTAAATTTGTGAAAGACTATTCCTCGCGTTAAAAATCCATGTCTACAGTAACATATTGAGTCAGGCAGATGGCATACTCTTTCTGAAAATTTATTATTGTGCTGATATCAGAGTAGAACTGAAGAAAGTATTTATATTTTTAAAAAGAAACTTATCGACTAAACCAACACATTGGAGAGCTTCATATCCCCTCCTTGTTATGTCACTTTGTTGCATGACAAGCGGCAGTTTTGATTGGAGGCGAACCCACACTCTACGATCACGTGAGCATTCTAAGCACTGCTATTGGTTCATGATAACATCACGGCTTGAACTGTCACATGGGTGACACTGTGTCAAAAACACTGGTTTGAATGTAGCTTATTTTTAGCTATAAGGCGACTATTACGTAAACGTTGTTATAATAAGCCGGAGCCGGTGAAAGTTAAGCGGTCCGGCATGGCGTAAACCGATGTTCATACATGGCTGAGTTCGTTACGTCATATTTGAGTCTAACGATTAAAATGGGATTTTTCAAGACTGTCATGACGAGAAATGCAAAAATCGTGGTCAACGCACACGTTACTAACTGACTAAGGCAGACTGCGACCAGAGAGTAAATATTATACCAAGGATATGCGGGTAACTGTGAAAATTAGTCCTTTGAACAAGCTATTGTGAGACAGAATTAAAATTTTCATAGACTACACCAGTTTTGACTGCCTACGGATATCGAGCCTTTCCCAATTTGGACCGAAAACTGATTTAAGAAAGCGTTGATAGAATGAGTTCTAATAATTGCAGACACTTCAGAAAAAAGGTAATTCCTCGTCGTCCCATAAGAAATGTATGATAGGGTAGGAAAAACAAATCATCAGTATACATACTGCGTATACCTATATACTCAGTGGGCGACCAGCATACCTTCGGACATCAGGAATTCAAGAAAATTTGCCACAATATCCAAGAACATTACAATTTCACTGAGAGGAATTTACATACCTACTACGCGTAATCTACTTTAATTTTCCACCCAACTGAGGTTTTTATCGAGAGATTTGAAGTAATGACCTGAGCTATAGATGTATGCAAAGCCTTCGGCGGAGGTCGTTCCATTGGCCGCAACAGTAAGGAGAAACTAATACTTAGGATTTAAATTAAAACAAAGGAATTACCACAAAAAGAGTACATTGACAGCCACGAACTAGAAATGCATGGTTCCTGGTTAATTATAAGGCAACGATGGCAGGACAGATGTGAAATAATAGTTAAACACGTCATTTTGGCGCAGAAACAACCCATCACTACTAGAACTATTGCAAGCTGCATCTCGTGGCTGCCCATATTATTTCACATGGCTGCTTATATGTTAGAACACATTATGGCTGCTTATAGTACAATCACTTCTTACCTGCCTATGTTACATCACTTTATGGCTTACAGTGCTACATCGCTGACACATGCTCTAATAAAGTTAAAGGTAAAAGGTAAAGTCAACTTAGACCACACCCTCACCTGGGAAACCCACATGCACTGATTTGTGATGCGGGCATAGGCACACTGGCCCCAGATGAGTAAGTGTAATTGCAGTCGACCTCGGGTCACCAAGAACTATGGCGCCAATTTGACGGAAGGAACAAATGACCCGAGACCCCCCACCCCCCTCATCTCTGAGGAAGGCAGTTCCGCCACGGCGCCGTGGATGCACACACAACTGCCGAGTCAGCACACCAAGATCTGCAAAGAGCTCGCTGCCTGGCTGGGCATTGAACCAGCGAGCGATACATGGTGTTAGAGCTGAGAACGGAAGCATGCTGCTACCCTGGCGGCGAAATAGCTGTCATTCCTAGAAAATAGCTGGGCACCGATTTTCTCGTGTAGCGATAAGTAACTAGAGGTTTCTTCAAATAATTTTCGTTAACAAGTCGATAAGTCCCAATTAAAAAAGCAAGCAGTAATGGACCAGAATTGGAAAATATGTTTGTCGCATCATGCGGTCAGGCCTACATGGGAATTGCTCTCCACCACTTTAGCTTTAGTGGAAGCTCAATCTCCATGAGCTCTGTCCCACAATTCATAACTCAGGATATACACCCTATATTCATGAGAGTATAAACATGCTGGGAAAATAATGTTTTGAATTCAACAGATAAGGATAAAAAATCCCAGATAAAAGAAACTCTAGGAATGCCTAGTACAAAAAAAAAATGACAGAAAATTCACCAGAATCCTGAACTAGGAAAATTCACAAAACAAGTGTGTGAAAAGTTATAATAAAAAATGGCGGAGTCTCTTTTAGTTGAATGAGTCATCTGAAACCTAATATATTTTAGGTGAGAACAGCTTGTAGTCTGGGTTAGGTCAAGCTTTTTTGCTTGGATATTTTGCAGAAGAAATGAAGAAACTCATTGGGATCAGATGCTGCCATGAAACAAAAAAAAAAAAGAAAAAAAGAAATCGATATAAAGCATCGGCGGCAGGCTCCCAAATATAAAATTAATAATTTTAAATTCTGAAGTATAGAAACAACGCACTACAATAAATTATCATAAATGGGGATTTCATGGGCCGTCAGCACAGATGGGGTTAAATTACATTGAAAACACATTTTATAGCATCAGGTAACTATTAACTGAGAGCAGCAAGATATTTTTTTTTATCTTGGAGCAGTCACGCAATTTTCATTTGTTTGCAATCAAGTCATTTTTTATCTGACAACAATCAAGTGATCTCTTATTTGTCAGCCAGCAGTAAAGTAATTTTGTAATGATTATTTGAGAGCTCTCAGGCAATTCTTTCTTTAAACCATCAATTCTTACAATATTTTTATTTGACAGCAATCACTTACGTATTTTAGAACAACAACGTATTTTTAAGTTGCAGCCATTAGTTAATTCTTGCTCCAGTGTAATTAAGTCAGATGTATTATAGAGCAATCAGGCACAGTATGCCCTTCATTTACACACGCTTTTTCGCTGGAAAAATTAGTTCCAAAGCACAATTTTACCTGCACTTAATTAGCTGTGCGAGATCACAGCGCAAACTAAAAAGTGAGATATTAATGAGCATTAAAAGCAGTGCGTAACTTTATTCAAAAATAAACAGAATAAAATTTATTAACAGTTAGGGAATATGTAAACGATACTCTCATATTTTATAACCGCTAGGTAAAAATGTACAGGGTATTGCTTTACAGCAATCACGTAATATGGGCAAAATTCGATTCATTACAGTCAATTATTCATGTTTAATAGTTTTGCATTAGGTAATACATATATTACTACTATCAGGTAAGGCGTACATATTTCATAGAAATAATGAGACTTTTATACATTTCAACAACAATGTAATACTCACTTCAGAGCAACTAGGTAATTCGTGAACAAAGCTGCGCAAGGATTCACAGCCCAAGCATGCAAAAAGAACTACAGTCATAGCGTTGCTTTCACCTCTTCATATGCGTTGGCACTGCTCGTCCATCAGGGTAGTGGCATATGTTGCAGTTCACTCAGTCTTTCATGGACCAAACCTCTGACCCTAAAAAGACTAAAGCTTTCTAAGAGCCAAGAGCCTTTAATTAGAGACCACGGAGGGCAGGCTCTTTTGTGGCATGGTACGTGTTGCACTTAGTTATATTTAGGGCATCGCCAGTCCCCGTGAGCTCATAAAAGAGGGACGTATTGGTTGATGTGGAGTGACTGCAAAGAACATGTGGCTTACTATAGCTAATAGCTGCATGTATGCTGCCTGTAGGTAATGGCTAATTACCTTCATTTCTTATCCTCTGGATGGTCTCTTTCACTCTTTAATGTTCTCTCTTTGGGCACATGACCTAGTGCAACGTTGCTGTTTCATATTGCATGGCCTCCTATACTGTCTGTTTGGCCGTCCCATTAGGTGTATATACCAGTGTTGCTTTATATGTACTGGTATTCTCCGTTATATTCTATTAATTCTCTCATATCTGTTTGTGTTCCACACATTGTGAAACGAAGATGTACTGATAGTTACATTTGCAACCCATTTCTCTATGCTAATGTTACTGAATTCCAAGGAAAATTATTATTGTTTTGTTATAATTAACGTTATTATATTTGGTTCTTACTACTCGCTGGTCTGAAAATAATTTTTTCAGTGAATACAAGTCCTCATTATATTATAGAAATATAATAATCCCTTCAGCGTCTTACAGATTTCCAGTCATCGTTTCCAAACTCGCTTAGAGCATTTGAATATGAATGAGCAGCTCATAACTGCCTGCTACTACGAAGTCTAAAGCGCTTATTATTTACACGCTAAGCACATAGCTCTTAAAGATCAGGCGGCAATGAAGTAAATTAAGTAATTATGGACTTAAAAAGATGGAACAAGTAGGATAAAATACTTCCGAAGGCGCCACGTCTTTGAGCTGAAATCATTATAGTTCTTACATCCCGCAGTAGCGGAGCAGAAGCGAGGACATGTGGGCAACAGTGCAAAGTATGTATATGCCTCGTGGGCAGTGTCTGTTCAGGGTTCAATCACTAAGCTGTTTTGGTGGATAGGAAGTTGCGCTAAACTGTGGGTTGTGGGTATCCGCGAGGATCCTCAGCTCAACCGTAAGCCGACGGACCAAAATTAGATATCTCTTAGGAATAACATATACTGTAAAACACAAAGAAATGTTGAACTTTTATGTTTAGGGTGAATTTGCTGATAAAATAGAATAATCTTTTGACTGACAAGACCTGCTCAGTTCTTACACTGCGTGACGAATGATCGTCCCGTCGCCGCAGACGATAATAAATCGCCCGAATATATGGATTTTTAAAATCCAATATACGTGCGAGGAGAAACAAGAAAATTTGGTGCTGTGTGAAATATTGTACTAAGGGTTAGCGATCGTCGTGATATACAGCATAATTAATGAGAGAAAGACTAATTCTTGCTACAATTTGCATCGTAATATGACAAGGGAGAAATAGTGCTGCCTCGCAGTGTTTTTTTTTTTTAACTAACTCTCATGTGAGATTATAGATTATAATCCATCACTTATGGAAAAAAATGGAAAGCGTTTGCTTTTACTAGTAGAGAATGGGACAACGAAGCAATAAAAACGTCCGTAATAAAGGAAAACTGTGACACTCAGACAGTAACGCTCAATCTCTCAGTTAATTGGATCCACACTATGAGAAGAGAGCAGTGATACTACCGAAGTGGATATAACGCACAATTTCCTCTTTAATTGAGTCCAGAATGGGCAATGGTGTGATAATAGCACTTCTTGGTACGGAAATTTCTCAATATTTTTTTAGCAATTGAGTCCAGAATATGTAGAACGTGTAATGCCTTACTGTAAAGAAATTTCTCAGCTTGTGCTTTACTTATTCCATTTAGAATATAGCGTTAGAGATGATAATAATAAATCCTTGCGGTTGGGAAAAGCTAAAGCTTTGTTTCAATTGAGTCTAAAATGGGACAAGAGAGCCAAAATACTACTGAGCAAGAAAAAAAGGGAAGGCCGCCTTCCGTTCATTTATCTAAAGAAAGAGGCGGCAACATGTCCATTAAAACCCATTGAGTGGCCGAGGATTTGTTCCTCTTCCCACTTAAGAGCACGGATAATGGCTCTCTATTAAGCCCTTTTCTCTAAACATATTTTCGAGATTTTTTCCAAGACATTTGGTATGACGGGCGACGTGGCCTTTTAGCCTTAGTTTATAGGAGTCCTCGACCATTTAAAGCAGGCGTGTTGTGCTGTCGGGGGGACAGCCCCCCTCAACTTGGCAAGCTTAGCTTGCCTAGAGTGCCGGTAAAAGTTGCAGCTATCGTAATATAGCAGTCGCTTAAATGAGGGGCAATATTTCGAATGAAAACTTCGACCATTTCTGAAAGTTTCCTCGAGAGACAAGAAAGAATTCGCTGCTGTTTTCTTGGCCTTATGAGCATTGTTTTGGGTCGTGAAAACGGGACATGGTCATTAACGAAGTTTTTCTGTTGCGTTTGCTAATAATTCGTGACTACGAGAGGCGAGTAAGTGAATTCAACAGCGCCGTAAGTTTTTTTAACGTGTCTACGGAGTGAATATTGCAAGCCGGTCCAACGATTCAGTCTGGCCGAACAAGCGTATAATGTAGTTTAGAGTTCTACCCTAAAACACAGCCTGGGCTCGGCAATCCGAGAATTGGTGTAGTTTAAGTTAACCTTATTCTTACAAGCGTTCGTTACATTGTTGCCAGGGTTCTTTGTTCTCCCATACGCCAGCTGGGAAAAGAAACCGTGTTAGCGAGATAGCACAGGCTGGTAGAGTAGTGCTCCTCAAACGAAAAACTTTCCAACCATAGAAAGTTCTTGAAATAGAGGAAATCCAAGACATTGGGCACGATACAGCATCATCTGTAGCCCAGGATTATGAGACTAACAGGTTAACCCAGGGGCCGGAGCCAAGCTGCAGTGCACCATGGGTAATGAGGCTTGTGACGTCACAAAATTCAAGTACGTTAATACGTAGCTACTTTACAATGTTTCTTCGTCATTTCATTTGGGCCTCCAGAGAGTTCTACCTGTCCTACAATCCTTATAGTTGCACAAAAATATGTATCAAAGCATCTACGCATTTTTTTATCTTTCTGAAGGATAAAATTTCGAAAGAACGTTGGGTAAAAGGCTTGTAAAAGACCAGATGAATCCAACCGGCAAATGCCCGCATGTGTCAGAAGCACTTTTTGAGTCAAGTTTATCGTCTTTAAAATGCAATAAATCAAGTGAGTTTTATCGAGAGTAGTGTGGCGTTCTAAACATGAATTTATATGAGTGAATACTGCAATGTTTTCGACTTATTTTCCACTTCTACCGATGATCTGTTATTCTCTATAATTTCAAACCGCTGCAACAAAAATTGGCGAGCGATTGAACGCCGAGATAGAAGAGCTTTTTAAAAATATTTGTAAAAAACATTCAAGGACCAAAAAAAAATTATTTTCCTTCCGGCGAAGTAACATTAAAGCAAAAGTCTATATATAATACGCAGAGCCATACAACTGCTCGGTAAAATTAGAAAAAAACATCAGCTGCTATACGCTGCGCGCATTAAAGCAGTATAATAGTTGGGTCGCGTCCGACTCGCGTTAACTAACTTGCAAAAAAATTACCTAGCCGTACTCCCCACACCTTATCTGTCTTACGGAACGATCTTGTTGAACTGGCGTATGTTAAATCTATAATTTTTCAAATGATACTGTGGTTTTTACGATTAGGAGAGGCGGTTATGTTAACGACGCGTACGCGACGGCACAGCTTAGGCCAACATTTTACCGACACTCTCCGACCGGGTGCATGCCTCTTAAGGAAAAACAACCTAAATAATAATAAAATTTTATTCTTTAGAGGGCTACAAAAAAGTTTGTAGATGCGTTGATGCATATTTTTGTGCTACTATAATGATTGTAGGAACCTGTAGGACACTCTGGGGGCCCAAATGAAATGATTGAGAAACAATTTAAAATAGCTGCGAATTACCGTACTTGAAGTTTATGACGTCACACGCCTCATTACCCATGATGCACTACAGCTTGGCTCCACCCCCTGGGTTAACCTGTTAGTCTCATAATCCTTGATGTGTAGGGAATAGTGACAATAGCCACATTAGTGACTATAGCAGAAAGGTTTTGCAAAACTTGATCTACAGGATATAATTACAGTAAAACTTCACGATTTGTTAAGACGTTACATAAAAGAACAAAACGTGTTATGAAAGAACGGGATACAAGGAAACTGTAGAACTTGTCATTTTGCAACGGACACTTCTTTTTGAAATAGAAATAATATTTATGTCGACGTTTTAGAAGTTCCAATGTAATAACAAGGTTAAGGACTTGTTAAGTGTAAGGTCTCGCAAAAGAGTATCATCGTTACCGCTTAGATATTGTGCAACTTAACATAATTTTGATTCCACAATATTGTTTTTTTTTTAATCTTCAAGCGATGTGTGGCGAGCAATGCACATAAGCCTAAATTGCTATATCCGACAAAAAGTATCCAACATATTAGCAGTGCACTCAGTGCGGTTCGCTCTCGCAACTGTACACTATACGAGCTGATTTTCAATAAAAAATAACCTATTTATTATTAAAATAGAATACGCGACCAATGATACAACATACCTGACCGAAGACCATTTCAGATCCATTCAGCATCGTTTTCCCATCTACCGCATCGTGTCAGCTTTGTAAAACGCTCTAAGATCTAATCAGCCTGGTGAGCATCACCCATAGCCGGACGCTGGTGTAATTTTCTATGTCTTTCGTAAGCAAACAGTAATGAGGGACATTGCTAGCGTTCGTCTATTTTCTCCCAAATTTTTTGAGAGAAACACACGGGCTTCGGCTTTTTCCCATCCCTTTCCGTTGGTAGCCCTTGGGCACCAAACTGATTAGTTGAATCATGGTTTTTTTGTTTGCTCTGTACAAGCGGTAATTTTATTATCAGGATTTGTGTTCACCCGCGTGAATCTACGAGTGTTCCATTCAGCCGGTAATACATTTTCTGTTGTGCATTCCAGCAGTGTATCAAGCATCTTAGGGCTGCGCTTCCTTTGGGTCTTACTGTCCCTCAACAACCGACCGGTTGAGTTTTTTCAGCAATAGTAGTAATTTCGGTTCGGTTTTTTTTATACCACGTCTAAGGACACATGGACACTACAGCGAATACGAAAGCCCTAAACACACAGCCACATTTCTGAAATTCGCGCCAGCACTCGTATTTTGCCATAAAAAAAACTAATATTTTGCACTTCTCAAAGCCGCGCTATCTCTCGCAGCATTGGCAATGGCAAGTGAAGATATATTTTGTTCTTTCACGCACGCCAAATTGCGGTCGAAATTCAGCTGCTCAGGCGTGACCATGAAATGCTGTGACGGAAAAGTTCAGGAACGATTTAATGCCTTGAGCAGAACGTGACAGGCTGGATGTATGCGGCAAGGACGAAATTTTTCCCAGACATAACCGGAAAGAAACTGAGGACAGAAATTTGAAGCGAAGAATAACTTTTTTACTGTACATAGCTGGACACCTGAAATGGAGCTCCGGTCGACGCCTTCCTAAACTGGAAATTGAAGGAAAGAGTAACTAGTTCTTATTTTGCTTTACTGAACGTTGGAAATTGAAGTTGAATGGTCATTTTATAAAATTAAAAGCTGAAATAAAAATAACTTTTGTTTAGAGTTTCAGTTGAAAGCTAGACATCGAAGCTCCGTCAAATTTTTTCCCTGGACTGAAGGTTGAACAGAAGAATAAATATTTCATGTTATGCTGAATTGATAATTAAAAATTTAAATTCCAGTTAAATTTTTAGGATTGAGAAAGTAAGTATAAACTAAATATTATTCAGGCTTCAGTGGAAAACTTCTTCTCAATTGGTTATTTTAGTCGATTCAAGTGAACACTGAAAATTGTTGTTCCTGTTTTCACTAATTGTAGTATAAATATTCAATAAAAGCAAGCACATTTTAGATAGTAATTTAAGGCGAAAAAGCAATCTGAATGACAGAAAACCTGTTTTTTGTTGACTCTAATTAAACTCTGGAAAGTAAAATTCCAGTCGATTCCTATTGATGATTAGAATATGAATGAAAAACGATTACGCACTAATCTTTGAGAGTTGCCTTTATTTGAATACTGAGATTAAAATTTACAAATGCTTTTTTACTTTACTATTCAAATACATAACAGAAATTATATACCAGAAATTGGAAATAAAATGAAAAAAAAAAATTTTTTTAGTTGGATTTAATTGAACACTGGAAATTGCAGTTTTCTTCAATTTTTATTGAAGGCTTGGAATCCAAGTGAAGAACAAATATTAGCCAGGCGGTTTTGGCGGCCGCCCTGAAATTGCAGTACTGAAGAAACTATATTTTTCCAAAAGGATTTTTATGACACTGCCGGCGTCAAATTCGAAAGCTGGCGCAGTTATGACTGCTTGTTTGTTTCCGCAGTTTGTATTGGTTTTGCCAAAGAGTTCGTTCGGTTTTAATATCGAAAATGAAGCACTTGAACATGAAATCAATAACTTGTGATAATTTCGCATTGTCCTCTCGTCAACGTGTCAGATAATAGAACATGTAAAATGAGAACATTAAAGTAAGCAATGAAATTGTATTATAAAATCAATATAATTTTGCAAAAAATGAATGAGAATTTTTTCGGTGTCAACCTGATGTGTGCAGACGTTGAAGTTCGTGGCCATTTTCTCAGTATTAGTACTGAAAAATATTCACTCTGTCAAACCGTTACCTTATTCGTCATATGCATATATCATTGTTTAACGTTATTTCTGTTCTGAACGAGGCTACTCGAATTAAAACAACGACTGTAATTCCTATAATGTTTTCTCAAAAACTTCCAAAGCTGAACCAACGTATCTTTGTTGGAAATACATAACTAATATTTTTTATGTTTTGCAACCAACATTGTTCTCCCATTTCAAAAGATTTTTATGCACGACTGCCTATGAATTGCGCCTCTATATTGTTATTTGGCTACGCCGAGGATTCTGAATTGCATATTATTTGATACGGAGCTTGATGGACAGATGCTTCGCGTCAGTCAGTCTCCGCAAACCAATGACAATATTTATGATAGGGAAGAATTTCTCTAACGCGTATTGAAGTTTTATGTATTAGGCTATATTCTAATGTACGTGCGTGTGCTTGTGTGTAGGTCTAGAGATGTGTGTGCTTGCGCATGTGTGTGCATATTTATTTGTTTACGTTGTTTGCTGGATATTGCTTTTGCTAGAAAAAAAAAGTGTAAAAGCAAAACATAGCAAATCGATTTGGATTTTCCTTGTATATTTTATTGTGTTTTGTAACAAGCGGGTGCAATGTAAACCCAGTGCGTACCAGTTCGACTTACGGTTATTATTGTTATATTTTATTGTTTTTGCAACGGGCGAGCGGGACGCAAAACTAGCACGCACCACTTCGTTCTACAGTTTTTTTTTTACTTGCATGCTTTTTTTCGCCTTGAGTGTTCTTCAGCGATGAGAGACTATTGAGTTTACGTCTGATACCGACCGAATGCTTCCCCAGAAATGCCGTGCACCTTCCTTTTTTGACTCGTCAGCCCGAACGATATAAAACCGAGAGGTTTTATATCGTTTCTGGTCAAAATCCGGTGCAGACATGCGGTAGATTTCAGCGATGTCTTGTAACTCGGAGCCAGGCTTCATAAAAATGTCGTATCGCTACAAGAAAGCGTCGCTGACGAGTGGCACGACAAGAAGGAAAGGAGAGAGGGAGCCAGAGAGCACTAGATAGGAGAGTGCCAGGTGTTGATGTTCAGAAGGAGCGCCCTCAAATGCGTCTCGCCTTGCATCATGGGCGACAATAAACGCTCTAAAGCACTGAATGAATGAATTATTGCTACCGGTGCCAACGGAAACTCCTCTTGCGAATGGAGGCCCACGAATTTGCTTCAACAGTTGCAGAATGCGGAGGGTTTGGTTGCCCAAGCTCTACAACCGCACCTTGGGCTCAAGAGGGGCCAGCAGATTAGAGTTTCTGCTTTACGCACCTATATTATTTGGGGCCGCTGGTGGTTTCGGTGAGAGACAGGAAACTGTCGAAATTGGAGAGAGAGGACGTTATCATAAATTTTTTATTTTTTACGAGTGGGTGTGTGAGAAAATGAGGTTGTTGTTATAGTTGTTGATTCATGAATAAAAAGCATTGGATTAACTGGAAGTAGCTCAGCATCTGAAGCTGGGAAATGGTTTTGTAAAGTTTTACTTTTTATTATTTAATACTTAGCAGGTTGAGCATCTGTTTCCACAACGAATGGTAAACCTTTAAGTGTAATGTTTGACCTCTAAATATTTCAGTATCTGAAAGACATGAAATTTTTGACGGCGCAAAGTTCAGTTTTCAAAAAGAGGCGTAAATGTTTGACCACGAACAATTTAGTCTGCACATGAGATTGAAATCTTTGCCTTCAAATACGTAATTTACGTAGTTTGTAGAATGGGTCATAAAGCTATGAGGATGAATAGTTTAGTTCCTAACGCTATTCCTAAAACTATGAATGGGTTTAGTTTAGATTGTTAAAGAGACGTATAGGTTTGACTGAAATTAGTTTACTTTGTTTCATAGGTTGAACGCTAGGACTATGAACATCCAATATTGTAAGAAAGGCCTAAAGATTTTACAACAAGTATGTTAGTTTGTGGACGAGACTTGAAGCTTTGGCAAGGAATTTTTCAGTCACTGATGCGAATCTAATGTTTTGATTGCGCATGCATGGGGACTGCAAAAATCTAGAACATAAATATAGCAAGTAAACAATAAGTGACGCAATATACTCTCACGGTCATGAATATTAGGCAGCGTCGACTGAAGCGTCGCAAAAGATCTTGTGGGTCATATGCGTTCCATAAAGCTAGCTCTATATAGGGACCAGTTTATTCTCTTCATCTTCTTCTTTTCTTTGTCAGATATCTCTATGATTCTGGCGCAATGGCAATAGTTAATAGAGGGCAGCAGCGTGAATCCCGGCTCTTCTCTAAGAATGGGCCTCTTGGTCCACCTACAACCAGCTATCTAATAATCTAATCTAATACTTGAACCCTTCACAGTGATAATGATATTCCTAGGAAAAGCTAGCATTGGGCCATTTAGGATTAATGTCTATCATTTGTCGCATAGTTACATTAAGTTGGGAATGACAGCAAGTATCCTCAGCCTCACCACATGTCGACACGCAGTAGCTCTGCACTCTATCATCTAGTTTTGATTCCCAAAACGAGATCGTTGTTTCTTTCTTTAACATATTTGACAGCATTGGTATAACGAGTCGAATTCCATTTCATGCACCCGTCGTCCATATTCTGTCTCTTTCTCGATTCAGCGGCCCAGTCACCCGTACTATTTGTTTCCATTTCATACGCTCGTCACCAGTCTATGTCATCTCTTTCTCTCTCCTTGCTTCCTTCGCTCCATCACCAGTTCTGGATTCTCCAATTGCAGTCCCTATAAGTCCCTTGGCGCTCTCAAAATAAAATGCTGCGATGTCCAGGACTTGAGCAACGAACGCTCGGGGTCCAGCGGCCCAGCTAAACGCAGCATTCAACTTCATGCAATTTAACGAGGAGCGAGTTCCTGAAACCTTGCAACAAGCTGCGACTTATGGCAATTTGTTCACTATAGGTAAAAAAAATCCAGCTACGTTTTTCTCAGCGTGTGCTACTCTAATTCCATCTTTTGCTGAGCATCACGCGCATGAATTATTCATAATGGCAGGACGTTATACAAATAAATCTCATTTAGGGCGTCAGTTAGACAAGAGCTGACAGTGAGCGTGGGTGCATGGGCTGAGCATGAGTTGCTTTCAAAGGCCCCCAAATGATTACAGAAAAAGTGGGAACATTCATGACAGCGGTGAAGCCACCTGCAACGTGGTAGAATTGTGCTAAATGAGCACTTTCTAAACGAGTAATCGTAAATGCCTAGCGTAAAAATTAACTAGCAGAGTAACTAATTCGTGCAAAGAGGACAAAGGTAAAAAGAATAATGCGTATAACTAACAGTTTTTCAAACGAGATAAGGCGTAAATATCTGTCCAGCATAAGTGTTGAGCAAAACAAACATAGAAGTATGAAATGACTCGCATCATTCAGAGCCCAAGTGAGGTCCCTATTAAGACTGACTATAAATACGGACTTCACAGTTGCTTCGTGAGTCCCAGAAGACTGACCAATACAACAACAAAACAAAGGAGAAGTCACCCAACAGTCTTCATTGGAGTGTGTATATGCTCTGTTCATAACAACATTGGATAAATTTAATAAGGGAAGATAACTTCGATACACCTCATATAAGCTGTTAATTTTACACGCTGTTTTGAAAACTCGTAGTCGAGGAGGACTTTTAAAGCACGTGTTTAAGCACGTGTTCCCGCAGCTATTCTCCGCTAAACATTTTACCCCTCACATCACCCGATCTGCAAACATAAGTTAATGGATGCACGATGCCAAACTGCAAACATTACCCAGTGCATCTTTTTAAGCAGCTGAATGCACCAAATGCGGACAATCTCGCGGTCTATAAAAGAAAATTTAAGTTTCGAAAGATACCGTGTTTTATCATACGCCTGGTAGCGAAGATTGATGCCAAGTTTGCTTCACAGTATGTGCTGCTTCTAAAGTCGTTGATATTTTAACAACTTCAAGTGATCACTTCTTTATATACATTGTTAGGTAATCATTTTTGTTATTTGTGTCGAAACAATATAATAAAAATTGCCATGTGTTTATAGGTAGAGTCCGTGGGGGTGAATTGAGCCACGTTTAGTAGTGAGATGAGACAATTGCTAAGCCGTTCACAAATTCCCCCCCCCCCCTCTTCTCTACTTAACTATCTTTTATGAATCAACTTTTATATAGAGTTTGTAGCCAAGTCATGGGCCTATAAAATAAGCGCACTCCTATTTATTATTTCAAGAAATTTCTTTTTTTTTTGTTTCAATTCACCCCGTCCGCCATTGCATCACAACTCACCCTGACCGACGCTACATATATTTGTACTCATATATTTTGTGCCACGCTCTTAACGAAATAGGCGAAAAATAGGCCAGGTTACAGATTTTGCAAGTATGTTCCGCGTTGATGGAGGTCGATAAGCGAAAATTAGACCAGGTTGCAGAAGATGGCCAACGTTGGAATTTTTACCTTTTTATCTGATTACACTTCTGCTCAGTCAACGTTGATATGCAGACAATAATGACATTTATAACTAATCTCAGCCCTGCCGTGGAGTCTTATTTTCATTCCTTTTTCCATAGACTGAAACTAAGTTGCTCTCAGTTTACGACGTAGAAATTGCGCACGTAGATGATCAAAGAAGCTCAGGAGAAATTACTTTTCACGCTGCAGTAGCGCAACAATTTCTTTTTCCAGTTTGATTTCTTCCTTTGGTAAAGCAGTTTTTACTTGAAAGCAAAAATTTTGATGTTCTGAAGATGTATCATTATGTGTACAAGATACGCGACCGGAAAATAATTAAATCCAATGATGCTTCACTGCTCGCTAATATAAACAGAATTTTTTAAATAGGATCTAAAGAAAGGGAGTGCGCTGCTCAGCTGATTTGAAACTGAGAGTTAATATGATCTAAAGAAAGGGAGTGCGCTGCTCAGCTCATTTGAAACAGAGAGTTAATATGATCTAAAGAAAGGGAGTGCGCTGCTCAGCTGATTTGAAACAGAGAGTTGGCCGATGTAGCGTACCTTCATAAGCAAATTAGCAACGAAATATGATCAATGAAGAAGAGTCATCACAAATTACTCATTCTCATTTCTGACAGCTCGGGCACTTTGATATTTACACATTTGTACATTATTATTAATTAATGTTACATTATATTTCTGTTGTTTAGAGGTTAACTACGCATTGTAAGTTAACCGTATGCATGATACACTGCCTCGTATAAACTGTAGATTTATTACCTGTTGCAGAGTAAGCTTATGACAGACACGACATAATGTCATACATAAGTTATTACTTCATTGTTTGCTTTAAGCTTAGTTAGTTAGATTATGATAGACTCGCAAAAGTTTGTAGGCAAAGTCGCATTTTATTTTCTTTTAGAGACTGGTGCTCCCCAAAAATGCATTGGCAAGCGCTGTTTGAGCGATACTGCCATTTCATGTTGATCGTTTTTTTTTTTCTTCTGCTCAAGTTACTCCAGCTCCAATTGCCCATCCATTGGCATTGTAATAGCGCATCCTCTTCAGAAACATTACTCTATGAGATATAGTACCTTTACTTCCGAGCTTAATTTTTCCTAGGGTAAACTTCAAGCTTCGTAACGTATTTCTAGTGCTATGCAGGAGAAAAAAAAATCTCCGTTACTTTTAATGCAGTTCGTTGCACACACCAATGGTAAGCATTCTCGTGGGAATATACTATTACCTCTTCTTGGAATCGCGGTCAATGCGCTAAATTCTTTTGAATGCTGCGCCGACTGTAGGTGACATTATATATTCATAGCCCGTTCGCAACTCGAATTTTAGCTCTGAACATGTAGCAAAATATGGTCCGACGCACGGCTCGTAACTCTAATTTTGGCTCCCAATACACAGCAAAACATCATTCGAACGACGACTCGTAACTCGAAAAACTTGTAGGTTGGTGTAGGCATATGTGCAAAAGAATTCAAATTGCATAATGGTCGCTATAAAGAAAATTTTTAAGAGCTGAATTGAGCCAACAAAAGAACAAGTGTTTGCCATGCTGAGAATGAAACTTTGTCTAATAAACAATTTAAGAAAGTTAAATAAACAAAATTTTGTCAAATACCATATATTTTTAGTATGTTTCATATAAATTCAACCAACACTGGATCTATTTATACACAACGACTGCAATGTGGGTATGCATCGCTACATCTGACCGAAAAGCAACAGAAATCTTCTCTCATTACAAGATGTACTATGACATGAGATATCTGTTGGGAAGCTGCAACTCTTTTGAGATAGCGAAGTATTTTGAATTTGTAAGTTAAATATAATCAGAGGTTAATACATAGTAAAATTGATAGAGAGTGTAAACATTCTCAACCAGAAGAATTTAGGCAAATACTCGAGGACAATAGGAAAGCATATCTATCGCCTAATATCTGCTGCTTGTCCTGAATTGTGCCGTTGGGGTCAATTATTTCGAGAAAGGGTCCTAATTCGAATTATATTGAGTGTTGTTATGCACTGAAAGAAAACCATATTGCATGAGTAGGTGATTCATTGGTGGTGACTCATTCTCACAACGCTAAACATTTTGCAAAGTCTTAAGTGGACCTGAGAGCTAGAGTCAATTACCAGGGGACGATCCATTCGACATCGGTGTAGGTCACCTGCCATACATACACAGCAGACAGCACTCCTAAGCTCAAACTGTACTGTAATACTCGGTTCAATTTCCGTAGATTTGTTCTGCTTCTCAATAAAAAATTTGTGGTTCCTAAATAAATACCAAGGCGAAAAATAAAGACCTAAAAACATATTTACTCAAAATCTAGTGTATTTAAAAATGAACTTTCTGATTCTTCGGCCATCTTCAACAATCTTACTTCAAGCTATAGGTATAAAAATTCACCTGGCTATAAAGCACGCAGTACTAAACGATGAATTTCACTGAACAAGTCCTACTGTCAATGCAGTGTGGTGCGGGCTATGCCTGGAAAGAATATTATAAAAATCCATTGATAAGTGTTGTTCAAAATTACCACAAGCTAGGCAAGTGTACATCACTGGTACAGACATACTTGCTGGAATGTAAACTTTCGCTATGTACTACCCAGTAACAAAAGACGTTGCTATTTTTACAAGTCGTTTGCGTCGATATAATCGCCTTTCAAAGCCACAAACACTCCATTTAATTTTCAAACTAAATTTAGGATAAGTTCTGTGTAGTTCACACATGGAATCCAGTAGCTCAAGACTGACATTTTCTTGGCTCAATTTTCATGCTACTGTCACGTAATAGGTGACACACGGCAGCTGATGACTCTCTACTGAACCAATTTGTATTCCAATTCCCACTTTTTGTTGCGCTATAGCTTGTCAGCCACTATGATCGATGCCTTACTAAACGTGCAGTGTTTTTGTATCAACTCTATCGTCAAGACACAGCGAGCACACCGAATCCATTACTAACTATATTTACGCTGCAATCTCTATCCTGCTCTCAAGTAAGTGTTCACTCACAGCAGTTAGGGAAGCATTAATTACTGACTGTATTTGCCATTCCATTCCCACGGTACTCTCAAGTAACAAAGCAATTTGGCAGCTTTTACCAAGCATATTTAACTCGTTGTTGACAACAATAACAGCAGAACTCACAGGTGCGAGGCGTGCCAACTGTTTACTCAACGTTCTGCACTTTTATTGAGAACGGCAATACATAACCCCACTTCATACAAGCCAGTTTACCCCCCTGTCTTCTGATGTTTACCAGCGGCAAACATTTATTGAATAATCTCCTCTCTAAATTGAACGGGGCTGAGGGAACTCGACTGGCATCACACGGACTCTTTCATTTGGTTGAAAGCACCACAGCCTCTCGAGTTGCTGTTTCATGGCTGTGTAATTGTGGTGCTCTTGCGTGGCATAGAGGGTCAGAAATTCCGTCAAAGTGGGCCGCTGTAGTTTGCTGCTCGTGTCCAATTTCGAGGCTCTGATGGCAATAAAATTAATGTAAGACGATCGGGATGGTGGCTGTCACGGCCGCTCATCGACCTCCATCTGCCGATGATGAAGGCTGTAGTCCGGACAAAAGTGTTGATACGCGACGCAAACTTGGCATCAGGCTACAGTTCCAGAGTGGGACATCTACATACTGTAATTACCTTACATATTTAGATGCAAATAGACTTAATGAAGTAGGTACTCAAAAAAATATTTTCGTGTCTTACTGCATAGTATGTTGGCGTCTTGTTTGCTTTCATGGTTGGTCTTTCTATCCTGATCTGAAGCATTAGATATGGGAAATTCATCTGCTGATCAGTAAAGAGATCGTGACGGCCAGGGACGCTAGTATGTAACAAAAATAATCATTGTTATTAGTTTATATATTTAGAAGTATGTTTTCTACCCCACTTGGCGAATTTATATCTGCGTGATTACAAAAAGCGTATCTTTTTATGGACACGCCTGAAGCACAAGGTATGTATGTAATGACGAAGGTTCCCGATGGAATTTATTTTAAGATATAAATTCCTTGGTCTTTTTGCAGCCAGCAACAGAAAGCGTCCATGGGTTCACATCTACCGTACAATACAGAGCCTGCGGTATATTAATGCTTTTCTCTGTTAACGTGATGCGAAATGGGTGTCTTCAACTCAAGTGTCACTATTATTTCTGCTTGTTCGTTTCTAAGTTCCTTCCTTCCTTAGTACGACCGTTACGCTTTCAGCATTAGGTAGGGAAAAATTAGCGTATCCTTGATACGGTCTCGGGAGGGAGCCACAGAGGTCAAGTTTAGATTGAAGTTGCTATTACTAGCAAGTCATAGAGAGATGATTTTCTATACGACTTGCAACATATTTTCACACTTGTTATGCACGTTACGGGTCTGAAATATTTCTAGAAACAATGTCTTTGGTGAAATTTTACGTGACAAAAGTTTTATCCTTCAATGTTGCTCTCGGGCCTGTATCTTGCATAGGAAGTATACATATAAATTCCATACGAGGCAAACACATCAGACTCTATAACCTATGAGCAGCAGTAGCAACTTGAAAGTGATTCCTTTTTTTTTCATTTCGAAACCTTTCATGCCGGCACCACACTGTGTATTCCCACGCACAACTTGATGGGAGGATATACAGCTCGTAAGTCGTTCGTGCTACCATATCTACGCTACCGACTTTAAATGTGTATTCGGGATGACGAGTGAGCGGAGCGCCCTCGCACCACGTTGTGCTTGCTAAGGTATAGGGAGACCCAGGCATTAAAGATACCATATTTTCTCCAATCAAATATGAAAGCGTAACGTGCAGAATGACGGACGTATGGACATATAGACGGATGAATTAATGGATGAAACCACAAGGAGAATATTAGTATAGATCATGAGGTAGTTATAATACTACAGCTATAATTTCCTGTGTTCTCAGTGCTCACAAGTAAAATAAGTAAAAACGTGGGTAGACAGGGGAGTAGATAACGGAGTAGATAGCACTTTACACACAATTCAGTGAGAGAAGTTGCTAAATATAATTGAACATTTAATGTTTTTTCTATTCCAGTAAAGACTGAACTTTTGCTTTACAGGTTTAATTAGTAAGATAGGTTCTTCAATGATAGCCACTTTAATATCATCAACATCAAGTTTGACTTCAAGCCAAAGTTGTAATTACTTTTATGGCAGTAATTGAACAGACTTTTGATGTTTTCCCCAAGTAAAGCAATGAATTCATATTCTCTGTTTTCCCCAACTAGGGCAATAGAGTCAATGTTCTCTGTTTTCCCCAAGTAGGGCAATGGAATATTTTTTCCGTTTCCCCAAGCAAACAATGGGAGCATATACTCAATTTTCCCCAGGTAATGTAAGAAAATCATATTCTCTGTTTTCCTCAAGTCGGTCAATACAATATAATTCTCTGTTTTCCTCAGGTAGGGCAATAGTATCATATTCTCTATTTTCTTCAAGTAAGAGAGTGGAATCACGTGCTGTGTTTTCTCCACATAAGGCAATGGAATTATGTTCTCTGTTTATCTTTACGTCTTAAAATATCGCCTCTACACGATGTGTAATGGCTGACAGCGATGTGCCGGAATCTCAGTGTTCAATCGCTCGTTCAACTTAAGAGTAAATGTTCAGCTCGCAAGTCGTCCAATTACATAACGAAAGTCAGTAGCCAAGATACGCCTAAAAAGTACTTGAGCTGAATGCCAAGCAGGCTCAACGTCTGCTCATAAGTTGAACGTATGTGAGGCTTCGGCATTAGATTTGCATTCAAGCATATCAGTACTACGTCATGTTTCTTATAAATCTTGTTATAATAAAACGCTTCGTGTATTTATTTCGGGTAAGTTCTTTAGGAAACAGATAGAAAAAACAGGCCAGTTGCAGATTTTTTAATTAAGTTACGTTTTCATAGAAACCGATGACCAGGTTGCAGAAGATGGAGAAAGTGGGATCCTTTTCCCTTTATGTGAATGATTTTCTTGCTTGAAACACTTCTTGAAAACGGAACAATATATATGCAGCTTCTGGAGTACGATTTTATACCTTTCTTCTCTAAGGTGAGGACGTATAAATTCGGCAGATGATCAGCGCAGCACTCACGACGGGCAGTAGATAATTTTTTCACGGGCAGTAGACAATTATTTCTTCTAGCTTACTATTTTTCTCTGAGAGAACAAATCTCGCTTCATAGACCGAAATTTCAGCACTCCAATGAAGTAGATATTTGAGTATGGAAGACAGTATCATAATTACGGTGTACTCGCATTGCATATAAGCTGACTGGAGTTGCATTCAAGGTGATTGCAGCGTTTTACTCAAGATTTTACTTTGAATGACACACGTTTAATTAAGAAAGAGGATAGGCAGCGTAAAATACGAACGAGACTACTACAGTCTCGAGGAAGAAGATGTGCTACCAATGGAGAGAGATGAAGCTCCTATGCAACACAATAACAAGAAGTACTTAATTGAAGCCGAAAAATTTAGATTACAGAAGGGAATAAGAGCTGCTAATAAGCGTGAATGTGGAGACGGCAAATCAGAGAAGAAAGCAAACATATTGATTATTGCATGAATTTTTCCATTCACGGGTCCACAAGTATATTTATATTTTTCCTGTCACGCTCTATGGGAATAAGGTAAGAAGAAATTTAAGTAAATACTTACGGGGGTCGCACTTGGGAACTCCAGCAGAGGGACCTGAGCTCGCCTGCCTTTTAGGCAGAATGCTGAATTTTCATTTAAGGAGCCCACTGAGAACTTAACTAAAAAGCACAAACAGCAACGGGGGTTTCCGTGAAATACAAATTTTCTGCCGGCAACTATAATGATGGCTCGGGTCAATAGCGAATACGAATAATAACTTAGCGGTAAAATTAGACGTTAAAAATGGAGGTAATTTACGTGGACGCTCCTTGTGCTACTATTTATGGTGATGATTCTGTTACGGAAAATGATTTGCGGCTGCGTGTATGACTTTTAAACCAACAGTGGCAAACCAACAGTAGCGTGATGAGTTTGCATGCTGGAGATCAGGTGTTCTCCTCCCCGCCATACAGATGAATTCCTGATATGTTCTTAGAGCGGCGCCAGAGTTTCTGGCTTTCACAGTCAATGCGCTCCTTAACCTAATCCTCGATTGGGTTTGTCGGGAGATGGGGTCTCAGTTGTTACATGAGCTTCCGTCTCTGACATTACAGCTCTGACAGCCTGTAGCCTCTGGCAGCCGTGAACTCAGTTAGGGCCTAGCTTGTATCTATCACTCTTCAGTACGAACCAGAGCATGAGGTTTTCGTAGTTGGAGTGAGAGATCTAGTTAACTTTACCTTTTCTTTAAATGAAATATCAAAGTTCCGAACGCTGCGCAACCATCCTCCGTTCTGGCCTGAAAACTATTGACCTAGAAAATAAATTTCAGGTCTTCGAAATGGTTAGAACTATCGCTAATATATCTCGCAACAGTATCTGCGATATCGGATAAACAAGTTGCAATCTATGCAGATGCAACACTTGTGATAAAAAACAGAGAGATGATATAATAAAAAAAATTTTAATGCATATTAGTGATTAATCTGACATTATATGCTATTATCGTTATTATTGCATCCGATTTGCAAAATACAACTTATGTAACAGAAATACGTACATACATATGCATCTACATACTACTGACTTGATAACTGCTGACTCTGACACCCTCGACCCCCATCACAGAAACTCTCAGCTCAAAGCATACCACAACTTCACACGACAAGGGCGCAACAGACACTGAGCCAAGTCCCCCGAGACACAACCATGCATGTCCCGAACAGACATTGCGGACCTACTCAGTACTGTTCCCTAGACGTCCTCGCTTTCGCTTCTTTGGAGCAGGCTGTCAAACCACCATTAATAACACAACAACTAACACACACTCACACTTCATTTTGTCGTGTCTGCTCGTATAACAGAGCTGTGTTACAGCCAATAACAGACAAGCTATCATCCGTCACCTGCTGCAGGGCCATTTGTCGTGTGTTTCTCCCTCTCCAGCTCCTTCGACGATCAGGAATGACAGGGGAAAATAAATTTTCTGATCTTCGAGTAGCAAATTGAAAAAGGAATGAAACCGTATTGGACTGCCACCAATATTTAAGATTATATCGTGCTTCGTAATAGATACACAGTATTACTAATGTATTCACGTCCTTGCGGTGTTTTTAAATGTCAGCAACGCGTGACAGTATACATGTCATTTCCCCTATGTTGAAACATCTTCACTTTACACCAGTATGTAAGTAGTCCAGTATGTCATGACCTCTCTATTGAAATTCTGTACAATGGATAATAGTACTATTCAGTAGCGCAGTGTGTCACGTCCCTTCTGTTAATATTCATTACTTTGCTTTATAGTACTGAGAGCTCAGTGTGTCACGTCTCCTCTATATAAATTCTATAAAATCACCGCAGTATAGTGGGCGCAGTACACTTCTTTGGGTACCGTTTGTCAAGGCTAGTTTTGGTTGGGTAGTCCAGAACGACTCTGTTCTTCAAATAATTACCAGGCGCGTATAATTATCGACGTGCTTATATACTATCTGCCTAAGTTTTCAGTATATTCTCGCTGTGATACTAGCTGTAACCGTGTTTTCATTAAAACGGTAAAAAACCTAAATCTTACTCTACCGAAAAAAAAATATTACTTTATAAAAGTCCTCTTTCATTCACTGTTCTTCGTGGCTCCGTTCTTAGGAATATATTTCCCTTTCACTTCTTTCATCTTTCAACTCAATATGCGCATCGTAGGCACAAAGAGGAAAAATAGTTGCGATTCCCAGGAAGTACAATATTTTATGCACGCTAGCAAGTACTATATTTTATGCTCGCTAGGAAGTACCATAATTTATTCACAGTAGGAAATACCATATTTTAAGCACGCTAGGAAGTACCATATTTTATGCACGCTAGGAAGTACCTTATTTTATGCATGCTAGGAAGTACCATAATTTATTCACGCTAAGAAATACCATATTTTATGCACGCTAGGAAGTACCATAATTTATTCACGCTAAGAAATACTATATTTTATGCACGCTAGGAAGTACCATATTTTATGCACGCTAGGAATTACCATATACTATGCAACTAATGCTGCAACTAATCGTACCTGAAGGGTGACCTCCTAGGATTGGCTAACTCTTTATTTTTTTTCTTTTTTCTCTTCTTTTTCTTTATCCTTAGATATCTACATTATATAGCACAATGGCAACAGCTCATAGAGGGCTGGAGCCTAAGTCCCGGCTGCTCTCTGGCAATGGGCCTATTGGTCCGTCTACTGCCAGCTGACTAATCTAATTTACCTATTAATTACCTCCACCGAGGAGGTTATGTTTTCGTCGGGTATGTCTGTTTTCATGACTCTCTGTCCTTCTGTCTGTCATCAAGATAACTCAAAAAGTTATGGATAGATTTAGACGAAATTTACAGGGATTATTAGATATGTTAGGAGGAACAGATGATTAATTTTTGGTGAAGATCCGTCCTCCATTTGTTTGTTTGACTGCTTCATTTTTCTCAATGCCATAGCTCAAAAAGTTATTGACTGATTTTTATGAAATTTACATGAGTTGTTAGGTATATCACGAAGAATAAATGATCACATTTTGTGATGACCTATTCGTTCGTTAGATTTTCACGGTTTTTTATTTTATTCTTGCTTGCACAATAACTAAAAAATTGTGAGTAGAGCTTTATGAAATTTATAGGAGTTGTTAGTAATGTTAAAAGACGTGAATGATTACATTTTGGTGCTGATCGGTTGTACCTATGTTTGAATCATGTTTGTTAACAGCCTAACTGAAAAATTTATGAACGGATTTTCAAAAACTTACTGGCGCGGTTAATAATATTGGAGGGCACAAATGATTAGATTTTGGTGTTCATACAAAGCAAATCATGCTCTCAGAACCAATTATAATTTTTCGTAACCGCTGCCTGTCTTGGTGGAGGTAGAGCTCTCGGAGTGTTCTAGTTTGGAATTAAAATGATAAGTTTATTATTATCAGAATTATGCCCATTATGGCTACTCTTCAACACTTTCAACTCTTTGATGCTTAGTGAGAGGATGACTTATGTGACCCTGCTCTAATTTTCAACTACGTTCTTTCAAAGGCGGGCAGGTATTGAACAGAGAATGTGTGGCACGAATAAATAAGTGAATAAGTCAATGAATGAAGAATATAACGTTGACACATACATTGCTCTTTGCTATGGAAGATTGATGAGCCCCCTTATGGAGGTGCCAATAACGAAGAGTTATTTTCGCTCACGCTACCTCCACAGGAAAATCACCATCGATATCCAATTTACATTGTAGAGCCGCACCTGTCACTGCTAAATTCAACTCCAAAATCTGCAATGCAAAGACGCTTGACTTGAGAGCGTCCTCAGCTGGTGGCAATGAGGGACCTGGAGAGAGAATGCGAGCTGGCAGTCATAACAAATAGTTAACTTCTTAACTGTCTACACCCGCAGTTCTTCCTGAGCCTCAACACCGGTACTGTTTTCCCAAGCATTTATGTAAGAATTATTTCCTGAGTCTTTAAGCAGAGAGTAATTATTTCCAGAGTCTTAACGCAGGGAATTATTTCTTTAGCCTAGCTTGGGGCAGTGGCTTGTTACCTAAGCCTTAATGCAGGAAATTACTTCCCTAGCCCTGATTCTGGGACTCATTTCCTGCGCCGCGACGCAGGGACTTATTTCCTACGCTTTGATGAAGGGACTGATTTCATAAGTCTTGACGCAGGGAATTCTTGTACTTTTTACCCTTGACGCAGTGGCGTATTTCTTAAGCTTTGTTACAGGAAACTATTTCTCCAGCCTTCATGTAGTGACTGACGTATTTCCTAAACATTAACGCCGGGATTATATTCATGAATATTCACGTTCAGAATTCTTTCCAGAGCTTTCAGAGCTGAAATATCTTCTGAGCCTTAACATAAATAGTTATTCCTGGGTACTCGTGCCCAGTATTATTTCCCTAGCATTTGGACTGGAAGTAATTTCCTGAGCCTTTAAACGCTGAATAATTTCAGGCGCATCTAAGGCCGAAATTAATTACGGAGCTTTTAGACCCAAATTTATTTAAAGTGATTTGACGCGCTGAATTATTTCCTAAACTAGCAATGTTGCAATCCGCATCCTTGAAACTTAACTTAAAAATATGGCCTACATATGGAGACATGAGCCAAAGGTGAAAAAGAGGAAAAACCGCAAAATTTAGTAAAATCTTAAAAATTTTTTATATTCAACTTCTTCCTGACCCCACCTGATGGCAGACAACCGAGTACACCAAACCCTGGCTGTGCTTTATATATTCAGGTATTGCAGAAAATGCATATCTTGTCGTAGAGGAGCAGCGTTTGGTTGGGTAGCTACAGGGTTGAGTATCTACTTGAGCTTACTAGGCAAAGTTTTCTTATATTTACCTATGTTATTATTATTTCATAATTATTCATATTATGTCTTTTTGTTAATTAATATCTTTTGTCTTCATATAAATAATTCATAGATTGATGAAAACGAAATGCTCCTGGTGTCGGCCTACTGGCAAATCAACAAACTAATTTTGCAAGAATAAATAAATATCGCAAGGCAGCTTGCACCGTATATCCCAGAGCACTTGTGCTAAGCGGAAGGCGCAAATTTTACATGAACCAATTGAGTGAATTGCTCTGCGCGTAGCTCGGACGTGAGCACATTTTCTTGGTTCTCGATAAAATTGTAAATTAGGAGCAGCTCGTCAGCGCCGCCACAACAAAGACAAGCTCCATTACGCTGATGGAATACGTCACTCTGCGGTCCTCGCCTAACGTGCAGAAAACCTACACACTCTCACTCTTTTACCAGCCTCTGTATAATGCAACTTAACGCTTTCACTAATGTTAGGATCAAAGCATGAAAATAGCCGTGCACTTTCAGTCTTTTACCAGCCTCTGTACAATGCAATTTAATGCTTTCATTAATGTTGGGATCAAAGTAGCAAAGCAAACTACTCATTTTCACCCGTTTACTAGCCTGTCTATAATGCAACTAAACACTTACTCAAAGTTTGAGATCAAGTAGCAAAAAAGCAACACACTTTGATTCCTTTATCAGCCTGTGTATAATGTACCTTAAAGCTTAGCTAACTAGTGGTCAATCGTTAGAAATTGACCGTTTTGTGCTCTTAATGAAGTTTTGGCGAAATGACTCATTTTACGTCCTATCTCACTTTATTATGTTTGCTTAATGAAAATTTTGTTTAGTGAAATATTCTACAGACTTACGCTTTTGCAACTGTCCGAATCTTTAAGCAGCGATTGTGCTCCATAGCCCTGTCACACAGGCTACAGCCAGGTTGCCCGCAGATGTTTTTATGCGTTTTTGCTGCCTGTGTTAGAGTATTGCTCAGCGGTCTGGGCTTCAGCTGCTGACACTCACTTGCGTCTGTTGGACCGACTTGTTAGTTCAGCTAGCAGGTTCTGCGCTGATAATGATCTAGTGAACCTGTCCCAGAGGAGAAGAGTAGCAGAGCTATGTATGTTTTATAAGGTATACAATATTGAGAGGCATTGGTTGTATTCTGCTCTCCCTGCCCGCAAGGTTTTTGAGAGAGAGACTCGTGCTGCGCGCGGAGCGCACTCTTTCCCTTTGGAGGCTGTCATTTGTCGAACTAATCAGTTCTGTCGGTGTTTCGTGCCCTGATCGCTAAGGTTTGGAATTTGTTGCGGGGATCGGCTTTTGGTCGTATTGGCCTGCAGGCGTTTAAATCAGCTGTTAATGGTTTTTTGCTGGATTTCCCTTAGCAGCATTTTGGGATTTCCGGTGCTGCAAGATGTTTCATTTGGGTTGTATTACCTGTCCGTGGGAGCTCAAGTGTGAAGTTTTAATAATAATAATAAATTAATAATATTCACTTTAAGCACTTTTTCCACTTTTTTTCCAATATCATCTGTAGGTACGAACGAAGAAAAATATACATTTATATTTGTCATAATGAACCTAAAAATATAGGTTCATTGTGACAAATATAATATAAATTTTTCTTCTTTTGTACTTACAGATGACATTTATGCTTTTAATACCTGAAAATGGCCAACGTAATAGGTCGAAAAGTTGTATCGAATTTTAATACAGTGATTTATTGCTAGTCAAATTTTATTCCCGTATAGTTTTGAAGAAATAGACGAGTAGATGTGTTTTAACCTTCAGGAAGGTGGAACAAATACTTAAAGTGAATTGAAAACTAAATGCTGATATTCAATAATAATAATAATATAGTACAATATGAGGTAAATATACGGTATAGCTGAATATTTTTAGGTTTTTGTTTTAAGCTTATGTATAGAGAAAGCTTTTAAGGCAATACAAAATTAGTATGGGACTAAACTCTTGGTATATCTATTAAGCTAATCAGTTAGTAAGAGAGTCAGAAAGGTTGTTAGTTCTAGAGAAGGAGAAGAGAGAGATTACATCGGACGTTAATTCGTCAGTATGAGTGGTGAATACAAACTTTAAGCCTCCTCATACACGAATTAGGGTTAATACAAGGCGAGTAAAAAGTAAGAGAAATGTCATATGCCAAGTACACTTTCGCACTCATTGATGAAGCACCGTGGGGACAAAAAAAAGTGGGAAATAAGAGCAGGCACAAAACAAAGACCAGTAGCAGCTCCTCTTGTAGCCTCATAACCAAACATCATGCTGCAGCCTTCATCGGGTCTGGAAAACACATCCCGGGTGTAAATGAATCACCACCATGCACGAAGATGCACCTGAAGGGACATAAATGCAAATTCATCGCCGGTATTTATTGCTCAATAGCACATTCACTCTAACCCACATCAATTCGTCATATATAGGAAACAATAACCATAGCAAAAGAGTTAGAAGCAGTTGAATTACAGCCCAATTTTCTGCTATCTAACCATCTGTTATGTCTGACCTGGAGCCGTACATTACCGCATTCTTACCCTGTTATTCAACTCATTTACGCAGCCATGCAAAGTCCAAACGGTTCTCTAGCCTGCTACATTGAGATCATTTAGCTCTGCTAAGTACTAATGCAAGCGCTTTGATATGCCTCTGAGTAGGGCGCTCTACACTACCGTAGTCATTAGACCGGCAACAGCCACTTCGGGTTTCTCTCAAAGGCGATGGATGCAACGCTTTTAGCATTATCTGCTTCCGAAAATGTATTAGCTCATAAAGCCTTTCCGTTTGGATTGATCCGACTCACGGGTCTATATTGGCACGGATCAGTTCTGCTGTTTAGGAGGAATGGGAGTGAAGTGGGGCCGATATTATTTAGTCGCCTTAGTCTGACGCTAAGCACGGACACTGTGATCGACTGCAGCCGGCATTTAAATACAGTGCGAACCAGTGCATGTGGGTTTCCTAGTTGGGAGTGTGCCGTCAAGGCGACCATACCCATATATTTTACTTAAACAAAAACATAGCATTTGTAAAGCAGATTGCAGGCAAGGAGACTTTGCCGTTTTATGGAACTAAAAAATAAAAATTGCAAAGTAGACAGCAACACGAGCACTGAGGACGACGTGCCTCGTCATCAGTATGGGCAACGCCTTCAAGAACTAGCAAAGATTATGCAGTGAAAGAAAAAACACTTCCGGATTGAGCATGGCACGTTAGTAATGTAAGCAAATTGACGACTATTCGAGGGAGGTTCTTTGCGGGTTATCTAATCTTCATTGCACTAGAAATACCGTATCAACAAAAGCGCTGCACGTGAATGATTTTTCATCAACATCGATTCACTAGAAAGGACTATCACGTACAGGGACTAAATACATATTGCAGCCATCGCAGCAATGTTGTAATTTTAGAAAAATGTATATACGAGGTGACAGTTATTTCTGGTTGATTCCATGCAATTCATTTCGTGCTAAAGAAGGTTTATTTAGATTAGATTAAATAGATGGCAGAAAACGAACCAATAGGCCCAAGAGACACCGGAACTTACGCCCAGGCCCTCTATGAGCTATTGCCATTGTTAGTAGGATACAGAGGACAGGAGAAAAGAGATAAGAGGGAGGGAGGGAGTCCCTGTCAAAGAGACGGTTATGAATGCACGCAAGCACGATCAAGAGCCGCTGATATGCGGAACTTAAAGACGTCAAACTGTGTAGTTGGAGCGGGAGAAAGACGATGGATTAAGGTGGCCTCGGAAGCTTTGGCTTTTAAGAGTTTACGAAACCCGGAGGAGGAGTTCTTAGCTGTGGAGGATATCTCTCCAAATTTATGTCAAGACGATTTTTAAATGCGTTGACTGACTCCGCACTCACAACATCGGATGGGAGTCTATTCCAAATGCTGACTATGAAATACGAAAAGAACTGCTGACTTAAGGTCGTTCTACGAGCTTTATACTTGAGTTTTTGACCGTTGTTTCGCAAGCGACCATTGAGGTCTCTTTCAAAGAGCTCCGTTGTAGGTACGTCGTTGAAGCCATTCATATACTTGAATGTTTTATTAGTTGCCCCCTGAGACGTCTTTGCTCGAGAGAGATCAGACCCTGTTACTTTAGGCGACATTCATACGGCTTGTTTCGCAGCTGAGGTATCAGTTTCGTTGCTCTGCGTTGGACTCTTTCCATGTTATCGATATCTTTGCACAGATGTGGCGACCAGAATTGAACAGCAAATTCTAAGTGTGGCCGCGCTATAATGCTTTGTACAGGAGAACGATGATATCCTTGGACTTGTATTCAAAATTTCTGGTGTTGAATCCAAGTACTCTGCTTGCCATTTTCACAAGCTTGTCAACTTGCTGACTGTGTTGTCGTTTGTTGATGATAATTATTGCACTACGGCTAGAAATGGGTCATGTGGAAAACAATACATCGTAAAAGCGCTTTGCATCACCTATAAATAAATTAGTAGCAGTAGAAAACAGCTTCATCATTGAAGATAGGAATTTTTATGTTATAAGAAGGTTGAAATCATTACAGACCACTGAAGTATAATGTATAATATTATAGGGTTTATGTTTACCTACGCCAAGCATGGACACGAATGTAAGTTATTTACGAACTTGCTGGTGTAATTAGTATGAATAAACCTGATGGTGCTGATAGAGGCTGAAATGACACCAAGGTGTTTGCACTCCAGCACACCTTCTTCAGCAAAAATATTTCGGCCACATGGTAATGAACGGCAGGGTGAAATATTAATATATAACTAGACTGAACTTCTCAATAACATACATTTTTTGGATAATGCAATAAACTATCACCAGTCAGTAAATCCATATTTAGAAAAATCTTTGAAAGAAGGCTTATCTAAAACATTTTATATATAATTATAGTTACTTATATACACATACTACATAAATAAATTTACAGTTATATTAGAACATTTAAACCTATCGTTAAGAGTACGTTAGCTTGCCTAAAAAAAATTCTACATCCCATCTTTGTTCTCACAACAGGCAAGGCTTATACACCAGAGGTAGCACGCATATGTTATCATAATAGATTGTTGCCGCCTGGTAATGCTGAGAGAAGAAAGATGAAGTCCTAAGGGAGCAGCCTGAACGTTCCTACAGGCAACTGCTGCATAGCCTGAATGCTGAGTGCCCGCCATTGCTATTCTCCTTGCTTAGAAACAAGCATTGTACATCAGCCACGATTCTGCCACAACGTCAGTGTATTCATTCATATTTTCTTCCTTGGATGCTGCAGTACCTAGAATTTCTATTATTTGGTGATTAACAGTTGATTGTAGAAACTTAACTTCTCGTCACAACTGTACCCATTTAAGGACGTTGCAAACAGTGCTATTGCTACGAACACTGGAGGCTTAAAATCTATTATAGTAGCTATGAGACTACTTGAAACGTGACAAATTAGATCAATATGTTATGCGCTTTTGGTGGATTTGCGCGATCGATCGATCACGCTGCGCGTTTGGTCGATCGTTCAAATTTTTAAATGAAAAACACAAAAAAAAACAGTCCTTGCCTCCCCTAACCTACCCGACATTAAACCCGAATATAGTCCAACTTACCCGAAATTACGGCCTAATACCTACAACATCCACCAAACGCGCAGCGCGAACGATCGATCGATCCCGCAAATCCACCAAACGCGCGCAACAAATATACGGGTCGATCTACACGCTATGCTCTTTTGAACGTGTTCACTCTTTCAATTGTTCGAATTTGTTACTGAGTCGAAAACAGCAGAAAATTGCACTATTTTCTGAGTTATTATTTCAATCCACGTTTGAACAGATATCCTTAACATGCCTAGTGACTCTTGTCGAGGAAACTGATTTAACAAGCTACCGGTCGAATATATATTTTTTTTTGGCGTACACAAAAGTGTGTTTACAATGACGCAACATAATATCTGCACAATTGGATAAGTGAACGCATTCAAAAGATGAACGTGTAGACACCCTTAGAACGGGTTATCCGTTGAGCACGGTTGTGGTAATTACAGCTACCTACACATATTCAAAACAAAGGATAATGAGAGATTATAACGTGCAACCGTGTTCTGTAGGGTTAAAATAGGTGCTTAACAGTCCTCTTTTTCTAACAAAGCCTTGTGTTTTTCCCCTTATCCTGTATGTCCGACCCTATAGTAATCACTTCAGTCAGACGACTTCCGCAATCAAAAAAAATACAATAATGTACTGTTTAGCAGCGAAAATAAAGCCATGCGTGAGGTCACAGACTGTTGGAGCCAATCAGAGCAGTTGATCTGGTCGCAGTGTGGTGGAACCTGCCAAACAGGGATTGGTTGTGATGAGTGGTGACGTCAGTTGAGGCTTTGTTTTGGATGTGAGACTGTATTATTTCCTGTTCTTTGTGTTTTATATACATTGTCCTCAGCCTAATTTCATTGGGCTGCATTAAAAAAAAAAAAATTCTTGCAACAGAGACGTCACCAACATTTTTCATTGCAGTTTCACATGCTAAACCCATAATGCATACCCATTTGTTCTGGGAAGTTCTCATTTTTTTTTTGTAATAACTGATACTATATTTATCAGATAATTATAAGATTTATTGTGCTGAAATGAGCTTCAACCTGGTTTGCCATTTGTTATGATAGACCAGTGAATATAAAAGAATTAAGAACGTATAATAGAGGTTGGCGATACATTTAATATTGTTGAAAAGAAAGAAATACACAATAAATGGACATAACATACATGAGGGTATGTACATATCTGATTGCAAAAAAATTTTAAAAACGACATTTTTCTTTGAAAGCTCGAGTCTGCTATTCTCCTTGAAAAGCACGCTTTCGCGACTTTCTCTTGCATGCCGGTTTCTTAGCAGATTTTGCCCAGCTTCTTTGAAGAGACCAGCAGAAATCAGCCATCATGGTCACACTCCAATTGCCTTGATAGCGCTGCTCCATTTCAGATATGGCCTGATGAAACCTCTCCCCCTGTTCTTCACTGTATTCACCCAAGTTAGCAGGAAAGTAGTTAAAGTGGCTATGTAGGAAATGCATTTTGATACTCATGCGTGGACCAGCGTCCTCATATGCTTGAAGCATGTTTTCAACTCGCTCCTTGTAGTCATCAGATTTAATGTTCCCCAAGAATCCCACCACAACTAACTTAAAACTATCCCAGGCACTTCTTTCACGAGGTGTTAGTGACTCACTGAACGTGGTATCTGAAATAAGCTCCCGAATCTGTGGTCCAACAAATATACCAGCTTGGAGTTTAGCATCACTGACATGAGGGAATTTTTGAGACAGGTATTTAAACCCTTCTCCATCTTTCGGAAGTGATTTCACAAAGTTTTTGATCAGTCCCAGCTTTATGTGAAGGGGAGGTAGAAGCCCTTTCTCTGCTGGTAGCTCACTCTGTTCAAACAACTACGGGCTGTTGCTCAGATTCTCATCCGAATATTCAGAGTCAATAGATGAAAAGTCACTTGAACTTGCTCGAAATACATTCACAGGAGGTATTGGTATAGGGACAACATCACTGTGTGGTGCAGGTTGTGTTGCTGATGGAATGTTTGGGTATTTAATGTGTTTCAGACTTTTAGTATTTCTTCCCAGCGGCTTCACCATACAAAAATAGCAGTCATCAAGGTGATTTGTGGGTTCCCGCCAAACCATTGGTATACCAAATGGCACTGACTTACGATTTCCTTTGATTCAACGGCATAAACCAGAAAAACATTTCACACAGACAATATGAGGAACCCATGGTTTATCCTGATGTCTAAGTTGTCTAAGTAGGCACGATAAAAATGTTTTAATGAAGAAGTTATATTACATTTCTGTTTCGAATGTGTGTACTTTCCACATACATAGCAAAATGAGTCAGGGTGGTTCTTGCACTTCCGTGGCATCCTGTAATATTAATCTGTAACACTCCTTTAATTTATAATCTGCAACAACACTTCAAAATATAATCTGCAACAAAATATATAAACGTCATTAATAAAACAACAGATACACATAATAGAATATGTGCTGTACTGTTACATGGAAATTAGAACTTCAGGGGGAAAATGGCCAGTACCAAAGTGTTCAGCACATAAAATAGGTACAGAAAATGATATTGACATTTTTGTTGCATTTTTGATGCAGACCAGTGTTTTCGCTGTTTGTAAATGTGAATAGTCGTACTTTTACGTATAATCTTTTCTTTTCGTGCAGAGGCCCTATATCTTTTCACGAATGTCTGTCTACTAAACCATAACTTACAGGTCTATCAACGGCAACAAACATAACTGCAAAACTATAGACTAACGTTCACCAACATGCTTCATTCGGAGAAAATAAATGACACTTCTTTCGAAAACAACATGTAGTGTTTTTTCCTAATTCGGCCGATTGTGTCTCCAGGAAAATATTGCGAATTAGGAGCGAGACCGAATTAGGAGCTGCTGGTAGTAAAATAATACAGCAGTCATCCTGAATAAAAAGGAAAGAATATGTAATGAGACGAAAAAAAGGTTTTGTTTTCATGGGTAACTAAGTACAGGTCAGTTTAGATTACAAGTATAATATCGGTCGTGTAATTAGTTAGATAAGAACTTTTCATTACTTCACCAAACATAAAAAGATGAAATTATACTCGTATTAACATACTGAGTGATATATACTGATAATACACTTTTTAAATTTACAGTAAGCACTAAATTTGAGCACGGAGTTCACCAGTAAGTAAGAGAATTATATTGGCATCAAAAACATCTCTATAAAAATCTTGATCCTCTTGTTTTCTAGAGCTCATAATCGCGTCCACTGCCACTACGAAGGCCCTGACTACTTTAGGAACTTGGTCCATTAAAAAAAAAAAAATAAGCGTTTTAATTTGCCAGCGGCTTGAACGAACTCTGAATGATTCACATGTTCATTCTCTCTTCATATTTCAGGATGCTGTTCATAGACGTTATACACTGCAACATCCCCATTATCTTCTTCTATCTCATAGCTTTCGCTTTTCAAAACTGCTTCACTTGAGAGGTATTCTTCATCGCTAGTGAGACGTTTATTCACAGCTTCCTAACTCTCGTTTTCAAAATTCTCATCCGTAAGCATGTTAAAGGTTTACTTATGATAAACCCGTTGATTGTCTAAATTATGCATCAAAAGTTTTGGCACAACGAAACCCAACGATTGCAATAGCTGTACCGCAACTCAGTTTTTTTTTTCTTATGAATAAAGGCACATAATCAGCTTCTTGCGGAAACTTTCTTACGCATGGATTTTTTCTGAAAATGTATCAGGTGAACATATATACTTCACGCATAGAAACAGTTGCCCACATGCTTTTTTTTTATCTAAGTCAAACCAAAATCTACTTCTGAAATATGTTCTATTGTGTGTTGTACTGGGTTTTTTGTTAACAAAAGTGACGGGTAACTGAAGAAATATAAGATAATTTTGGAAAACCTAACTTACATGCTATTCTTTATGTTTGTGATCACTCTTTTCCGTCAGAGTTGTTATTTTTGTTACGTATAGTTATCTGTAAGGTCCGAAGATAATTTCAATATAGAGATTTCCAAGAAAACCAATTATTATCAGGAACCTCCGAATTGGGAGCGGCTGTCCGAATTAGGAGCGTTGAGATCCAAAATTTAAGTCTGAATTAGGAGCGGTGCGAATTAGGGGGCGCGAAATGGGAGGTACTATTGTGCTCAATTCCGACACCTTGAACACCACGTCTATAAATCACGCCATGCATTATTCCACCGCAAGAAACAGCACTTCCTTCAATACCTCCTTACACCACTCCCATACTACAAACACCAGTTCATCCTGTGAGACCATACACTATTTTAACACCATATACACCACTTCACCCAATGCCAACACGCTTTATACCCTTACCATGCAGAAACTCTCAGATCTACTGCCATCACATGCCATGTTTTTTCAAGACTAAATCCAAGTTGTTACCTTTCTCTCTCTCCTATTGTTGCAGGCGGGATGGCGCGACTCCTGGCGACGCTGCTGTCAACAATGCTGCTGGTCGCAACGATTCCAACTTTAAGTGAGTGAAAAGCCTGGCATGTGAAATACTGCGCGCCGGAGGTGCATTATTTGTCTAACTCTCGACTGTTTGCAGGGGAGACTCCTGCACAATTCTATTTGCCCGGCGTTCCACAACAGAACGGGAAAATATTTGCGAAAGCTTGATGGCGCTCCGGCGCTGCTGCAAAGCTCTAGCCATATTTTACAACCGCTTCGCTAACTTGCGATATTTTTCTGAAGGTAAACTTCATCGCTACCAAACAAGATCGGTGCGATTGTGCCGCAACCTCTTCTAATTTGCCTCAACATGGCGCATGCTCTGTTTTTAGAAACTCTGCTGGGACAGCGACACCTGGTGATGCTTGCAGAGAAGCTAGTTGCTGCTGTTGAGCTTAAACGAGAACTTTTCAAGAGAAACTGGTCTTCTGGGGTATGATGCGTGCACATAATATGTTGACAATACCCGAGTTGACAAGACCGGAAACTTTTTCTGTGTCATTTACACCCAGTACTAACAACCTGAAAATTCATTCATCCTCCCTTGCCCTTAATTGGAACAAATGCGGAGAGTGGATCCAGAGACGTCCCTGTTCAAGTCCCTGACTCCACTCTCAGTATTGGAAAATATATAAATATTATGCTGAAGATACTCCTTCAAATGAATTGACAAAGAGACTTATTGAACATACATAAACGTGAATACTTAGGAAAGGGAAATCGCTAACAGCCATGAATTATAAGACACCTTCGTTCTTCAATGACAACGCATTTTTTATAAAAATTGTATGTTTCAACTCGAATATGTCTCATCAAAAGAATAATTTATAGCCAATTGCACTGAGTCTAAATTTTTAGGAAGTAAACTATTTCGCATCAAAATCGGAACCGTATTTCGACTAATCTTCAACATCAACTAAATATTTGCAGAAATATGAGTATGTATTCCATATCATATATTTCTCGTACGGCGAGGACTCTCTTCACTGACTATTTCTGCTCTTCACACTATAAGGTCTTCAAATTTCTAGAACTAAGTAACTTGAAAACCTCGTTAGGTGTATCCATTGTAGGCGAGATAAATCATGATAATCATTATTAGTATTATTTTTTACTAATATTATTATTGTCGCGAGGAATATCGGTAGATTTACTGAACTCAAGTCAGCAGACAACACGGATATGCGTAATGAGAGATCTTCGGAAACAAATATTATCTTTTTTTTTGGCCCGAAAAGAACAATTAAAAATGTTATAGATCCTTTCTAACAAGTTCGTGAATGTGATGCAACATGTCAAGTGTTATATACTAACATGATAGAACTGGAAGAATTCGCTTCGTCGCTTCATTTAGTATTGTCTTTCACATTTTCAACTGGTTAGCGGGTTATCAGTTAAATATTAGTTACTGCTTTCTAAATTTTATTTCTTTATTTGCTCGTTTAGAAAGCTCTAATATAAAAATAAACAATAATATTGAGTAACCCATTGCATTGAAAAACATTATTTGGTCACGTTTTAACCCTTTACTGTACACATTAAACAACAATTTTAGTAAGAAAACCAATAGTTGAACACGGACTTGGGGACCCATATGGCCGGTAAAGGATAAAATTGTGCTATTCTTAAGGAACATCGGGCTTAACCTTCACGTCAATGGCTTTGTACAAACTCTTTTGTGCAGGAAGCACTAATTGTTTTTAGTAGATTACTTTTGTTATGCGTTAGGACAGTTTAATGTTTGACATTCAAAATTATTAATTCCCCACAAAACAATAAACAAGAAATTTTTCCTGTATTCGTTAGTTCATAAAAAAGTTGTAGTAAATAGACTGGCCAATAAAACATTATCTTATTAGCCTTGGAAGTTTTAAATTTGTAAAAATATGAAACTTTCTGAGTCATCGGTTTAAAAAATTTCTTTTTCCGGTTGCATTCAATTTTTTTAATATTCACCAGAAGTGGTGTGTGTATAAATTCTATTTCATTCACATGACAACGGCACAACTCACATTTTCTCAGCTGCTATATAGGGGAATTACTCAAAAGCCGAACTAACTCTATTCCGAACAAACAGTTATTATTTGATGGGCTTATTACTTTCACCTATCAAATATAACTGTTTGTTTCGAAATAGAGTTAGTTCCACAATTGGGTAATGCCCATGTATATGTATTCTTTTCAAACTCATGGCAACAACGTAACTCAGAACTTCTATACTGGTAACTTAATAAATATAATCTGCTTATGTACGTATACACAGATGTAAGGCAAAGGTAAAGTTAACTTGATCTTTCCCCTACTGGGAAACCCACACGCACTGGTTCGTGCAGCAGATATAGGTCAACTGGCACCAGAGGCATGTACGGCTGCAGACGACCACATGTCACACCATGAGCTTTGGTACCATTGATGGAAGGCTCTTACGCAATGACCTGTGCTCCTCGACACTCCCCATTGCTGGCAAAAATCAGTGCCCCCGCAGAAGCTTTGCAGACATCAATTGCTGACATGGTAACAACGTACTTGGCTTGTCATAAGCTAAATTAGTAAATTCTGTTCATACACATGCCAATATCGAAGCCCACTGCTTCATAACCTTACTGCTTTTGCACATGGCAACAACCTTACTCGTGCATATCCTCTCAATTGGCGTAACCAGCGTCTAAGCTCCTGTTCCAGGGTTTGCGCAGTACATAGATCTCGCATACATTCCAGTTTTGATGGCATTTGGACTCTGTTTTCAAAGGCACCAAAATTAAGGTCTCTATTTGCCTTTCAAACAGGGATGAGCCGCGCACAAATGCATGAGGCAACCTCCAGGGGCCCGTCTCTGTGTCCTCACGCTGGTCTTCCTCTTCCCTTCATTAAGGCAATGCCGAAAGATAAACAAATAAATGAATAAAAAATAGCGTTGCTAACGCTGAATTTTTCACGTCTAAAATTAACAGAATAGAATATGTGTCCAACTGGAGCTGAACGTTTTACGATTTTCAAAACAGATGGCAAAAATTGCCAACGGTAGCCGCTCGCCGGGTGGGACAAAAGTCTGCGCAACCAGGCGTGAGGTAACAAGTATTGTTTATCTTATTGGAAATTGAAGAGATATCGACCGAGAAGTACCACTTTTTAAGCAACAATTGCATACGTTTCGTATCAACATATTAAGGGTTAACCTTTTAATTATCAAGAAAGAAATTGTGACTTATTGTCGATCATTGCCATATCTGGGACACTTGACTGAATTACTAGCTCGTTATTATTCTTAAACGTTAAGAGCTAAACCATTTACCTTCCCCCCTAAACATGTTTTTCGTAGGAAAAGCGTTGCCCATAAAGAAAATTTTAACTCATGTAACCAGCTGGACCGCCTGGTGGCGTATGACCATCACCCACAGTGAGAGCAAATTTCATCGTCGTCATTTTTTTACGGCCAGGTAATCCTAATTTTTTGGCATGGGTCACATCGAATGCAACCCACCAGACTCAGTGCAAAAAATTATGAACATTGCTCAACTCCTTCGACCACTTATTTGATGGACAGACAAAGAAACATATATAGAAACTTACATTTTCAACGAAAACATTATCTCCTCTCTCACTTCGATCATGAGTGATAACTAGCTGAACAATAGATATTTAGTTGTAGGGACCAAGGATAAAACTAATTCGTGCATACTGATAATACTAGATCTTGCAAATGTATCAATAGAAATAATTGCTTTGGCCGGGTTGAGGCATTTGGTACATTAGCATCAAAATGAATTGGTACCAAGCACTTTTGACATTCTTCCTGGCAACCAAATGTGACTGGTTCAACAATTTCATTACATCAACTGCAAAATTCATTTTTAGCACAGGAAATTTTTAAGTTGTGCTATTTTCGACTTGAGCAACTCAAAACCTAAGATGATTTTTGTGACCTTATCTGGATTATCACAGTTACGTGCCTCTATTACACTGTGCGCCTTGTTGTGGTGCCGAACTGTTAGCAATAGTCCCATCGCTGCATTTACTTTCAATCAGTATTATTACTTTCTCCCTTTGCTAATAAAACTTTGAGCAAAGTCACTGCTGCAAAAAGAAATTTTCATTAAATCTCATTTCTTTGAATTCAAATTGCACCTTATCTCTATTACTGACTGTAATCTCCAGCACCTAACCTGGGTGTAACTAAAGTACTAAATTGTCTTTTATCTGAAACATTATCAAATGGTCATTTCGGGCCTTAAAAAATTAAGAAATTCCTTTAATTTGCTCACGAATCTATAGATAATATCGTTATGCTAATTATGATATCTTATTGTCCAAAAAACTCTGGAAGGTATTAAATGAATTTTTTATTCTTTTCTTGTTTATGCGTTTATGGATGTTACAAATAGTGCTTTACTTAAGAAAGACGATACTTAATTAATTCAGGTACGAAAAATTTAAAGCGTACAAATTTTTCCAACGAGTACTGACTCTTCTATTGCTCACAGATTTTTTAAATGGGTGCAGGTTCTTCAGATATGCATAGATTTTTTTTATTATGCATATTTTTTATTATGTATACAAATTTTTCTAATGTGCTCAAATTATTCCAATGTGAACAAATTCTTCTAATTTTGACATATTTTTCTCATGTGTGCCAATTCTTTTATTGTGCACAGATTCTACGGTTCTAACGTGTTCTAACGAGTACAAGTCTTGTAATGTGCACATTTTTTTTTAATGTGAGCGAATCCTAATGTGCACAAATTCTTCGGATGCAAACAAATTCAACTGATGCACAAAAATTCTTTTAATGAGCACAGGTCCGTCTAATGAGCACAGTTTTTCGAATATGATTAGCTTTACTGAAGGTGCACAAATCTTCCAATGTACACAAATTTTTCTAATGTACACAAATTCTTCCAATGTACATAAGTTCTTCTAATGTACACAAATTCTTCTAATTTTCACAAGTTCTATTTGTTAAAATTTCTCTAACGTGCTCAAGTTCTGCTAAAGTGTACAAATTATTCTAATGTGCACAGATTCTTCTAAAGTATACAAACATTTTAAGGTGTATATATTCTTCAAAAATGCGTAAGTGTTTCTAATACGCTTAAATTTATAATGTGCACAATTTCTGCTAATATGCACAAATTATTCTAATGATCACAACTTCTAAGGTGCACAAATTCTTCTTATGTACGCAAATTCTTCTAATTTGCTTAAATACTTCTAATTTGCGCAACTTACTTTAATGTGCACAAATTATTCTATCGCGCCCTAATTCTACTAATGTAGGTACTCAAGTTCTTCTAGTGCGCACAAGACATAGCAGTCCAGCCAGTGCGTGACTTCCCCCATTCATTCACAGTCAAAAGTTTGTTCTTAGTTAAGCGGTCTTCCGTTTTAAATCAGATCGAATCTTTTCAGGGGCACCACCCTGGCGCTCTGGTAATGTTCCTAGATATGGCCCGCACGCGAGCTCTTATCTCCAGCCTCAAGACCATTAAAGCGCATTACTATCCTGACTAAAATTGAAATATTTGACTTCGTTAAATTACAAGACTTGCGTTAGCTTGCGATGGTTTAATCGATTCCCCATAGCACTTATGGACGGTGTTTAGCTTTGGAAAAGGAACGATTTGTGGACTGGCGGCTCCTTAATCGCTTCCCCCATCGCAGTTATGGCTAGTTTTCCGCTTTTGAAATTGAACAATATTTGTAGTGGCGACGCTTTAAGCGATTCTTAAAGTTATCTATAGACATGAGACTGTATTTAACTCAAGAAAATGACTCAATTTTTGCGTTGGGAAGCCTTACCAGATTCTTTTGGTAACCAACAACGTTTAGATTTTAGTCCCAAAATAAGACTAAGACGCGCAAAAGGGAACACCTGGAGTTGTCGCACTCTATTTCATTGCTTCCTCATGCCAGTTACGGACAGACTCTTTAGGATTGCATTGTAACGCACTATAAACTTTTCTCAACCAAACCCCCTTCTATTCCTATGGAGATTTAAAACATTGAATGTGCCGTAATGTTGGGCGAGCAGTCGTTTTTACTACTGCAGACCACTTTGTCCTGTGTGAGTAAAAAATTATAGTTTCTCATTTTACAATGCACGATCAAATGCTATAGTTTAGGTCGTTGTATATTCCAACGAGTTTATTTCTTGACCAATTTATCCCGCCGTTAAAAATTATTGCGGAGAAATTGCTTTGACAGATCTTTGTGTTTCGTGCCCGTGGCTGTGATTCTGCACTCACGTCCATAATTTCTGGTATAAAATGAGCGCCGTCCGTCAATTCACAGTAGCAGAGCAGCAATATTGCCTTTTCTTTGCTTACAAATGCATACGTGGAACTAACTTGTTAATCTTTGAATTAGAAAAGAAAGCAACAGTAGTAACATGCATATGTGTGGAAACTACTGATATTCCTGAAATTTCTGTGAACTGGGAACCAAACCGAAGATCCCACAGTATTGTAATTAGACTTGTAGTCTCAGTCCGATATGTAGAAATCGCGACAATTTGCACTCCTGGATCTACACCCGTGGAATTTTCTCAAGTTGTTATTCCAAGTTTTAATGGAAATTATCAGGCTCCCGTTCACCTAATTTTTAATGCCTCTTCAATTCATATACAAGAAGAAGCGAGCGACGCCAGGTCTGTAGAACAGAACAGTACGTACAAAAGGTTCTCTTGGGTTCGCAGAACGCACGTGATGTGCAGTGAATATCAACCTTTGAGTGGGCTAACGACTTCGTCAATTGAATGCTCCGTGCCGCAGTCGTATCCCCCGTAAATGGTAATCCTGGCCATAAGTCTGCTAATTGTAGTGTCTCCGTAAGTGCTTCAAAAGTTACAAGAACTTTTTTATCACCTAACAAAGATAAAATAAAGTCATAAGCAAACAGTTAAATATACAGCAGTCTTCAGCCTTGTGTGATGCGAAGAGTTCTGTCCAATGGTATCCAGATTACTCTCGTTCCAATATTTTTGAATGCTCCACACATTTTCTAAATATTAATTAACCATAACAAAAAAGTAAGATGTCATTGTCTTTTAGCCACGCTGAACTTAGAGCTTAGATCACTATCGACTGGACAGTAAAACTGAGCCTTCGAAGCTTGACTTGGCGGGAACTTTAGGCGGGCGGGCTGGTTTCGACCTCTTAAATCTATTTCAAGAGTTAACCTAAAATCGATTGCCCTTAAAGGTAAAATCAACTTGTAAACTTACACGCTCTGGCTTGTGCTTCTGATTTCGGCTCCCTGGCCCCAGAGGCGTAAGCGCGGCTGCAGTCGACCACGGTTAGTCAAGAACTATGGCACCATCGACGGAAGGTTCAACGGTCCACCTTACCCTTCCCTCCCCCCCTCCCAACCTGTGATACAAGGGGCGAGAGTTCAGAACTTGCTCCATAAAATAGTTTTCAGTCGCCTGAAAGTAATGATGCTACGCCTAACACACCTGCAACACGATTCAAAGAACCGAAGCCAAAGCTTCTGCCTGAAGTTACGGAGAAATCAGACTAGCAAGTCTGACTTTTACCATCCAGTCGAACGCACCTGTAATATACTATAGCTACTATTCGCTACCCAGCTGTACGAATGCATTCATTTTCCACGCTACTCATGCAACATTTGTGCTCAACATTGACGTAATCCAATACGACACAATGTAAATCTTTTCGTACTAACAACGCAAACGACTGCTCTGCCTCCCTAAACAAACAAAGGGCTTCCTTGCGCAATTAGTTGTGTTTTATATCTCAATAGATTCTCCTCTTGATTAATGGATAAAAAAGGTACGATGAAAGAGAAGCTCTGGACAGAGCTACTGTATTTAGTAGAGTAAGTTAAAGAGTTTCCGAACGCTGGTGCTACTGATCCAATTGTTAATTCTTTAACAAAAACTCAACAAGGTATTTCACAAAGAAATTTCGTGCATCCTATACATGCTGGGTTGTGTAGTTAGCTTTTCTTTTGGTTTCGGTTCTGTTTTGTGAAACCAACTGATTGTCTGGCTCAATGTCAACTTGTTTGGAATTCAGTATTTCAAATAGAAACCTCCGGCATTTTATACATGCTTGCCTTTGTAGTCATCTCATTAGTTCCAAAGATATATTGTGCACTCAATTATTGATTGCTTGGCGCAAAGAGCACCGCTTAGGGTTAGCTAGCTAAGTACGTACTGTATTTCATTTCACTCCAGCGTTTCAAGAGTAATTTTTTTGGAGCCGTTATGTCATTAAATTCCGGTGATACGTTAAACATTCAGCCGTTAGCGTTGTTTCTCACACGTAAGATATTATATTGGTCATCTGAGTATTTTATGCAAGCCGTGAACCCTTCTTACGACTGCATACCCGTCATCAATGGTAAATCTAATTGCCAACATTCAGTTGCTGTCCAAATAAGCGTTTCGTTACCCAAAGCTTGTGATAATATTACTGAAGGGTTAATTACTGTCATTAATGACAGATGCAGTTGTTAACTGTATGCTGATCTAAAAGTTTCCGTCCATAGCCAGCAACAATGACGGGACAATGGCCACGTTACCGGTTGTCAACGATTCGCGTGTTTAAGTTACCGGTTGTCAACGATTCGCGTGTCTACGTTACCGGTTGTCAACGATTCGCGTGTCTACGTTACCGGTTGTCAACGATTCGCGTGTCTACGTTACCGGTTGTCAACGATTCGCGTGTCTACGTTACCGGTTGTCAACGATTCGCGTGTTTGAACATTTTCGTTTCAAAGCAAAAATTTAAAACTGTGGGACAATAAATTAGGACCAAGAAAAAACATCGCTAAGTGTCGTACGATACTATACTACAACAGATTGTTTTAATAACCGCTGTTTCTTTCTCAACTTCTCCTGGGGCATAACTTCATCCTCATGTGAATGAGAATAAAATGCTTTTAAGAACAACTTTGTCTTTGATAAAACTTTCCTGCAAATAACGTGCATTTTATTCAACACGTTGCTCATGTAACACATATGGTCGAAAATTACGGCGAAACTTGGATAAATTTCTCCTTACATTGTCCCTATCGAAAATACATCGCACCTGCCTGTTCGATTTCCAAAATCAAATAACTTTAAATGTCAGAGGAGGTGAAACCAGCCAATTTGACGTCTGCAAGACATTACCACCCTCCTTACTGCGTGGGCCAAATTACAGCAGAATATTCAAAGTAAATATCAATATCATAAAATATTTCATCATAGGTATATTCTGGGGATTGAACATGGGTTAACATAGAACTATGTCATGAAATGTCATATTTCGCCTATTGTGAAAAAAAGCTATTATATGTATACTTCTATACTCCGTAAAGAAAATTAAGCTTCTATGCAAATATGGGTAAAAATATGGAAGACGTACAAAGCAACTTTTTAAATATAATGTTTTGCTCAAAAGCTTACCGCAGATAGCTTTCCTTCTTCTTTTTTTTTTTTTTTTTTTTTGAGGGTAGAGAAATCGTTTATTCAGTTTAAGCTTTTGTGTCGGTTGAGGTTTGGTATGTCAGTGAAAAATCGAATAAGATTTTCTGAGGCGTCGTTTATGAAGTAACTTGGCCCTTATTGGGTTAAATTGACTTTCAAAAGCAATCAGCCCGAGGTCAATTTTGTCGCGACCCAGGCGGCTGACTGGAGAAAGTTGCATTCAACAAAACTCAACTGCAAGTAACAAGGAAAAATTTCGCTGCTCTTCACCAAACTTCACTTAGCAATTGGCCCTGGCAAAAGTATTGCCTGAAGCGCAGGCGTCGAGTTGAACAAAAGAACTAAGAGTAAATGCTAAAAAAAATTGATGGAACAAGGCAAAAGTTGAGGTAATTAATGGGAAAAATGGCGAGAGATTGGACCTAATATAAGTCCCATTAGCGGTGGCTTAAGGACTGGTCTCGAGATTGACTTCGTGCTGAGCTCTACACCCGAA
>LQNS02278140.1:2365872-2396584 GCA_001587735.2 Parhyale hawaiensis | reverse complement strand
AAAATTGATGGAACAAGGCAAAAGTTGAGGTAATTAATGGGAAAAATGGCGAGAGATTGGACCTAATATAAGTCCCATTAGCGGTGGCTTAAGGACTGGTCTCGAGATTGACTTCGTGCTGAGCTCTACACCCGAAATGAGACGAAAAGAATAATGGATTCATTTATCTGAAGATTACAACATCGCTGCTCTCAGGCACCTTTATCGACGGTCATTTGTTCAAAAATGAAAGGAAACTTCACTCTTTTAGGAAACGATTGCATGTTTGGTGAGGCAAGTCCTACGAATGAACATGGATCGGTTCTTTTATGTGAAGCTTACAACATCGCTGCAGTGAAGAACCTTCACCGACGTTAATTTGCTCAGAATTGAAGTGGAGCTTTTCTCGTATAGAACACACGATAACTGCAAGTTAGGTATAGCTTCGCTACCCCTAAAATTACTTTGGACGCTAATGCACTATGTAATATATATCAAAATTACAACATGACTACTTTGCCAGCTTCTCTGCCATTGTTAATTTGTTCAGAGATAAAATGTGACATCTTTCCATGAGGAAACTCGACGCTTTTTTACCTGGACTTTCAAAAATCCTGGATTAATTACTACTATGTATACTATGGATAACAACATCGCTATCCCAACGACATTACCAACGATGTATGTTCAGGAAGGATACTCTGCCTTATTAATTTGGCAAACGCGATTTATTATTTCGTTAGGATGAAGAGTCCAACGAATAAATTATTTTACCACAAGATTACAAAATCTCTCTTCTGCTGCGGCTCCACTGCCTCGAGCTTGCGCAGAAATTAATAATATTCCAATCTTCCATCGAATGGTTACATTCACGCAAAGGCAAGATCTCAGAATGACGGACTCTCAGACACGAAAACGAGAGTTTGAGCCTGTTAGTCAGATATTTAAGTTCTTGCGGTACTTAGCTTACCGAGTCAGCACTCCGGCGTTCAGACACTTTTGCGGGGTACGGACCCAAACCAGAGATGGAGATGATTTAGGGAAGGGATCCCTGTTGTCGCAGGAGCCTTCCATCTCTGATGCCATCTAAGTTAGGAAATTCTATCGTCGAATGCAGCAGTGCTTTCCTCTATGGCCAGTGCGTGTGGATTTCTTAGATGAAGTACGTGGTCAAGTTGACTTTTTCTGTACGATTTTGATGAGACAAGTCCGTTGAATGATTATAGACTTATTTATCTATCTAATCATGGACCACACGCTACCTTAACCGTCCACTCCTCGCAAATGAGGCTGAAGGGATATTGATAAATATTGATAAATTGATATTGATAAATCCTCCATAAAATTTATTCCATTAAATGTACCGACTTGAAAAAAAGAATTAACTGTTCTTGGAGAAGCAAAAAATACAACTATCAGCAAGAAACCCGCATGCGTGAGCATTGGCCAACGGAAAATTGCAAAATTTATCTTAGCCAATTTCTGGTCATCTTCGCTGTCCCAAACTTCAATCATCGTCCTCCACAGTTGGTATATAGCTACAAATTTGTGTTTCTTGCTAATAAACGCATTTCTTGATATTATGGAAGTTTAATCTATTTACAATCAGCTCCACATGCATATTTCAGTGAACACTCAAGGAATCGTGTGGTCCATGATCAAATAATAATGACAACCTGCACCTGCATAGCAACTTTAATTTGTTTCAAAAATTAGACGAAGCTTCATTCTTTGAAGAAGGAGAAAGTTACGTTCGTAAATGTGAGTGGTCATGACAACTTAAATTTGATGAGGAAAACCGAGACCTTATTCCACACACTGAGAACTTCTATTGCATCTTTGGGGAAGAGAACGTCCTATAAAAGGCACAAAAAAAATCATTCGATCTAAAAACTGATGACTCATCAACCCTCAGCTCTCAAATCCAACCTTCTATAGCCTTTTCTCTGATAATAATAGCACACAAAAAAAAATTACGTAACATTTATTGTACATTAGTGGCCCGAACCGTCATAAATGATGGCAAAAAACCAGTAGTTCAGAAAACTCCCGTTGTCTCCTGTGCTTTTTCCTCTTCAGAGGAAATAAAAATTCAGCATTCTGCCCGTAAAAAATTGGATATATGGTATGTGGTGCAGTGATGTGGCATCTCCCGTAGCACCTTTGAAGTTTGAACATGTCCAAACACGGTCATGCAGGCGAACTCAGCTTCCTCATCTGGAGCTCCCGAGTGCGAGCCTCGTAGGAGTTGATTTCCCCTTAGGATTGTATTCAGTACTTGAATTTCTTCCTATCTTAATTATTTATAAAAAAAATAAATAAATAAAAACACGACGTTAACTATTATATAGTACCTACTGATTTTGGTAATGAAGTGTACGATTTTTTTTTTCTCCCACAATTCAAATTACATAACTGAATTTATCAAACTTATACGGTAAATGTTTTGGGCATAAATTATTCTAAAGAATTTCCTTTTGGCAGAAATTCTTAGAACAACGTTAACTTCATTCGATTACAGACACGAAAGATTTTACATTTACAGGTACATTGTTTTACAAAGTTAAAGGTCAGATGAAAGCTGCACAAACTGAAGTAATGCTGCACGTAACTACTAAAATTTTGAACGTTGTTTGCAAGCAACTGCTAAAAAAATGCATACTCTCCATGTTTTCCAACATGCGTATGAAATGAAAAAAGTCATTTACAAACTCTACATATTATATAACAGAGAAAACGATAAATTTCATTTCGATTTGCTGACTTTGCGTGCCCAATTAATATTGGAGATTTTTTTTTACGTTCACTATATTGCTATTCAAGTTGAAATGAACCTGACCTGTCAAAGTTCATTAATAATATTTTACCGCCAACATGCAATGACAGGCTATCAGTGGGAGCCAATTGCTCTAATTGAATTGCAAAAGCCATTAAATAATGTTGGCTTTCTATAGTGTAGCAGGAAATCTCGTTACTTTGGTGACAACTCAGTGGCAATGTGGCAGCGAGCCGTGAAATCGATTTTGTTGCCAATGCATTTTTGATCGGACGTACCTACGGCAAAAGATCATCAATATCACCGATGCAGTGCCGAAGCCGTTGATACTTACTTTATTGTCACCGATGTAGCGCCGAAGCCGTCAATAAATACTTCTTTGTCACCGATGCAGTGCCGAAGCTGAGGCGGATATAAAAGTCATCTTCACCGATGCAGCGTTGATGCCGGCCACTTCCGCAACTGATGGTATCGAAAGATATCTGGTTCATAGCAAGTGATTATCACTACTACCGATACATGGCAATGTATTAGCTAACAATGAAACCGCTATTGTAACCTATAAATTTTGATGATACAACAATGGTCAATCGGTTTCGTCAATACAGTGTTTGACTCACCTACATACGGACAGATCATAAATCTCCGATACGTTTTCGCTTAAAACAGCAATGGAAGATAATTGCTATAGATCAACGCTGAAGGAATATACAGCCGTAAAAAACGACTGCCATTGCAACTGTGCTACATACTGCTGTTGCTGTAAATAATCGTTGTTGTAGAAAAGCAAAACCGTAGGACGTTGTAGGCTTCACGATGATGACTACCCCGATATATATAAACATATAAAACGTGTAACAAATCCTTAATCCCCATGCAACTTAGAACCAGTATGCGTATCACAGTACAGTATATACATGAGCAGAACTGTGACTACCGAATGAAATTCGGTATTTCAGTAGTACCGGCGGTAGTTTCATTTACCGAAATACTGAAACTTTACTCAATCTTCTACCGATACCGAAAAGATCTATTGAATGACTTTCTCCTGTAGATTTGAAATTCCCGCACCCACGAAAGAAGCTTCTTAACCCTCTATGACTCACCGTCCTGCCTGGAAGACATTAGGAAACTCCCATTGCTTTTCATTGAGTTGAGCTTTTTCACGCCGTATTGCACTTCATTGAAGAGAAGAGACCTTGCACTTTGAGAAATGGGCGTAGTGTGTCATAATGTTTCGCTCATCCAACTGTCACATCCTTCCGAGTTTAGTGGAGAGTGAACTGCCAGTGGATGATGTAGTTAATGGCTTGAAATAGGTGTTCTATAGGCTCTAGAATGTATTAAAAGGCTTATGCAGGTGTTTTTATATATACATATATATAAGGTGTTTTTGTAATCTACATGCCCGGTAGGCATGTTTCCTCTGTGATCGTCCGGCGCCTGATAAATTTAGGAAATTTTCTCCGTTGTTGGCGTACTGGGAATATTACTCCTATTCCCAAGGGTCCGGTGCCGCTCCATTTCGCCAACTACTGGCCCAATACGCTGACGCCCATTTTGTCAAAAGTGTTCGAGAAATTGGCCGCTTATAAACTGGGTCGTATTGCTGAGGCTCTGGGCTTGATGCCTGCTGGTCAGTTTGCGTACAAAACTGGTTTGAGTTGTTGTGGAGCCTTGTTGTCGGTGCCGCACCACTTACAGTCTGCGCTGGATTGCCGGTTTGAGGCTCGCCTTGTACAATTGGACTTTAGCACGGCGTTTGACAGGGTCAACCTGAGGGGTCTATTATACAATCTTGAATCTTATAGTGTGTGTGATAGGGTTCTGTCAATCATTCGTCATTTCGTTTCTGAGCGAACGCAGAGTGTGTCTGTTGACTGCGTTTTTAGTGCCTCAGTCGCGTTGGAGTTTGGCGTCCCCCAGGGTGCGTGCTTGGCCCACTGTTGTTCGTTCTGTATACTAGTGACATGTTCTCTTCGCTGGAAAACACGATGATCAACACTATACCGACGATTCCACTTTGATAGCACTGATACCTGCTCCCCGCGTGTGTAGTGCTGTCGCTCAGTCTCTGAATAGTGATTTGTCAAGCATTAGTGCATGGTGCTCGGGCTGGAGTATGAAGCTTAATGTAAGTAAAACCAAGTCGATGATTATCAGTCAGTCTCGGACGCTTGTACCACAGCATCCACATCTGGAGATAGATGACACTTTGCTTAAGGAGTCTAGCTCCTTGGAGATTCTTGGTGTTGTCTTTAAAGAGAAGCTTACTGTTGAGCCGCCTATTAGGCGACTGGTGCCACGTGCTTCCTGTAACATTGGGCTCCTGCGTAAGGGGAATTCTGTGTTTGGTGCCAGTGATGTTGTCCGCAGATACTTTTATGCTTTTTTGCTGCCTGTGTTGGAGCATTGCTAACCGGTTAGGGCTTCAGCTGCTTACAGTGACTTACGTCTGTTGGACCGACTTGTCAGTTCGGCCAGCAGGCTGTGCGCAGATAATGATCTGATGAAACTGTCCCACAGAAGAGGGGGTAGCCGAACTCTCTATGTCCTATAAGGTGCACAATACGAAGAGGCATTGGTTGCATTCTTCTGTCCCGCGCCTCAAAGTTTGTAGGTGAATTACACGTGCTGCGAATCCCAGCTCTGTACATGAGTTATTCCTAACTGAACTGAATTCCAGGTAAACCGGTGAGCCCTTTATGCTAATAAAGATTCTCTCAGTAAACCAATAACACGATCCGTTTACCCGACAGCATTGAACACCAATATATGATGGTAAACCAACCATTGATTGGTGCGAACACTTCACCATACAGGACCTCACTCTCAATCGGTATCAAAGAGACTATTTTGACTCTCATAAAACAAATTTTGGAATGATCCGTCAGTCATTTCCCCCAATTAGTTTGGTTTATCGAGACCTTACGGTACTTCGTGAAGAGCTACTGCAGAACATGTGGCGCAGTTATGGCAGTTGGTAATCCGGGCGAGGGACATAAGCCGAAGTTTACACTGGCGTCCTCGGACCTCGAAGAATTTTGAGCGAACGTCGGAAGGGCGGAGCAGTTTTTCATTATTGTCAGGCAGGGAGGCAGCGCTAAGAGAGCGCCACCTGGACCTACCTGTTCCGAACACAACAGAAGTATCGAAGAAGATAAAGAAGACTTTAAAGCAGGGAGTAGATAACGTCAGCCTTTTTCCGTCCAAGGTAAATGTAAATCGTCGTAAAGACAATACTATTTAACAAGTTTGTGCTTGCTCTATACATCTGCGAACGCTGTACATAAATATACGATTGCCTCGTTATCAGTCACTTCGTGTTACGCATTTTTTTTATTACGATTAGCTCCAGGAATTCGATAATAGCACTCTTGAATCAAGAATACGTTATTGCGAGGCCTTGAAGTAAAAATATAGATATTAAATAGAAAATGCATGAAACGAAATTACTCATAACGAGGATAGCATGCAGAACTACCCCTACAAAAATTGATCTTTATTTCAGGTAATGAGATTGAAACGGTAATTTCTTGGCCATTATCCGATGCCACGCCAAGCAGACATCGGATATTGCCCAAGATTTTCAAAAATTGGCTTACAACGTGACCGAACGATAAAGGGTTAATACGAACATGGATAAACAAGTAAATTTTTGTAATTAATCCAAGACTCCGTACGGCCAAAATTTTGAAGTGTCAAGAAAAACAAGCCTAGAAAAATTGAAGTTTTCACACCGGGCGATAATTTCCATTACGAAATATTTGCAGTCCGCTGACGTGTAAGGGAAGCTGTGCGGTATTGGCGGCAGTGTTGGGATCTACTCGTGTGTCCGCGCCTCCCCAGCAATGTCTGTTCGCGGTTCAGTCTGGGCCTCGATCTCAGACCGCTGTCGTGGAGGTTGTGCTATGCTGCGGGCTGTATGTTTGGTCGAAGACTCTAGTTACGCACTAATTATGCTAGCATAGCATTTAACTTCGTACAAAGCGCCAGAGGGCCTTCAATATTAAAAAAGGAGGATTAATATGGCGATATTTTTTATTAATATCCCTAACAAAAATTTGTTGCCGCCGCGGCGCCACCCATAACAACACGACACCGATAATTATTCAACTCTACTTTGCTAAATATCAGAGAGACGATACTGAGCATTATTTCTATTATAGTAGAAAGTGTGGTTATGACAACTAACATACTGGAATCTATTATTAACAAAAATAAGATAATTATGTTGCAAAACTTCTCGTTGTAATGGACATGCAAGTTAATATTTAAAGTATTATTTTTACAACCAAAACTATATATCATTCTCACGTTTTAACCTATAATACAACCATTTTAAAGAGTCTTCTCTTTTGCAAATACTATAAGACAATTTTGAAATAACACAGAATTAATTATTGAAAATATGGCAACATAGACAAACGACTCTCTTATTAACTAATGCAAGTTAATTCACAAGCATCTCTCATTCTTATTAAATAATAAGTGGCAATCTTACGCCAGTTTCATTTCAATTAATTACAGTAGAAGAGTAGTTTCAGAAAAGTCGCTTTTAGTTAGAAAAATGACGTAATTTAGATGAGCGTTCAAGTTCCATTCAAAAATGTTAAACGTTCTTGAAAAAAAACAATGACACTTTCCTTCCGTCCCCTGTTTCCTCAGTGTAAACACCTGACTCAGGAGGAAGTTAAGTTGCCTCTAAAAGTTGGAAGTAAAATATTTTCAGTTTCCCTTTAAGTCAAAGAGAGCCTTATGAGAAGAGACATTAGATCCCTCTCTTAATTTTTCCCAACAGACCCTCTAGAAAAGAATTCTTTGCTTTGTTCAGAGCTGTTAATTAAGAAAACGCATTAAATTCTTCTCGACACTAGCTGTCAAAAGTACTGGACTAGACGCGGGCGCTACAGATGAGAATATTGCCTTGTTAAAAAGTGAACGAATTCTGATTTTTATGCAGTTATGGGCAATTACTTTTAGAGTAGATTGAGGGTTTCCAAAAATGGGGTGCATGAACCCCTAGAAGATACGAAGTCAACCAACTACAGGGTTCTAAGAAGCAGTTCTGTAAGTTCAAATCTAGCAAACTTTGTGTTGAAATATAAAATCTAATCTGTTGTTATTCCGAATGGGACTATCGGACTCAGTAGATTGGGTGCAGTGAGACTATTTGGCGCAGTGAGACTATTTGGCGCAGTGGGACTATTTGGCGCAGTGGGACTATTGCCGGTAGCTGATTGGACTCAGCAACTTGAACTTAGTTGGTTTGTTGCTGTGCGACTGAAAATGCGGTAACAAGTTTCAACATAGCTCAAAGTAAAGACGCAAATAAGGATCTGAAACCTTGCACGTCAAGAAAAATAAGGAATCCAAGCACAAAGAATCACAAAGTATTGGAACAGCTCCTATAAGTTACGATAGCTTAAAATTCGTAAAGTTCGGTAACTTCGGTTAGTTTCTGAGGTGAGGTAAGGTTATACCAGCTAGAGTGAGGTTAATTCAGGTTAGGCTAGGTAAGGCTATGCTAAATTAGGCTCTAGGCTATTAGGCTAGGTTGGGTAAGGTTAGGCTGTGTTGGGCTGAGCTAGACAGCTATATTAGCTTAGGTTAATTGGGCTTGGTAGGGTAGTCTGGGTTAGATTAGGCCAGGCTTGGTTAGTTTCGGTTAGGGTGCATTACTTTAGGGTAAGCTTGGCTATGTTTAGTTAGGTTAGGTTCGGCTATAAGGTAGCCTGCGAAGCCCCGGGTGGACATAGGATTGACGGGCTTTGCTATAGTTTTTATCTGTCTGGTGAAATAATGTGTCAGCAATGATGGCAATTAATTTGCATCTTTAACAATTCACTCTTCATTTGCTCTTATCAGTGAATCTACTGTGGAGGATACATCAAACCTACTTGCTTGATTTCTGATAAAAGACATCTAAAGCTAATTTCACTCCGGCAAAGTAGTGCCATACATTGTGTCAAGCTGCCTTTCGTATCGCCAAATATTATACCAGACAACATAACTAATCTTTCTGTAGATAAGATATTTTTGTCAGCATATCTAAATCACCACCACTATGTCGAGTGTAGGCTTGCTGCGATATATTCATACTGAAGGACTAATTTCTGCATATCTCATTAATTTCTATGTAAATATATGCCACGAATCGTGCAGGACGGAAATAAATATGATAGGCAGAAGTGAGATCCTTCATATAGGTAGTTCGTAAGGCAGTAGTATCTGTCATACAAAATACTTGATCTTCGAAAACTTGCGAACTGCCAACTAAGAGTTTCTTCCCTCCACTTATGAGTAGCCAATAAAGGGTTTCTTCTCGCCAGTTGGGGGTAACGGAGTAAGGGTTTCTTCCCTCCATTTACGAGTAGCCAATAAAGGGTTTCTTCTCTCCAGTTGGGGGTATCGGAGTAAGGGTTTCTTCTCTCCACTTATGAGTAGCCAATAAAGGGTTTCTTCTCTCCAGTTGGGGGTAACGGAGTAAGGGTTTCTTCCCTCCATTTACGAGTAGCCAGTTAACGGTTTCTTCTCTCCAGTTGGGGGTAACGGAGTAAGGGTTTCTTTCCTCCATTTACGAGTCGCCAATTAACGGTTTATTCTCTCCAGTTGATGCACAAACCATTACTTGCCTCATATTTTAGAATGCTGTGAAATGAAAAGCATTAAAACGGAATTATATTTTGCTCGCTCAAGAGGAGGCGTAAGGACCTGAGCGGTATGAGTGGGGAACCCTCAGGTCCGTAAGCCGCTTAGATGCTTCCTGTTTCGAAATAAACTGTTTATGAAAGGATTTTGCATACCCGAACAAAGGGAACTCTGGAAAGGGCAACTGCGAAGAGAATGTGAATATCTTAGACACGGTGTGGTTTCAAGATAAAACTTTGCGACCTTTTAACAATATCTATGTATTTTACTTAGAGGGGATGTTCAATCTTGATCAATTGTTACACAGGCAGAGTCCGCAAAAAAATATATACCAACCTTGCAAGGAAAATAAGAAAGAAAAAATTTTAAAGTATTTATACTTTATCAGAAGCGTGGTTCACGTTACCGTAGGGCGATAAAAATATTTAGAGGTGCTCAACATAAAAGGTATTATTTTTCAAACCATTGCATGTGTGTACAGCAAAACATATGTCTGCATGTATTACTTATTGTNCACTCTTCATTTGCTCTTAGTAGTGAATCTACTGTGGAGGATACATCAAACCTACTTGCTTGATTTCTGATAAAAGACATCTAAAGCTAATTTCACTCCGGCAAAGTAGTGCCATACATTGTGTCAAGCTGCCTTTCGTATCGGCAAAAATTATACCAGACAACATAACTAATCTTTCTGTAGATAAGATATTTTTGTCAACATATCCAAATCACCACCACTATGTCGAGTGTAGTCTTGCTGCGAGATATTCATACTGAAGGTCTAATTTCTGCATATCTCATGAATTTCGATGCAAATATATGCCACGAATCGTGCAGGACGGAAATAAATATGATAGGCTGAAGTTAGCTCCTTCATATAGGTAGTTCGTAAGGCAGTAGTATCTGTTATACAAAATACTTAATCTTCGAAGACTTGCGAACAGCCAACTAAGAGTTTCTTCCCTCCACTAATGAGTAACCAATAAAGGGTTTCTTCTCTCCAGTTGGGGGTAACGGAGTAAGGGTTTCTTCCCTCCATTTACGAGTAGCCAATTAACGGTTTCTTCTCTCCAGTTGATGCACAAACCATTACTTGCCTCATATTTTAGACTGCTGTGAAATGAAAAGAATTAAAACGGAATTATATTTTGCTCGCTCAAGAGCAGGCGTAAGGACCTGAGCGGTATGAGTGGGGAACCCTCAGGTCCGTAAGCCGCTTAGATGCTTCCTGTTTCGAAATAAACTGTTTATGAAAGGATTTTGCATACCAGAACAAAGGGAACTCTGGAAAGGGCAAATGCGAAGAGAATGTGAATATCTTAGACACGGTGTGGTTTCAAGATAAAACTTTGCGACCTTTTAACAATATCTATATATTTTACTTAGAGGAGATATTCAATCTTGATCAATTGTTTCACAGGCAGAGTCCATAAAAAAATATATACCAACCTTGCAGGGAAAATATTAAAGATAAAATCTTAAAGTATTTATACTTTATTAGAAGCGTGGTTCACGTTACCGTAGGGCGATAAAAATATTTAGAGGTGCTCAACATAAAAGGTATTATTTTTCAAACCATTGCATGTGTGTACAGCAAAACATATGTCTGCATGTATTACTTATTGTTCCAGGAAGAGAGAGGAACTACTGAGCAGTAAGAAATATTACTTAACCAGCACATTTTGTTTTTATCGAATCAGACGACAACCATTAAAACAATAAAAAACTAAAGCTACATAATACTATACTTTGAACTATAAAAGACTATGAAATGGTACAGAAGCAAAAGGCAGCTAACTACTGGAACAGAAAAACCATGGAGCAAAAGAAATATTGCTAATTGTTGCCCTATTGCCTGCGATTGGGTCTCCTGATGCCGCATCAGTTTTTGATGCTGAAAATTAATACAGGAATGTCATATCTCGTCTCCTTGAAAGTCTTAATGCAGTATTTTCACTGGCCTGTCGCCAAGTTCTGTGAATCTGCTTTCACTTTTTAGAATTAAAAATGTGTGTATTTGAGTTGCTTGACCCTCGACCCAAGAGAAGGATTTTCGTTTATACTCTGAAAGCGAACTCTTACAAGAGCAATATTTCCTTGGCAGAAGGGTTCAAGGACGTAAGTAATTTTAGGACATATTACGAAACTAAGCAAACACGAACAACTAAGATGTATAAAAATTCATTACAAATACTGTATTATGAGAAGTAAAGTTCACATTAAATATATATATATATATACCCAAAGTTACATTTACATCCACAAAGTTAGCTTGTTTAATACGCCAGGGACACCCACAGTTCTATAGTTGTAGAAGGCCGCAAATGCTAAACGTCAAATACCTCCAGAAAGATGGGCCACCAATTACAGGTTTTCTAACACACGATTGCTCACATCGATATCAAACACTGTGAAGAAAGAGACTTGCTTGTATAATACAAGCATAAAGTGGCACCGCTAACAAATGTTCTACTCGAACCAGACCACCCATCACTGCTGTTGACGGGAATATTACCTAAAGTTCACCTACAGATTATTATGCTGCGCTAATCTTGAAATATTTTAACACCATTTACTATAAAATTGAGAAAGACGAGTTAGCTGGCGCTTTCAGTCAAATGTTGTCTAGCACGTTAAGTTCGTTCGGTGCCGGTACTCCTTTAACACGCAATAGAATTTTATACGCACTTGGGAAGCTTGTAATAGTCTGCCTCGGGCCACCTGCTGTGGTTGAACTAGGATACATTCTTCTTACGCGTGAAGGCTAATTCACTTATAATCTATTTGACTTGCGAAAGCTGCGGGGTTACCGCACTTACCATATTAGCCCACCATTAATTAGTTCAAGCACCTACAACACTCACAACAGGTTACATTATTAATTAGATGAAAGGTTGGGGATTGCCGTGCGTATCAAATTAGCCCTCCATAAATTCTACCACCGAAAGGGGAAAAATTTTTTGCTGAGGCACTTTTCCCTCTCTCATTACCGTTGCTTAGAGGCCCGTGCTTTTAGCGGCTTAATGTTCTTTATTCAAAAGATCCGAGTCGCTCGAGTAAGCGGCATTCAAAGCCGGTAGAAATTTATCAAGAGAATAACGCTTTTACCTTGAACGTACATCATTTAAAAGTCCATCCGCTTGTCTAAAACAGACACACGCATTTACAAACATCTCATGAAGTTCAATTGCTGGTTTCCATGCGAAATAGCTTTAAATGAGAGTATATTAGGTCTCAAACTGCTCTCGTATATATGTCGTGTGCGTTTGATGGATTTGCGCGATCGATCAATCGCGCTGCGCAATCGGTGGATGTTGTAGGTATTAGGCCGTAATTTCGGGTAAGTTGGACTATATTCGGGTTTAATGTCGGGTAGGTTAGGGNAATACTGAAGAAAAAGATTCCAAGGTACCCCACTTTTTTTTACATCTTGAAATCTGAATTTTCTCCTATGTTATTCCCATAGAGCGTGACAGGAAAGATATAAATAAATAAATAAATAAATAAATAAAAACACGACGTGAATTAGTATATAGTAGATAACGCTTTTACCTTCAACGTACATCATTTAAAATTACATCCGCTTGTCTAAAACAGACACACATTTACAAACATATCATGAAGTTCAATTGCTGGTTTCAATGCAAAATAGCTTTAATTGAGAGTATATTAGGTCTCAAACTGCTCTCGTGCTCTGTACAAGAGTACAGCTCCGGAAGATCTTTCAAAGAGAAACGCATTGAGCCACATTACAAATGTGCTTTTATGCTTGACTAGTTTACACGTGTTTCGCTCAAAGAACAAAATTGTGCACTCTGACGTGACCTCGCCGAGAAACGCACACGTTTTAACATATGACGCGTAACTTTCGCTCTTAACATAAAATTAATTAACTGTACATTGGAAACCTTCAAGGAATGAGACAATCCCCTAAATGTTTTAAGTAAGACGCCTATCCAGTGTTTTCCTTAGTTTCACTCTGTTTACATATATATCTACTTAGAAACACAATTACATTTATTCTATTTTATAAAAATGATTCAGTTATCCGTAATTGGCTAGAATTAACAAGCAAACAAACAAGCAAGCAAGACTATAACAAGAATATTAGCGAGCAAGCAAGCCAAGCCCTCTCTCGAAGATATATTTGGTATTCATTCGCTTTCATTAAGCTAGGCTGGAATTTTATAGAAGGAATTATTCCGGCAGTAAAACAAACTCAGCTTCCCGGAGACGCGGCTCCCAGGCTCCATTTGCCTTCTTTATTATGCAAAATGCGTCGTATTTGTTTGAATAATTGCTCCCGCCTCAGTGAGTTCATTCCTCAGTTGAAGAACTTGTCCGAACGTCAATGAATGATAAGAGAGACTCCATTCGTGTGTACGCAGCTTCGCTGCAGTGGAGCCTTGGGAAAATTTTGTGGTTGATTTAATTCGCGTGACTTCACCTTGTTATTTTTTGGTAAGTGCTGGGGTGTTCTCCACTGCAAAGGGTGTGTCGAAAGTGCTGTAGTATTCTACTGCAAAGGCTGTGTTCAAAGTTCTGGCGTGTTCTACGGCAAAGGGTGTGTCGAAAGTGCTGCAGTATTCTACTGCAAAGGATGTGTTCAAAGTTCTGGGGTGTTCTACGGCAAAGGGTGTGTTGAAAGTGCTGTAGTATTCTACTGCAAAGACTGTGTTCAAAGTTCTGGCGTGTTCTACGGAAAAGGGGGTGTTGAAAGTGCTGTAGTATTCTACTGCAAAGGCTGTGTTCAAAGTTCTGGCGTGTTCTACGGAAAAGGGTGTGTCGAAAGTGCTGTAGTATTCTACTGCAAAGGATGTGTTCAAAGTTCTGGCGTGTTCTACGGCAAAGGGTGTGTCGAAAGTGCTGTAGTATTCTACTGCAAAGGATGTGTTCAAAGTTCTGGGGTGTTCTCCAGCAAGGTGAATCGTGAAATAAAATAAGAATAAACTGCCAACTTAAACCGCTTTCAATGATACGTGTATCTTTCATCTTGGTGCAGAGTAATAAGTACTAAAGCGGAGCAAACTTGTGAAAACTTCTCTGATGCTTGGCGTTGTAGGTTAACATTTCAATTTTGTCGCAATTTATTCGGCTTTTGCGGGTTGGGTACTGAATTTTGAGGGATGACTATCCAATTTTCAAGAAGGCGTTCGGTTTATCCGGGTGGACCTATCGACTTTACAGGTTGGATTTTTGAGTTTTTGGGTTAGCTTTCCGATTTTATCTTTAAGTTTTATACGTTGGTTCAAAATTGTTCAAAACCTTAGCTACTGCTGTTATTTTTGCACCATGTGAAGTGCCAAAAGAGTGCCAAAATGGAATTAATCTTGAAATTTTGAGTGAATTCAATTTCGCAAAGATGTACATTGCGGCTTGTGATGTTAATGCGTATTAAGCTGTAGTCGCACACCCAGAAACGTTTGCAAAAACTCGGAACGTTTCGCATTTCATGCTCTCGTGAGAAGCGATCTTTAGACATGCGGTAGGTAGTGTATTCATTTTTTTTTCTGACGTTAGATATGCTCTTGGTGGTTTTCAAGATAAAAGTTTCCGTGACTTATATAGATAATATATACTTGAAAATTGTACTGTCACGATTACGTTGATGAAAGTTGAGGCAACTGCTCTCTGAATATCAAGTTGGAGATGTTATTACGACTCTTCGATGAATATTATGTAATTCGAGTGGTTAGCGCCAGAAAAGCTTACAGTTGTTCGATGATGTAAAATTTCTAAGTAATACAAAAAAATCGAGTTGGGGAAATTGTGACGACAGTAGAAAGTGTAGCCGAGCGACATGACGTAGCTTAGGTTTTGGAAGCACCATTGAGGAAATAAAGATATGAACATATTAATTCATGCAACAACTACTTGCTAGAAACAGTTGTGACTACTAATTACGAAATGTTGTTAAAATATCCCAATTATAAATCTTGGACGTCCCAGACGCTCAATTCGTAAAACAGTTTCTGGGCTCGCTAATAATTCTGTCGGTAATCTAACGCTATTCATGAATGACGATGTTGTAACTACAGGATCATACATTCAATATGTAATCGAGGAATCTGATTTCTGTGATGTAAATTTTATCGAGTGATTTCATTTCGATGCTGCAAATTTTATATCGAGTGACATAATTTCGATACTACAATTTTATCGAGTCACTTGATTTCGATATTGTAGGTTTATCGGGTTTTCTGATTTCGAAGTTGCTCGATGTTGCGAATTTTATCGAGTGACCTGATTTTGAAGCTGTAAATCTTATCGGGTGACCTGATTTCGATGCTGCCTGCATATTTTATAGAGTGACCTGATTTCACCGAAGTTGCAGAACAGTGCATATTTTCTCGAGTGCTCTGGTTTCTATAACTCTGCAGCTAGTAATGTAAACTATGTATGCTTTAAGTCTACGTGCAGTCGGCTTATATGTGCGACGGTGCGACATAGTTAAAGGTTGTACATAGTTTTATTTTCCTTTTCAAGTGACAAGTTAAGATGCTTCATAAGAAGAAAGTCGGACGCCAAGTCAAGTCTGGCGCACTAAGCCCTTATTCTGAGACTGTCGTGCTGCATATTTTATGATGTAGCGTTTTTGGTTGTTGCGCCCTGTCTTCTGAAAGAGACTGCAGTGATATTTGCAGACACATAGCAGGCGAAAAGTTGTACATTTTCAGCCTCGGTGCGACAAAAAAAGAAACCGTAAGTTTTTTTTAGATGCGGTAATATTTACTGCGACAAGAAATAAACCTTTTTTTCTCTCGGTGCAATAATATTTGTAGGTAATAAGAGAGAAAAATGTATTTATTTTTTTAGGTGAGCTAATAGTTGCTGGCAACATGAGAAATTTAATAATTCATAATACATATGATTCATTTCAATACAACCGATGGCATTTTATGGCAACAGGAAAGAAAACTTTTGGAGATAATAGTTACTGACAACGAGGGAGAAAACGTTCACATTTTTGTCTTGGTGGGATAATATCTTGTGAAGCTGGAAAGATTGTTCTTACCTCGAATACATTATTTGATGCGCTTTTTCAAGCTTTGTATACTGCTGCTACTTTTTATGGATGTGGCTGCTCGTATTTAAGAAAAAATGAGCGCTGAGTGTATTGTACTTTTATAAGTTCAACGATACCAAGTAGCTGAAGGGCCTTTCTGGATTTATAGTTCACTTTTTATAAGTCAGTGCAAGAAAATTAAAATATGACAGTGAGCTGAACAGAAAATTTGAATTGAAATGTAACTAAAACGCCTCGTGGCGTAAGACCATCACCGGCGTTGGGGGCAAATCCAACGCAGTTATTTTTGATGTACAAGGTTAGGGCGCAGGGTCACTCTCAGAGATTAGATCTTCATTAATAACATAGGAGATATAGAACGCCTCGTGGCGTAAGACAATCTGCCACGGTGAAGGGAAATTCAACGCCGTTATTTTTTATGGCCAGCTAGGCCTAGTTTTTTTGACATGGGCCACATATAGATCAATCCACCAATCGTTCTACAAAAAAAAAATTATGAACACTGCTCAACTCATTCGACCACGTTTTGGATGGACAGACAAATATATATACTTAAATCTTCAACGAAAACATCACCTCTCTCACTTCGTTCGTGGGTGATAATAATTGGCAAAAGAACTGCACTAACACCTTTAGTAAAGTATTCAGGACTCTAGCTGTTAATTGTTGAACTAAGCGTTAGCTATTTCTGCCAAGGTACTCAAGGCTATTGCAAAATGCGTCATTAACAGGCCGCCACTCGTGTTGATATCAACCAGTTTCCCCAACTGCACCGGCGAATTTTTCGCTTATCAAACTATTAACTGATCGTGGATTTTTTTTCCGCTCGAAACCTGCCCGTGTTTGATAATATGAAAAAATGCCTGTGTATTCAGTAAATTACATCGCGTGCATATCAAATATCCGAATTGAACTAGAAAACTTTTATTTTGTCATGATATTAACAGGTGCGGATTTCTTTTTCATTTGCAGATAGTCAATGTGTCGTACATACAGAAAGTGCCAGCAGTTGCAGCAAAGCATGTTATCTCGAATACTGGCTTTCCGAATTGAATTTGAAGAATTTTTTCCCTTGACGCGAAAATTGTATTGACTTACTGTCTTACGCAGGCTTGGCGGCCGTGTGGATTGCGAGAGATCCTGAGCTGCAAAGCAATCATGGCACCGGCCCCGGCAGCAACTCCATCAGAATTTGGGGTGAAACTAACCCCTTCAATCCCGATGCAGCCGGCAAAGGTCATCGTCCACCCAATCAAATAATAGACTCTGATGCTGCAGAAAAACCTTCGAAGAATTCACGGCGGTCCTACCACCGAGAACGATACGCATCCCATGGTCATGGTGGAAAACTTATTGGTAATGGAAGAGCCACCAACATCTACCATGAAGAGGGTAGACGTGGTGCTCATCACAGTAGAGAAAACACGCATCGAAGAGGTAGAATAACGGCGCATCATAGCGCGGAGAGTACGGAAGGTGATATAACGGAACATCTAAGCGATGACAGTTTAGGTAGAAGAAAGTTTGTTGGTGACCACACCAAGGAAAGTTCAAACGGAAATGGACCCAAAAGTCATCAGGGTGAAGGAAGTGTTAGAGGCAGGGATGAAGTGGCAATCCAGAGCGGCGGAAGTGGGCAGTGGAGAGGCTGGGGGGTCGTCAAAAATATCGTCAACGCTCACGAGGGGGAGACAGCTTTTTTGCCGTGTCGAGTGCCTTTCGAAGAAGAGGACGGTGGTGGCGCTGTGCAGGTAAGTGCCTTCTAGAATCTTTTACACGCTCCTTTGTTACAGGAATAAAGGGTCATAAAAAGAAGGTGCAGCTGGCGCAGGCAGGTCATTGATGAACTCAAGTGTTCCGACGATGTTGAAGTGCTCTTAACTGTAAATAATCATAAAATGTAGGAGGAAATGAGCCTGTGACAATTTTATCTACTACCGTAGCAGCATTAGAATTACATTGCAAAACAAGCAATACCGCAGCTAGTCGAGTCAGTTGTATGCCCAGAATAATTTGGTGAACTTGTCCCGAAGGGAGAGTGTGGCTTGCCTCTGTATATCTTACAAGGTACGTAACAGTGTGGACCACTGGTTGCATTCCTATCTCCATGTCCTTAAGGTCTTCGGGAGACACACTCGAGATGCAGCTAAAGTCCATTTCTTTACATTGGAGATTGTATGAGGTGCCAAGCTCTCCAGCCCGGTCGGTGTTTTATATCTCAATCTGTGTTGGCAAGGATTTCGTTGCCGGGATTCGTGTTCGGCTGTGTTGATATGCAAACGCTCAGGTCGGCCATAATTTTTTAGCGCTTCTTCTTATCAGCACTCTTGGCGTCCGAGGCCCTGAAGCTCAAAAGCTGTCGTATAAGCTAACGGCCCTTAAAATGTACCTATAAGGGCATGGAATTCACTAACGCATTTGCTAATGTTTGATTTTTTTGCCTGAATTTAGCTATGTCGATGCATCAACAAAGCTCATTCAAGGTTAAATGGCTTTTGAATCACTGTTAAATCATGATTAGTAGAATGAAATGATAAAGTTAGAACAGCGAGACTTATTCACCTGTCTGTGCAGTCTACGAGCCGTTCACTTATCCCATGCCTGGAGTTTTTGGGCCCTGGTCTGCTTATGCCCTGCTAAGGTTTTATTACCTGCCCATGTCAATCCCGGGTGTATAGCTTTAGTTTGCTAGCCAAGCCTCATCATTTCTATTACGGTTATTTATAGTGCTTCTAGTTCCTACCAGGCTGACTGAGCACGGGTCACGCTTCAAAATTTTCAGATCGAAGATGACCCCAGGCTAGAGCTCCGACACACCATCAGCCAATAATAATAACAATTAATTAATAATTAGCTTTTATTAAGAACACAATGGGTTCACAAAATATGCTTACAAGTACAAACAAAGTAGCCAAAATTCAACCTAGTAATTAGGCCCAGTCACAAATATTGGTGGCCACGTACAATGAGAATAAATAGATACACTCAGCCTACACCTGCAGACGTCTTACTGGACCGGTATAAAAACAAAGGCCGCAAATGGCCGCGCCCAACTTTCAACACTAGGCTACCAACATATTGGAGCGATTTCCAAAATTTGGAATATAGATTGTAATATCTAGTCCAGTAGGTACCCGAACTCTGGCCTATAGTTTGCCATGTCCAGTCTGACAACTGACCTGCAGAGACAAAGAAGCGTACTCACAAGTAGCCAACTTTGTCTGGTGCCTCTTTAGTCCACTTTTTAAAATTGCGCTTTGTGGTCCAATGCGGATTTCTCTTTTTCAGGCCTATAGTAAGGAATTATGGACCAAATAAAACACCTTTTCTTATTGGAACAGCATTGTTTGAAGTATCGCTTATGAAGTACGTTGTTCGTAAAAGAGCTTATTCTCAATATAACTTCGTACAATAAATTTGTGATATGCGTTTGTTCCCCTAATACCATGTCCTTATCGATCCTCACTAGGTCAAATATGGATTAATAGGGTTAATTGCCATTTGGAGGTGGTACAGCCAATTTAAAAGTTTCTTTTTTTTCCTTGTCGTCAGGTATCATGGGTGAGAAGGTCGGACTGGCACATCCTCACATCGGGCGTGGCCGCCTACACCAACGACCGGAGGTTCGCAGTGCACCACAACACCAAAGAAAACCAGTGGACATTGGCAATCAAATACGTCCGACTGGAAGACAAGGGGACGTATGAGTGCCAGGTGAGAGGAAACAGCCGTTACGGGAGCCTGCTCAGAGGAGCACAGCATATAGTAAGGGAAACACGGATATTGAGACTTAGGCAAAGCAAGCATTGGCGCTGACAGTGCCAGGCGAATTAAGTAAGCATTGGCTGTGAAAGAGTAATCTGCGTTAAAACTAGATGTGTTGGAGATAGCGGGTTTGGGTACTAGCTCCCCACCCTTTCATTCACATCTAACACCGGATTTTGCTTTTAGTAAAACCCTGTTTACACGGTGCAACTTTTGCAGCCCAACTTGCTCTTTTCGACACGTGCCCTTCTCTGGATGGGAAATTTGCTTACACTGATTTTCCCACGCGCGTGGCTCGGGACGTCGCGTTGTACAAAAGAAAAGACTGTCTCTTTAAATAATTTATGACTGCCACATAATTGGAGGAAAAATGGCAGAATATAAATGGTCAACTATCTATAGCCTTTGCTCAAGGCTTAATGTTAGATCAAAGTTCAAGAGTTTTGCACCTACAGTAATATCCCATAAGCTGTGGAATATTCCTATATAGTAGAAGGAGCAATAGCGCGAAAGCAACGCAATTTCATTCTGAAAACGGACCTTAAGGGTCATCCTCATGAAACTGTCAGCAACAGCCTTTACTTCATTTATTATAGTCTATATTATTTTAATGCACTATGTGCTTAATAGTCACTTTTTGTGAAGCTGATCGTTCAAGTGCCAGTAATTAATTCAAATTATTTTGGTCAAACGCAGCTTTTCAAAAAGATGAGAATGATCCCCTTTACAAGGTATCTTTGAAGTCGACTCTTAATAGCTGCAACTGAACACTTGCCTTACATACAGCCCCTCCAGTGAGACATTTCTATCGCTTTCTAAGAGGGAATGAGATATCAGTCACATGTGAACTGCTGTTACCTCCAAAAGGAAAATGCACTATCACCCGTATTGCTCTCAAAAGGGGGAGTGTGGTATCACTCACGTTACTATTGTTCCCAAAAGGGGATTGTGGTATTACCCACATTGTTGTTGCTCCCAACGGGGGACGTATCACCCACATTTCTGTTACTTCTAAGGTTCCAAGGGGAGTCTGGCATTACTCACTTCGAAAATCATCGAGCTGCGGCCACAGCATCCGTAATATCATTAGTACCTTACGGAACTGAGTGACTCTCAACATGAATTACAAGCAGTAACAGACCATGCGAAACAATGAATTTTGCAATACTGAACAAATATTGAACTAGAGCACTCTGAGAGGGCATATCCTCCACCAGGCAGAGCAACGTTAACGAAAAATTCAAATTAGTTCTGAAACTATGATTTCCTATATATCAGTACCAAAATATGGTCATTTGTGGATTTCGACAGTAATAACAGCTGCTGTAATTTTCTTGAAGATCCTTTCATAACTTTTCGATTTATGTTGCTCATAAACATTTGACAAACATTAGTCAAACACACAAACAGATCAGCCTATCATCACCAAAATTAGTCATTTACCCTTAGTAATATGCAAATTTAATAAAAATCCGCTAGTTGCTTTTAATTTATTTTGCTAACAAATATAGAGTAAAACCAGGAGACCAACAAACAAGCGAACAAACAGATCATCACAAAAATATGATCATTCACGCTTTGTAATATACTTAACAACGAACGTTAGTTTCATGAAAATCCCTGAATAACGCTTTGGGTTACGGCACTAAGATGAAACAGGGAGACAAACAAACGGTAGAACGGATCTTCGCCAAATTTAATCATCTGTTACTTTTTACATGCTTAACAATTTCTGTAAATTTTGTAAAGATCCACCCACAACTTTCTGATTTATCGTGGTGACAGACAAGAGACAGACAAACTTGACAAAAACATTACCTTCTTGGCTGAGGTAATAAACAAAACAATCAAAATTTACTTAAGCATTCAAGTTCTGCATTTCAGCTGCTTTAGGATCGATCTACCAAACGGCACAAACTTTCATCGACTCGAAAATAAAAATATTAGGAACTCAACCTAACTTTCCGACAACCAATACGTAAACTTCGACAGTTCCAAGTCCAACACAATAAGTGCATCACCACAGTAATTTGAATGAGTCATAAAGTCCTGACCTAAGGCTTACCTTTGCGAACGTCACGCCACCTTACAGTTAAACCAAACTGACTGTCTCGAGCAGATATCCCATCCCAATATGCTACACCTGTCAATGACAATCTCTGTGTGCTATCAACAGCAAAGAATAAAATTCCGAAGCATTACCTCTTACATTTTTAATATTAGTTATAAAACCACAAGAATTTCTTTTGAATTTTAACACGTAATGGGCATTTCTTATATTTTCGCCAGATATAATACGGGGTATATGATAGCATAAGTGGTTAAGACAATAATAATTGGCACTTCACGACGACCGCTGCGGAACAAAAAATAGATATTGTCCTTACGATGATGGGCAACATGAAAAACTAAAGCTTTCGAGTTTGACTCATTTACAATAATGTCATTATGCTCTTGCTTTCATTGCACATAAAAAATATTTATATTTTGGGTAATTGTTTTTATAGGTGCAAGAAAAAGTAAAAATAAAAATACACACAAAATTATAGATATACACAGTTGCTAGGAAATTCAAGAGTACGACATCGACACAGAAGAAGTGGTTGGAGAGCTGCAAATGACGAACACTAACAGAAGTATAACCATCTATATCTATTAGTTATTCTGTGCTACAACTTCACTTTTATTTGAGTTTCATGAAAAAAATATTCAGCATTGCAACTGCTCAAATAAAACTCAATGAGTGAAAAGAATTACAGAGAAAGCATCTAACATAATTCAAGGAAACGAGGTACACGTCTGTTTTTTGTTCTTAAAGATGACATAAAAATCTTCGAGAAAAGAAAAATTAGATGTTTAAATTTAAAGGCTGATCCCCTAGAGAAAAACGCTAGAATTTACAAAACAAAACTCCACGGATCATCAATCTCAACTTTAATTATCCTTCCATTAGCTACTGTAAGGGAATATGAAAAACATTCACCCGGATTCACGGAAGTGAGGTACAAGTCTGACTTTTGCGGCGAAAGATGACATAAAATTGTAATTAAAGCACCGATCTGTTACAGAATGATGGTATAATTTGTATAACAAAACTCGACGGATAAACGATTGCAGCTTAATCTTTTCTCAAGCTACTCCTATAGTTCAGGCTCTAGGGGGAGGGTCTCTGTGTACACTTCTCTTTGACGGCTCTACCTTGTATTTTCATATTCCATAGGATGAGGACATTGAAAAAAGTTAAGTAGAACTTTGGCAACTAGTATATTTTTGCCCCCGTCAAAAATGTACTAGTTCTGCCAACTTATTTTTTAATGTCCTCATTATATGGAATAGGAAAATACATGGTAGAAGCTTGAAAGAGAAATGTAGACAGCCAACCCCCTAGAGCCTGGACTATAAGTACATTCCTTTGAAAAGCGCTTCGCGCGTTACAACATTTTTCTCACTTCAACCAACTAGTTTTTATTAAAAGGAAATTTTAATGCTCACCGATCCATTAGTCAAACTCCTGACTTACAGACTGCACGAGCTGCAGACTTGCTGAGTTTTGAAATAATTTGATTTTCTCTTCAATTTGCGCACCGAATGTAAATATTAATCAGTAAAGCGACTTTTATACATGAGCAAAGTAACTTTATTGAAAAACATTGCAAATATGAAATATTCACTGCCTTCGGTGGAAATAAGAGAACAGACAACCTTTCTAGCTGTACCTAATGAAAATACACTTAACGCGTTCCAAATCGTCTCTGATCTCCTACTGGTGCCAAAAAATTCGGTAATTCAACAGTTGCACTGTAAGGGAAACGAAGAGTGATTAAAATTACAGCAGTTGTAGTGGTCCCACGTTGGAGAATGGAGAACAGTTAGACCCTACAATGTAACTAAACAGAGCCGCTGTTACGGATAAGGTTCAATGGAGCGACTTATGGTACATACAGTAAAGTACCACATAACACGTTTTTTTTTTTTTACTCGCCCTCTACGGTTAACGACATAACACGATCCTAAAACTGTTTTTAAAGTAGTTCCTGAAATTAATAGAAAACGTGAGCTAAGGGTAAAATAAAATATTCCAAACAGAATTCCTGCACATTTTAAGGACTTAGGGAGTGCATGCATGACATAAATTTGGATGTATATTTTGCTAAATTTAAAATGCATTACAGAATGTGCAAATTGAATCTAATGACCTCTTTGTATATTCTTTGGGCTATCATTGAGTAAAAAATGGTATCTTCAATTTATCAGTAAATGCTAGGTTATTTTAGTTGCCGCAAAAAATGAGTCTTACTAATAATCTTACAATATTGGAAAACATATTGGAAAACAAAGCAACTAGCCTGCAGTTCTTGTTGGTTTCTGCTATTCGACTGATGTCCCCAATATTTTGTGTAGTATAAAAATGCAAATTACGTCAAATCTAAATTATGAAGGCACGGAAAACGTAAACAGGTAAGCCGGAGCAAAGTTGGCAGAAATTTTAGATATGCATGCAACTTTTAGACTTTGCGGTGCAGATCCTACGCGTTGCAAAACAAAGGTTTAATATTTTAAGACATTATGCTCTCTACCCAAGAGGTTGCTGCATTTTTTATCAGGATGCAAAAATTTCACCGCCCATTTTTACAAGTTATTTTTTTTTTTTTTGCCCGGTAACTTCACTAAAAAATAGTTTACGTTTCCAGCTGAAAACAGTATGTAGTTGCCTTTCGCAGACTATGGCAGGCCATTCATTAATAATTTAACGAACTCCAATTGACACAAATTTACGTGTTGAAGAAATAATTTACCAGATGTACACACAGTGTATGATTACCGTGAATTTAGTAATTTCAGATTTACATATTATGTAATTGGCAAAGTCATAGTAGTGATATTTTTTAATGCAAAGTAATTAAGAATATTTAGATAAGACCCGGCCAATATTCTGAGCTCCGTTTGACACGTTAGCAATACTAGATATTTTCGGGGGCATTTCATCCTCTGTAACTATCCTTTGATATTTCAAGCATATCATTATTTGCAAAGTTACACTTATAGAACTAATATACTCCAAATTTGTGAAATTAAATACGGTTAAACTTGAACGAATGCTATAGGTTTTGTACGATAGCAGTTAACGAGCTATAAGGCTCGCCGAGTTGTGGTATAACGGCTGATGAGCAAATAAACCTATAATTTTCTTCTATGACAACAGGATCTATGTTTACACAGATCCAGTGTAACGGTAAAAGTTACATTTTATTTTTCATGCGATGGAAATATGTAAGCAAGCTTAATATTGACAAATTAAATAATATGATAAAGTTTCATTGCTTATTAACACGTGAGTACACATTTCAGAGATACATACCAATATTTTGAAGGCATGTAGAGACAAATAAATAAAAAGCAAATTTAATTAATATAGGTAGAATCACATATAAACGGTTCCGTTAAATATAATGCAAATTTTTTATATCCACTGCTCCTGGTTTAAGTCGTGAGTCGGCTGTAAAGTATCATGGGTAGCACCTGTCTTCTTCATATCTTATTTGAGTCATCGGAATGGGTGGGAAATAGGACCTAGGATTAGGATAGATGGGTTCGTGTATCGTATGTATGCAGTAGGGAGCAGTGCCCCTGGGGAAACCCACAAGTTACCTTAGCCTTCACTACTAGGTAGGCTTTCGGGACACCTCTCCTTCGTACCCACTTTGCTGTCATCCACTTTCATATTCCTACTGATGATGCTCTTTTCCATTCTTCCTCTTTTTACCCAGCTTGCTGTTCTTATACGCGTTGATCCTGTGTGGAAACGCCGTCTTTCATGGGTTCCACGTTTCTTTCGAGATACTGTACGACCCTTTTTTCTTCCTCTGTGAGTTTCTCTTTGTAGTGGAAACGGAGTCTTAAACTACTTAATATTACTAACGAATGGCATGTTCAATTGGACTCCAAAATTAGGCCTTAGAAGTTTGAATTGTGCGAAACTGCAAACAAAAATTTTGTCTCTGTCACATTTAATCGTATTGTAAGTGATAGCAGCAATACAATTACGGTGGGTTGGCTGAGACTTCAGTTTGCGGAGCAAAATTGAGTTTTTGGAAGTACCAAGGGTAATTATGGGTCACTGGCTGCAACTTAATTCAACGAGTTGAAGCGGGCGTACCTGAGTGAAAAAGTTTCGAATAAGTTCAGCTTCTACGGCCTATGTTCGCCAGCAAATCGAACGCGCCCTAACCCCATCCTTATCATTTATTCCTCTTGTTAGATTACCTTCGTAGTGGACACGGAGGCTGCTACGTTTCATTATTCAATTCCTTGTGGAAATACCGAAACAGATTTTTTAGGGCTATTACGCGGAATGGTGCTTAGATAAAAGCTATTACTGTGATCCTGTGACTAATTATAGCAACGAATAAGTGATTAACCTTGATTCCAGAAGCAGCGTACTGGAATGCTCTCAAAAGTTTCCTGATATTAATGCAGTAACATCAATACCAAAATTCCATTGCGGCAAAAGTTTACCATCCTGGGGCTGGATGCACAAAGTTACGGTGACGTAAGCGGTAGGCCTAGATTTCATTGAAGAAGTACCATTATTGTAGCTCATATTTTGTCACTTTCTAACTGTGATTTCACAAAGTTAACTCTAAATAATAGACAGACTCAGATTTTCAAATGAGGAGTAAAAATGTAAAACTTCAGCAGTTACATGGTTGCATTTGTGCTTGCAGCTGTACAGTTACGATGCTTGTAACTTTACAAGGCGTTTGAGCATCCGGCCCCTCGGACGTTGGCTACACGTTTACAGAAAATTAACATTAATCAGTCGATATGGCAGAAAACTTTCAACATGCATGATTATACTGTACTCTGTACTATAAGTTGAATATTCATACTAACGCTCTGGTTACCGTTCACCTGATTCTCTCATACTGTCAACGAATAATGCATAGGTGTTATTTAGAAAAAGGCGCCTCCATCATTTTAATAAGCCATTAAGTACATAGGTAGTAAAAATCAATGGTATTTAACAAATTTAACAGCTTGTATCATATTTTAACTATTTGTAAACGCCAATAATTCTAATCTACTCTAATATCTGCAAGAGGTATACAGCTCATACAAATACCTAGTGGATATAATAAGCTTTTTATAAAGACCTGAGTGCGATGAAAAAGCTGTTTTTTTACGTACAGTGTAGAAACAATAAAATCAGCTTTGCTTCCTTAGGACATCTCTACACAGGCTTTGGACACTGGAGTGCAGTGTTGTAAAAAAAATGACTTTCTTATCAACAGAACTGATCACTAAATGCAATAGTTTCGTCGTTATTTTCATCAATGCTAATCCGTCTTGTTACTGTATATATATATATATATATATATATATATATATATATTTATTCATATGTATAAATATACATATATAGCAACGCTTCATTATGGCTGTACTTGATCTGCAACGAGCAGCAGTACATTCCCCATAATGAATAAATTCCGCTATGGCAAGAGCATCTCTACCCCTTGCGCGTCATCAAAGTCTTAGGAATAAAAATTAATTAGATACGGCAAAAACAACCGCACATTAACAGAACAAGAATAAACTAGAAAGGATCTTGGTAATAAGTTATTCATAACTAATTATTGCCTTTGCATCCATTACAGGAAATTAGCGAGATTGAGCTAATGAACGCTGTTTTATTGCTTCAAACGTAAAAAGGATAACTCTTATTGACGCAATAATTGTACACTTAAAGATGCATAGAGAACTTCAGACACTCAGTCATAAAACAATAATGATTCAGAGACAGTCATACATAAACAAGAGGATGATTTGCTGCAGCGTCTCGAAGTAGAGTTAAATGGTCAAACTCTAATGTCATTAATCTAGGTTATTTTGTTACGAGAGTTATTTCGCTCATTGTATTATTGTTAATTATATTATTATTATTATTATTATAGGAAAAAGAACTCTTGCTGTAAACTATCCTAGCCTCAGTGAGAAAATGTTAACAGATTTATGTCAGCCTAACGTAGTATATGTAGCTGCAATATTGTTCGACTCAGGATATATTTTCGTTAAATTTGAGACTAGTATTATTAAATTTTCTGATGTAAGTCGATACTCAAATTACAACCTACCTATTCCTATCATTGTTTTTGGATTTCTCCACTACAAAGTTTGTGATTTTCATTATTTTGTCCTGGCTGGTGAGAGAATATTTCTATCATACCAGATGCTGAAACAAACCCTCTGTTCATGCCCGAGATTAATAGTGCATGTTCGATTGGGCGCCCAAATTAAGCATGCTAAGATTGACTTGTTCACCGGCTTCGACTCGTCGAATTGAGTTGCAGGTTTTGATCCCAAATCGGTTACCTCTGAGACGTCCACAAACTCAATCTTGCTCCGTAAAACGTTCTTTTGAATAAGCTCAACGTAATCGCGTTACTTCTAATACTTGCAACACATTTCAAAGTAACAAATCCAAAGCTTTTAATTAATTAATTACTTAATTAGCCTGAAGTCTCGGAAGAGTTAAACCTCGAAGGCTTAATTTTCAACTAATCCGACTGTGTAGTCCTGACTGTGACTTCAGCATAACGTCTATGAATATCGTGCACTTTTACCTCCGCCAAGGAGGTTATGTTTTCGTCGTGGTTGTCTGTCTGTCTCTTTGTCTGTTTGTTTGTTTGTTTGTTTGTCTTTTTGTCTTTCTGTCACTGAGATAACTCAAAAAGTTATGAACCGATTTAGATGAAATTTACAGGGATTGTTAGGTATGTTTGGAGAAACAGATGATTAACTTTTGGTGAAGATGTGTCCATCTCTTTGTTTGTTTGTTTGTTTGTTTGTCTGCCTCATTTTTCTCAATGCCATAACTCAAAAAGTTATGGCTGGATTTTGATGAAATTAACATGAGTTGTTAAGTATATAAGAAAGAGTAAATGACCAAATTTTGATAATGATCCGTTTTTTCATTCGTTCGTTTGTCACTATTTTTAATTTTATGTTAGTTAGCACAATAACTCAAAAAATAATGAATGGATCTTTATGAAATTCATAGGGGATGTTAGTAATGTTAAAAGACATAAATGTAAATATTTTGGTGCAGATCGCTTTGTTTGTTAGTTTGTATGTTTGAAACATGCTTGTCATTACGTTTGTTAACAGTATAACTCAAAAAGTTATGAACGGATCTTTAAGAAAATTGCACAAGCTGTTATCGCTATCAAAAGGCACAAATGATTCGATTTTGGAGTTTATACACAGAAAATTATGGTTTCAGAGCCAATTTGAATTTTTTGCTACCGTTGCCTCACATGGCGGAAGTATGCGCTCTCACAGTGCTCTAGTTTTTAAAATATCAGTCATGTCGGCTTAAACTTCCCATAATTTGGAGCGATAGTAGAAAGTTCTCCATTACCATTTGCTATGGTGTAAAAATTACAGTAGTGACTGAGATTTTCGATGTTCTTTTTTAAAATTTGCGCAATCTGAAGCCTTGCCTCGGCTACGTAAACGGATTAGTTGAGTTGCCTCTAGGCTGTTGGCGGCAACAAAACTTGTTACGTGGGCACCGGGCTTAAGTCTCTACAAAAAACTGTATTTCGTCGACCTCTCTTACGAATTTCGTGCCTTTGTTAACTTTACTTCAGGTGGTGGGAGAGAATCTGTTCTTCTCAAGGCTTGTGGAGCTGCAAGTGTCGATACCAACTGTAAGCATCACTGGAGGACCTGAGCATCACGTGGATGCGGGGTCATCCATCGCACTGGTGTGCAACGTGAAGGTTAGTTTGATAGTTTTTCGGTTTTTATGTCGTAGCTGGGCACGTGCGGCCCTGACACAAAACCAAGACAAAGCCGGTGGTCTGCGGCCTCCGCCCTTTGTTACTCCTAGGGCTGGGAGCAAGTGCCAGTTCCTATATCCTATACGGCATATGCACGAAGTAATTCCGTTAGTTCATTTTATGTAATTTTCGTTTTTCAACCCGTAACGTTAATACTGATTTCGTATAGCAAAACTTGTACTTTTAAAATATACTGCAAGAGGCCGACATATCAGGGTGCAGGCACGATCAGACTGAAGTGACGAGCCTTAGCCCGTTTTAACGGAGTAACCCAAGCTTATCCGTCTTGCTGTTGTTCAAGTGTTTGTAGGTTTACCGTTTCAAATTGAAAAAAAAACATTTCAAAAGTCAAGAAATTCCTCGAGAGGTTAAAACACACCAGGGTACTGAAAATAATGGTGTTTATTTAATTTTTTTCCGCGATGCTGATACCTCAAGTTCGTTCGTAAGCACTTATAATTTTGGATCGGTAAATAAGATAGGTGTAAAACCTTCAATAATTTCACCGATACAATTATGGTGCTAATCGTACGAAAATTTACAGTATGATTAATAGAGACGGAAATGGGCTTAATCTACTTCGGAATTCTCCAGGTCTTGCAAAGCTAAAGGCAGGCTCACACGGCAGTCTTTTGGTCCCCAGACGTACAACCCCTCGACGTAGTATTTTCT
>LQNS02278140.1:2340554-2357531 GCA_001587735.2 Parhyale hawaiensis | reverse complement strand
GTTCTTTCTATCTCCTGTCTGAAATTGAGCTGCTCAATGCCATTCGTGTCTGCAGGTGTAGGCTGAGTGTATCTATTTATTCTCATTGTACGTGGCCACCAATATTTGTGACTGGGCCTGATTACTAGGTTGAATTTTGGCTACTTTGTTTGCACTTGTAAGCATATTTTGTGAACCCATTGTGTTCTTAATAAAAGCTAATTATTATTATTAAAGTCTCGAAGGCACTTTCACTCTGGCCAAGTTTGCAAATATTGTCTGCCATTACTCAATGTACAGAGAGGTAATGTCCAACATCTTATTTTAGTCCACAGTCTTATTTCCCCATTCATTTCTCATGGGCATCATACTGGAAGTTGGGGAGGCACGCGCCCTCTGGGAGCCCACTGGTTATCGTAATAAGAGTCTTTCGCGTCCAGTTTTGTCTTTCATATTTGCTACTTTACCTGACCATCTTCGCTCTGTTCTTTCTCTGCCATTCCCTACTGGCGTATCCTACTTGCTCCTGCATGCTTTATTCTGTCCTTCCTCTTCTTTCCCGACTTGCTGTTCCCATGCGCGTTGACTCGTGCATGGGTACGACGTTTCTCTTAGCATTCTTTCTCCTTTCTTTCTTCCTCTCTTTGGATCACAGTGTGCCCTGTGGGTAGGGAGGCTTCAACTAGGAATACAGTAATGATAAAGAAACCGACTGGCTTACTGTACCCATATTCGGTCACAGAGCATGGGATCACCCTCGGCCGTGGGTTTCATATTTCTCTCTAATTATTTTATATCACTTTCATTTCCTCTCTTGCAGCTCCTTTGCAGAGGTTACGACGTCTCAAGCTAACTTATATAATAGCATAAGGAGTCAGCTCGCATTTGGCAGCTATACATAGTCCTTATTAAATACAAGCTACAAGTATTTTTAAGTAGTTCAATGAGCAAGGAAATATATGGTATATATGCTTCCTTCACAAGATAATCTGGTGCTGTAATCGCTACCAAAGAAGTCGATAAATAACAAGCGATACATTTTTTTCCTTTTTAAACTAACCCCTAAAAGTTATTACAATATTAATACGTATCGGGCAATTTTAAAGATTGCCGCGCCTGTTACATCAGCCATCTACGCCTCACTGATGTCTACACTCCAGAAAGAACTAAATAATACACCTTCGCTAATGGACTGCCCCCTCCCCTTCCACTGATCAATGAGGCGAAAAGCTAGCAAAAAATTCCCCAAAAATGAGAAAGTGACCTTGCAGCATTTTAGTCGCTAACTTTAACGGATGTGCGCAAAACAACGCATTTGTTGAGACAAGCTGTCGCCTCCTCTGCTGTGCGCTTTCTGAGTTAGGGGAAAATAGCTGCTTCTTGGAACTTGTAAAGTAACTTTTCTTACTAAAGGCTGGTTTGCATGGTAGTTTCCCTACAAGTTCATTTTTTAAATTAATCGAATGTTTCGTGGTGTCCCTGAAACATAACTGTTTGTTCACTGAAATAGTTGGTATATTGTTAGTAGTTAGGTCAGCTGGCTTTCCAAGGAACACAAGTAAAGAGTCGGATGTTTTTGTTTAAAGTTTGGGGTAACTTGGAACTCACAAGGCTGTGAAATTTATATACTTTGATTCAAACGCAACGCGTCCGAATTCGGTGAACTTTGAACTGTTCTTAAGATGTTTTCCCTAACCCAGTAATTATACTAAAGACGTTTCCGATTCTCACGCAGTGCGACAGCGACAATAATCTTAACTTTAACTTGTCCGCACCTGTGTAGTGGGCTTTCAAATCGTCACTTCGAATCGAACTTTAGGTGGCTATCGCAAACCGATTATGGTTGAGAGCAAAGGAAACTGCAGAAAAGTTAGAGTGAAGCACTGCTGTCGCACTGTGCGAACAGGAGACACTCTCAATAGGTGTCACATGCTAATGCCTGCTTCATTTTTTTTTACTTCGAAGTAAAAAAATTTATATCTCTGAGAAAATTTAGGCAGCATCTTAATAACAAGTCCTAATATTTTGGTGATATTGCTTCATGTCTCAAGTTAAAATTGAGTTGTGTTAACCCTTCACTTCGTGATTCCATCTTATTTCCCCATAGAAGCAACACGATTCTATCCTATGTAAGTAAGCGATTATATAACGTCCGTCGCAGTACGTTATGAATCTGTAGTCCGTGATTCCACGATTGCGCACTACCGCAGACGTGCATTTTTTTCTGTGTAAAGTTTCGCGAGTCCGTGATCGAAATTTTTTACCAGAAAACAAATTTCCTGGTTTTGCCGCCTTCTCCGCGGTAAAACTAACTTCCACAAGCAACGTAGTGCTAACGGCTTACCTTGTAACCTGACCACTAGTGGTCGAATTAAAGAATAGCCCCTATTTGGGGTAGCATCTAGGCCAACTTGAAGTCATCACCTCTACTACATGTTGGGTGGCAGACGACCGCTGTCAGCCAGGCCATATCTCGGTCTTGGGAGATGTGACAGATGATATTCTAGAATGTATAAAATACGCTGGACAAAGGAACAATTTATACTATTCCTTTGTCCAGCGTATTATATACATTCTAGAAAATAGCGAGATTTTCTAGGGCGGCGGCAAACATTTGAACTTAGGTTAGTGTTAGCATAATTACTTTTAAATCAGGAATAAATTATAGAGAGGCAATTATTATGGTGTTCGGTGCTTTACTAATATAATAACCTTTCGTTGCTACTTCCCAATCAATACTTTGCCTCTGGTACTCAGTTATTAGTTCATAGATTGCTGGTTAATACCCTCAGGAGCTGACACTAAACAGGCATATGACTACAAACTCTCGAACTCCGCAGATCAGCGGATATAAATTGCACTTGCGTGCATTTATGATCAACTCGTGGCTATCAATGGCCAACCATGAAATTTTAATTCAAACATTAACCGAAATTCTGCCAACGCCAAATTGTCGATCGCGGATCACCTGCTGCAGGATCTCTCCCACAGAACCGCTGAGGCGTGTTGTAATCAGAAACTAGTTGTGCCACCGCAACCTGAAAAATTGTTACCGCAATGCGGTATGAGAGCGCCATCTATCGACGAGCGGCGTATAGTTAGCAATGATGAATTCCGTGAGAACTGTTGCTTCTGTTGCTGCTTGAAATAAGTCAAGTTACTTACTCTTGTTACTTACTCTGGGCTGCAGAGGTTACTTTTTGCTCATTAGAATAATTTTGGTTTTCCCTGTGTTTGACATGGATGGTTCTGAACGGGTATCTCCGTCACTATAACCCGTGTCGCAACCGTCGTTACTGCCTTTGGGGTTGCAAGTGCAAAAGTGTTAATGAGCAGCGAGGTTCCCAGTGTAACACTAGTAACCCAGAAATTATGATTAGTATACGCCTCTCATGTCTGTAGGTCACTTAATTTACCATTACTTTTTGCAATGGATAGCTAAAACAGTTGAGCGCAGTCATCACGAGGTGGTGTTCGTGGTTGTGTTTTTTTTAACAGAGCTAGAGCATGCTTGATTGGTCACCGAAATTAAGTCTTTAAGACATAGTTTAACTTGTCTGAAACTACAACAGGAGTTTTAAATTTGCCACTGTGATTCGTCTTACAAGTGTTAAAAGTCACGTTATCACGTTCATCTGTCTGAAAACTGCATCTTGCGGAGAAAATTTCAGTTTCTGGAAGTCTCAACCGTAAGCGATTAAGTGTCATTCCTGGAACTCAATTTAGTCAGCTGAAAACGGTGCACCTGCCTCAGGTTTCGGCCAAGTCAATCCTCGAAGGATTCGTTTTAGGGCCTAATCGAACATGTCTATAATGTACCCACAGAGCTAGACCACTGCATCCTCCACCAAACTGCGCAACGTTGGAAAATTTTCCCCATGGCATTCACTCCCGCCATTAGCTATAAGTCAAAGACCTCCAAGAACAAACGGACAAATAAATAAAGAGACTCTATGATTTTTCGAGATTTACACGGCACCGAAAATATTGTGGCCATCCAGTCCATGGCGGTCTGTTTGAGCATTCGAAAAGACTGCAGCTTTTCCAACGCCCCACTTCGATATTCTTTTGGTACGGTTCAATACCTCGACTGTCACCAGTGGTGCCGCTGCCGAAATGTACGATTTAAATATTCGTTTGACTGTCGAATCCCAATTTGGAAAGACTCGCGGAAAACCCTGCAGACCGCCGCAGAACGACGTTCTAACAAAAGGGACATGCGATCACACTCTCCATGTCAAAAAGGAACTGGGCTGCCAATACTTTATTGTGTGATACATCCTTTTCTTTATGTTTTATGAAGCTGCTCGTGTAAATTTGGGGAGTTCGGCAGTGTTCATCCGATAAAAAAATCGGTAATATGAAGTCTAAAAGTTTAAATTTGGAGGACTGATACGATAAGTGCAGTCAACATAAAACTTACACCGTTACTGTTTCTTCTTTTACGAACAACCCTTGCGTAATCAAATTTACTTTGAAATGTTCGTGTTGCTATAGTCGCAATCATTTTGCTACTCAGAAATTTATTTAACTCAAGAGAGTGTTTGGAATGGTTCTCATTAAATTCTTTTAAGTCAACACCGTGCTGAACTGGAGTTTTGGGTGTGAATTTTTTATTCGTTAAAGCTGTGAGGAAGTCCATTCTTCACCCAGCACCATGAGCGCAGAAAAACGCGTAGCGTGCCATTCAGGATACGATCGTCTGGGGCCATCGAGCAAAGGTGTCCCAGTGTTTTTCTTTTCAATCTGGAAGTAATGTCTTCATGTTGACCAATTCTAAACGATCTGTATACCAGTAAGACCAAGTCGATGATTTTCAGTCGGTCTCGGACACTTGTACCGCTGCATCCACAACTGGAGATTGATGACACTTTACTTCAGGAGTCTAGCTCCTTGGAGATTCTTGGTGTTGTCTTTGATGAGAAGCTTACTTTTGAGCGGCATATTAGGAGGTTGGTTTCACCTGTTTCCACTAAGATTGGGCTCCTGCGTAAGGTGAATTCCGTGTTTGGTGATAGTCAGGTTGCCCGCAGATGTTTTTATGCGTTTTGCTACCTGTGTTGGAGTATTGCTCACAGGTCTGGGCTTCAGCTGCTGACACTCACTTGCGTCTGTTGGACTGACTTGTTAGTTCAGCCAGCAGGCTGTGCGCCGATAATGATCTAGTGAATCTGTCCCACAGGAGAAGAGTAGCAGAGCTATGTATGTATTATAAGGTGTACAATAATGAGAGGCATTGGTTGTATTCTTCTCTCCCCGCCCTCTAGGTTTTTTGGGAGAGAGACTCCTGCTGCGTGCGGAGCGCACTCTTTCACTTTGGAGGCAGTCAGATATCGAACTAATTAGATCTGTTGGTGCTTCGTGCCCTGGTCGGGTAAGGTTTGGAATTCGTTGCCGGTATCGGCTTTTGGTCGTATTGGCCTGCAGGCGTATAATTCAGCTGTTAATGGTTTTTTGCTGGATTTTCTTCAGCAGCGTTTTGGTCTTCTCAGTGTTGCATGATGCTTCATTTGGGTTGTATTACCTGTCCGTGGGAGCTCAAGCGTGAAGTTTTAATAAGAATAATAATTATCTCCGTTTAAAGAATACTTCAGTATTAACATGAAAACTTACAGTTCTGTGGGTTGGGTTCTTACCTTATTCTAATTACTTGTTTGGGAGTGAAGTTCCGAAGCGTAGTTAACATCTATTTTTGCTAGTTTTACTCACTCTGTCTACACAATTCATGAACACTATCATCTGTCGACCGAACTATTGCCGTAGCTGTTTTAGTTCCCGTGTCTTAGCGTGTTTATTATTCTCAGAATGAGAACTTTGATTTAAAGTGCTGATTTGTTGCCTATTAAAAGCGGCTCAAGTTCTGGCCACATAGCTATCAACATCACCTTCTAACCTCATTCAAATTTTATTCCATATACATCACAATAGATTTGGTGTTCAATGAGGTGTCCATATGTTAAGAGTTCAGATACACTCGTAATTCACTGAAAATGCACATAATGTATTATCATTTAGCGGAACACACTTTCAACTCTCTATTGAAGGGCCCTCTCGTTTATTACAGATTCTTCGTAGGAAGGCAATCCCATGTCTTCGGCAAGGGAAGAAGGCACTGCGCAATTATACGGAGACGGTGCATTGTTGTCTGTTTCACAACAAAGAATAAAAAAAAAAATTCCGGGAAATTACAGTCTATCACAGCATCCCATGCAGGGGACTTCAGGGAGCAGTAGCTACACTATATTTATAAATTGTTTTACTCATTAAGTTTTTATTAGCTGGAATTACTGTGGTCGAGGTATTTATTCATTACAGTTTTTACAAATTCCCCATTAGGCGGATCCAATCCCTGCCAAAAAATTTATGAGTTTCACGGCCCCAAGGGTCAAGCCAAGTGCCTTAGCCCAGGGGTTGTTGCATCTGGCTGTAATTTCTGCTAAGATAAGTTCGTAAAGTTAGGTAGGTCATTTATGCATCCCATTCTACTTCCTGAAGTAGGCCATCGCTGATAGTCCTACTTGCTGTGTGTGTGTGGGGGAGGGGGGGGGGCACTGAGAGGCCCTCCACACGAGGATTTCTTTCTTCTATCCTCTCCTCTCCTATTTTGCACCTCCGCCTCATTGAGAAGCTTTGTACGTCTTTTCCCGGCCAGAGCAGCACACTGGCCAAATTTTTAGACTCGGAAAGCACCTAAATGAGTTCGCCGTCAACTCCAGGTCTTCCGGCAGAAAGGCTGAATCTCTACGTTAGCAAAATTATTTACTAGCAACTTCTACAGACTCCCTGATTTTTGTCTTTGCTGCACCTGTCGCTGATGCTATTACAAAATCCATATTGAGCAGAGAGAAACGATGTATGCTCTCTATCCTATGCCACAGTTACTTTTCTTTCTCCTATTTCGATTGCAAACTGTGCTCTTTTTTAAAAGAGCTAAGGTTATAGTTTGTTGAGAGTCAAAATTTAGAACATGTTTTGGCCAATAATGCATTCGCTCGATGTCTCTCTCTCGCTCTCTCTCCCTCTCTCTCTCTCTCTCTCTCTCTCTTTATAGACACTAAGAGTTCCACAGTTCGTGCTCTGGTATAATACCTGTTAGCAAACTTAGTCGTTATTTGCTTATTTTTTCCAACAGACGTCAACAGTGTTTCAGTTTGTAGAATTATCTAGCATTTGTTTCACCGGTACATCGATACTGTTGTTCCTGTTGTTGTTCCTTTTTTCTACCAGACAAATGGCACAATTCATATTCAGGGATCACAGCTGTCGGATCATCACCTCTGTGACGGAAAACTTCAACACCCGCACCCAGCTGAATCCCGTGTCCCGTTTTCTTCCAACAGACCCTGCGCGCGCCATAGTTCGTGTTGTGGTATCACAACTGAATCCCGTGTCCCGTTTTCTTCCAACAGACCCTACGCGTGCCGCAGTTCGTGTTCTGGTATCACAACTCTCGGATGATCAACTACGACCGGGAGAGGGGCGGCATCACTGTGGAGATGACAACCGAGCCCATAACATCGCGCCTAACAGTGAGAAATGCCACAGCCTCTGACTCGGGCAACTATACGTGCCAGGCGGCGAACGCTCTGCCAGCGAGCATCAGTGTCTACGTCACGGACGGTGAGAGACAAAGTAGAATTTTTACGATATGCCATAGCTGCAGGAATGCCCGCAGTTGTCAAGAGGGAAAATTTGCCGGAAATGAATTGAATGGCGCACGCTTTGTTAAAATATGCTTGTCCCCTGGGCCAGATTTGCCCGTTCAGGCGAGTAAATTTGGGTTAATACTCCGGGGATCTTCCGAGTGCAAAGAAGCAGAACACTAGGCAGGAAAATGTAGTGCCTTCCGAGCGAAGTAAAAGTTAAGGGAATGTCGAACTTTTTGAAGGGAATGGAGCTTTTGGCCTTCATACTGGAGGCGCCAGGAAGCGTTGTGCCATATTTTGATGTCCGGACGTACGGGCATATGCTTGTCGGCTTACTGCACCTTTCCTTTCAGGGCAGATTTCTATTGCTGTCCACACCACACTGACACAGAGCACTTTAGATAATGGAAGCACAAGGCTTTGACTTCAAATATTTAATTTTTTTCGATCAAAAGAACTGGTTTAGCGTACAATATTTAGGTCAAACCAGCCCCTCTTTGCTCTTTATAACCTAAGTATAGTAGTTTTTTATTTTGTAAATTAGAACTTCTTTCTGTAGAAATTTTTTATTATTTTTGTAGTTCTAGATCTACCGTTCCATCAGCATGTTGGTATATGCGATAACTGAAATTTTTGTTCAGTGAAACCTATTTTTTACAGTTCACACGACAGTCAAATGACTGTGTCCTGCCAGCTCAGCGTCCGAATGCGTAGCTGCGTCCGTTTATCCAGCAGAAAAGTGTATACTGTATTCTAAGTTTTGATTCAATTCAAACTTTTAGAAGTAACCGACACTTTACCAATGTAAATGAGCCTAAAAAGACTTACACACAGATAGAAAACGGACAATTTTGATGGAATACATTGTCTTATTTGTCTATGTCTTGGTGTTAAGGCAAAAGTAATTCGTTAGGTCTCCGCAGACACAAGGTGGTGTTGTAATAGACGTAGATGAAGAGACATAATATTCTACTGTGTTGACAGAAGCGTTGAACCCATGGACGAAGGGAATCCCTCACTTGATCTACGGGCATATATAATAACAGTTGGTCGGAAGGGGTGAGAAAGACGAGAACAAATCATCATTATTGGGAATACGAAAATGGAACTAAAAAATTGGGCACGAAAAAAACTTGTCTCCCCAAAAATAAACTTAATCTAAGACAACTAAAGATGCCCCCCCCCCGTAGCTTATAATGTTTCTCTGAATGCACAACTCACCCATGAAATATGATGGGTGAACCCAACTACTTAACAACCATATTCAACACTTGTCAAATTCACTCCAACAAACATTGGTCCTGTATAGAGTCATGCCAGTTACTTCAGTAATTACTGACTATTCATACCATTGACTCCCTATGAGTTGTACAGTCACAAATTTATATCGTGTTACTCCCATATCATCTGCTCGAATTTTCTTAGATTATTCCTAATGGAAGAATTCGAGAAGGGCAGAGGTAAAATCTCATTTGTAAATGTAAACCAGGCAACAATAGCAAGAAATGAGCATTTTGCATGACACTATCAGTACTATCTGCTTTTTAAACTATAATTATTATTATCTTCGCTACTGTTACTTCCACCAAGAAAATTATGTTTTGTGGGCGTTTGTCTGTCACCAGGATAACTCAAAAGTTAAACTTATCTTCATGAAATTTGCAAATTGTCAGGTAAATGTTAGGAAGAACAGATAATTAACTTTTGGTGAAGATCCGTGCAACCGTTTGCTTGCTTGTTTGTTTGTTTGAATACCCTTTATTTTACAACATTACTCAAAGTTATAAACAAATCTTCATGAAATTTACAAAATATGTTAATGTTACCAGGAGCTAATGGACAAATTTTTGTGACGATCTGTTTGTCCGTTTGTATATCTGTCTCTATGTTTGGTCTGTAATTGTCAGTAATTATCCAAAAAGTTTTGAACGGATCTTCATGAGATTTACAGAGGCTGTCGAGAATGTAAATGGTACAAATGAACAAGTTTTTGCAATGGTTTGTTCTCGGGCTCGTTTATTTAAACTATTTTTTTTTTATTTTTTATCATAACATAACTACAATGTTATGAGCGGATCTTTGGGAAATTTGCAGGAATTATTGCGAATGTTAAGAGGCACAAACGGCTACATTTTTCTGATAATCAAAAGTAAATTCTGGATTCAGAACCAATTTTAACCTATCCTCATCATTGCGTTGCTTGGCGAAAGTAGGCGCTCTCAGAGTGTTTCTCTAGATTTTGGTCCTGTTATGATTATTTTAGCATGTTACCATGATATGCATTTCCAACCGCTACAAAATTATAACTGTATTATCTGGAACAGGAAACCTGGCATTACACGAACATTTTTTTTTTTTTTTGCGAATAGCTTCACATAGTCCAGCTCGTCCAGATGTCCGATATTGCGCAAGCGATGCGTCCACTTCTCAATCCAGATGAATATCTCCAGCAATCCCCTGTTTCGATGGACGATTGCCAAGGACTGAATATCTAGCTCGATTAAAATTCCTTGGCTTGTCTTCGTTTTCTAATCGGCTTCTTGGAATTGTTTGAACAGCATAGAGAAATAGTCCCAGCATCGATGTTGCCGTAGCTGTATTACGTTGGTCAAATATCTGTGCCCGATAGCAATCGGCTTTTAGCGAATGAGAGCGTATTTCACTTACTGATCTGCGTCTTACTGTTTTAAACAGACTATTAGAATGCAATAGAAGAAAAGTTCAATATCTATATACTAAGCTAACGTTCGCAATACTTTTGCCCTCATATACCATCGATTTATCAATAACGGAATACCTACTAAATCTGCTCATCTCTGCATTCCGATGTTAGAGATGCGAAAGCGAGGATATCTAGGTAACAGTACCGTGTGCGAGTCAACACTGTTTGTTCGGTACTTAGTCAAGGTGGTATCTAGTGGGTCTTGGCTGAGTGAGTGTCATAGCAATGTCAGGATAGTTAGTGTGTTATAACGCAGGCTGTGGGTTTTAGCAAGGACAATAGTATGTTAATGCAATTGCATTGTTGTGTTTCATATACAAATACAAAGGTTATGGGGAAACACATGATAAATATTCAACTGTACCGGCAATAGCGCCTGTACTACACGTAATGTCATTAAAAAATTTTCAAATGAGCAGCGCTTTCAAACCATCTCTTCGTTTTCTCCCATTTTTTCAAATTTCATAACAGAAATATTTTGCTCAGATTTAATCAGAGGCGAAAAAGTGTTTCTTCAGCCGCATCTTGACTTATTTTATGTGTTTGCAAACAATCATAATTTTTTATCCATATGAGATTGGCATATGGAAGTTTGCCGAAGTTACCCGCCTATTATGTCTAGATTAAAAAGATTAACATTCCTTGTCTTCGTCACTGCGCCAATCTATCACCGATTGACACGGCAAGGACGAGCTAAGCTGAATTCTTAAATTTTGACTTGTGCGGAACGTCAGGCAGGTTTGTTGGTTTCCGAACTCTGGACAGAGTTTTAAATTTTAAATCCAAATTGGTTACTCCTATAATGACGAAAAACTCAATCCTGTTTTGCACAAGAGAGATTTCGACCGTTGCAAGCGTAACCGGGTTGTGCAAAGCGATCCAATGTGGCGAAAGCAACGTACCCCGTTCACAGTTCGGATAATTTAATATTCATTACTTTAGCTTTACCAGTCCTCAGCGTATCAACCTATGACGTCGTTAGAATAGGCACGGTCTTGGAGAAAAATAGTCCTGAAACATTGGGTTAGAATAAACACTCAGAAACAACGATGAAAACCGCCAGTATATTGAACAGCATTGTTGATGCCGATCAGTGAATTTCTTTGAAGTGTAGTATTTCCTGGATGCTATTCAAATCCATCACTTGAAAATTTTTTATCTGTAATTTTTGCGGATACTCTCAGAAAATTTGGGCAGTCTCTTATTTTCTTAAATTGCCTCTTTTAATAACCGCTATTACTAGTAATGGAAGCGTCTGTAATTCGATCTCTATAAGCTTCTACAGGCATACAAAATTATATCAACTTTTGTACAATGATCTTCTTAGCTTACAAATCATGTTTCAAATGATGGTAAATTTTACAGGAGGTCCCTTTACATTCGCCAATGTGAACTGAAGATTTGGTTAATGCTTCTTCTGCCTTCATTGACATCCTGACGTGAACTGAGAGTGCTAATGTCCGTATAGATAGTATGGACATGCGTCTTTGTCAATATGAGTGGTACAAGGCACACCAGAAAGTTAACTTCTACAAATTATTTTGCTTTTAAGCTTCTACCTGAAATAGTTTGTCATTTAGAATAAAATAGACAGGTACTATTTCCAAACTTCCACATGCTGATCTCATAAGCTTAAAAAAAATATGATTGTATGCAAACACATAAAATAAGTCAAGAGTTCATTACAAGCCAATGTTATGAGAGTGACGAGAGGTAAAACTTTAGTCACTCTCGACATACGTAGTTCATTTCATATAAACAAGGTGGTGGTCAATAGCACGTATAGATGTTGGCAAACGTTATATATTAATGCTCAGCTCAGCATGCATAGCGCGTAGAGTTATAGAACGAGACAAAAAACACAATTTAACTAGAACGCCTCGCGGCGTAAAACAGTCACCCGGGATGGGAGCAATTTTCGTCGCCTCGAATTTTGATGGCCAGCTAATCATAGTTTTTTTTTGCGTGGGTCACATCGAGGACAGCCCACCAGACTCCCTGCAAAAAAAATTATGAACATGGCTCAACTCCTTCTGCCTGTTTTTGGGTGGGCAGAAAATTTCACTGCCGTCATATTTTATGGGCAGCTAATCCTAGTTTTCTAGCATGGGTTACATGGAGGGCGACCCACCAGACTCCCTGCAAAAAATTATGAACATTGCTCAACTCCTTCGACCTCTTATTTGGTGGACAGGCAAATATATATACAAATATATATATATATATATATAGTTAAGTCCTATATTAATTGTAATTATGTTCGTTAAGTGTAATTAGTTAACGTCAAGTGTATTTTTTAAACTAAAATAGGGTCTAGGTTTAATAGCCTATAGGCCAATGAGCTCGTTCTCATCTAGGTTAGGTGAAGGCCAGGACTAGTTCTGCTAACGTCTAATAAGCTTTTTCTCATCTAGGTTAGGTAAAGGCAAGGACTGATTCTATTAACGATCAAAGATTGACGCTAAGTAAAAAAAAAACACGAATAAACCCCCCAAAAAATTCTCACCAAAACACTAAAAACCAATAAAAACACTAAAAACCCACATACATTCAATAAAAACATTTACATTTCGGGATGTAGCAGGAACTAGTCCTGGCCTCGCCTAACCTTATAAGCGAGAGCTCATTTAATTGAAGGGGCTCTGTTGTAGGGTGATGGTCGGTAGTGGTGGCGGCCGACTAAGGAAGACCCAGCGCGTTTATCTGTCAGGAAACGTACGAGCAAAAGGCCGTGGATTTACGTGTACAGTTCAACGTTACACCTAACCTCAGCTGAAGACATGTAATGACGGTTTTAGTTAAATTCCGTAACATATAATGTACGATCCATCTCTATATATATATATATATATATATATATATATATATATATATATATATATATATATATATATATATATATATATATATATATATATANTCTCTCTCTCTCTCTCTATATATATATATATATATATATATATATATATATATATATATATATATATATATATATACATAGAAAAATTGTTGTTTGCCATTAAGCATAATTAGTTAACTGTAACCTACCTTGTCGTTTGAATTTGCGTCAATGCATATTGTCGTTTGCGATGAACAACAGATGAACAACAATGTCTGTTACGATTAATTATTATTGCTTTGTAGCTAAAGAACATACTTTTCTGCGGGTAAATATACTTAAATCTTCAACGAAAACATTATCACCTCTCTCACTTCCTACACGGTTGCTAACTACCTACTCTAGGCAAGATTAGTTAAGTAGTTTGCTACATGCCGCTATAATGAAGTGCAGGTGAGGCTGTGTAGGCAACAGTGTGGGCCCTACTTGAGTGAGAACGCTGGGCCTCAGCGTGTGATGTCTCTTCAGACCAAGGTTGCCTGAGTTTCTGCTATGCTGCGGGCTCTGAGCTTCTGCGAGGGTCACTTAGATATATCCAAAGTTGTTCCAAAGAAAGGAACAAACAATGAAATGGTATTCATAAAAGTAATTAATGTCACTGTTTCATTGTTTTGGGATTTTCTCAGTAATGCGTCTCTTGGACTCTTCAATTTATTTAGCCACGCTTTCGACGATCCATGCAAAAGTGTTTTCAAGGCAAGAAACCTACGTCCGAGAGTTGTTACAAGTAGTTGAACTGTTATACTCATTCAATATTTTTCTTTGTACCGTAATACTGAGGTAATAGTAAAGGAATATGTGGCATGATAAGCAAAGAATTCTGTCGCAGAAAATACCATGGATGGGATCAGCAAGTTACTTAAGAAGAACATGAGCACAAAAAAAGACTAAGGGTTCGTTCAAATGACTCGTCAAAGGCGATCTAAATATATCCCACTCGTTTGAAATCTGAGACATAAGCATTGGTTTCGTCACTTTGAATCGTATGCAGCTGTTACACGCAACCCAAGTGCGCATGAGACGACTGTAAACTCAATTTCACACAACATGACAGAGTTTCCGGCCGCCTCGTGGGTAATTCACTCAAGATTAATGACCAAATTTCTATTCTGTTCGACGAAACCAACGTACCTGTTTGAGATTCTGGATAAAAGAACTTGGTTTGGATCGACCTAAGAAGCCAATCGGACGAGTACTTATTGCCTGAAGAAAGAACTACAGTGAGCGCTACATACATGCAGGATAGACAGATCTAGCTAACCCTACCCTCAGCAGAGCTCCAATGGACTGATGAGCAAGGAAAAATACCAAACTCGAGTAACTAATGCAAGAAGAATTCATAATGGCATCACGTATGACGCTTCCATAAGTGCGGTCACGGCCAATAGGCCCCCACGATTTTATGGCTTCCCATAAATTCCTCCGTCGTAATTTCTTCACTTTGATGCCACACGTGACTCTAAGCGCTAATTCTTCTCCAAGCGCGAATTGCGGGTCGCAGTAAGTGTCTCCGGCACAATTATTTACGACTGCTCCATAATGTAGTCCAGAGATTGCCAAACTGGATGGATGCCCCGAATATCTGGCGGGAATCTGGAACGCTTTAGTTTGCAGTATCGAGAGTCAATAAATAATTGTTTATGGCAGCTCGATTCTCAACACCTGGAGCGGTAGCACAACTGCTGTGGATTGACGATTCATAACATCCAGCGGAACTGAGAACAATATTCATGGATGCTCAGTAATGTAGGACGTACAGAGACTGTTAGAGTGAGTGCATAATCCGAATAATTTGTTGGCATGTGCAAGTTTACAATATTTTTCAATGCGCCATGCCTTAAAATTAAACTTATTAATCGTGATAGCGGGTTAGATGATAAATTAAGGTATTCAGTTATAATCCGGAAGATTATTCCACTGCAGAGTAGACGTTCCCAATTCACACGGCTGCTATAGCTCCTATTAAGAACCACCCACTAGGTAAATATATATGGCTTGGTATTGGAATGGCGCCAATTGGAATCTTCTGCTGTATTCTGGACACTAGATAAGACAGCACAAAAATTAGGCCACCTCCACACAAGTGCAACAAGATAGGGGCGACGTAACGAATATGTTGCACGTTAAAACGTAACGTCGGTTATGGCAATCTACTGTCCCCACCTACGCAACCCAGATCATGCAACACACCGTGCATTACCATGGGTCACATGCAACACGTCTCCCGCAAAAATCGCACTGCATTGCTAGTTGTGCTGGTGTAGAACAGGCCTTATATGTAGTGTTGGACTGCTGAAGTGGCACTCTGGAAGGAGATGTAGAATTAGCTCGAATGGATTCTTCTCCAAACTTCACACGATACCCAAAAGACTACCTATATTATAATTCTGCTTCTCAAACTGTCATAGTGGGTCATGTGCTAAGCTTTCAGCATCATATCGGCTTCGGATGATAGAGCCAATATCGCATTTAATACTTAGTTCTATATTTTCATTGCATCTTTTATTTAAAGGCCATCCTTGTAGTGATACCTTTAGTAGGTTTTACTACGCATCCCTCTTTCCATTTCACTTATTACTAGGTTTGTACATCCTATGTTATGGGAAGTAGCGCTCCCATGCAGGGGCTCCCCATAGGTAGCATACAATTTGCTAGGCCTTCGGGACGGCTGTCTTCTGTGCATTAGTATGCAGTCTATCTAGGATGGTCCAGTAAAAAATAAAATATCTGAAAATAAAATAATAGATAATATAATTTTTAAGCAATATTTACGGCTTGGTAGACTCAAAAAAAAAATGGGCAGACTGCAAGCTAAAGTAGCACCATGTTTTCTTTCTAAACTAATTTTTCACCTAATGTAATGAGTTAAACTAGAATATTATGCTAAATTGTTCTGATAACTTTATAAAAAAATCAAATATTATATTGATTGACTGTTGTGAAGCAATCATTAAAACTAAGTAATTAGTTGGGGTAAAATAAGCTAATACAGAGGTACGTAATGGTTCGCTAGTACTGTACGCTCTATAATGTGTTGTGGTAATTGAGCACATTACACTAATTAAATGTGGCGGACTGGCAACTCTGAGTAATCCGTTATGATAAGCCGAGCAACTAAAGAGGCTGCTAGTGCAACAAGTTTCCAAAGTCCAATTTTGCAGCATCTGTCAAGTACAAGCTAAAGTAAGCGCCTCATTTCCGGCCCTTTAACAAAAGGGCACGTCAAAAGTTGCCCTTAAGTCTTGGCCCAATTTACTTTTATCAAATGCCCAGCAAAAGTCGCGCAGTTTTGCATCCCTGATGCCAGGATGAACTTTCGCAGTCAGAATTTGGCTTCCACTAAAATTTGTCGAAAAAAAGAAACTCTGCTTAGGTAAAATTAATTATAAGCTTGTTTAGAGAGCGCAGCGAGAAGCCGACGGCTGATGAAAAATAGAATCTATTATGTAGCTTCATTTTTTTGACCTCAAAATAATTTATTGAGCTAGAATTGAACTAATGCACTTTCTTGAAATTTAGCGAATTATCTGTAAATATGTAGCTTATTATTGTTATCATTACTATTTTTATAAATATTATTAGCATTTTTATTATTACTACTAGTATCATTATTTTTAAAAACTACACGCCTTGGCATTTATGGAAAGGAAATATAAATGCAAGTGGAGCGTAAGCCCCCCTTTCTCCTCCCCCCCCCTCCCTTGGACTCCCAGAACATTTCAAGTGGAATT